>PVJL010000586.1:0-355772 GCA_004026885.1 Lyroderma lyra
ACAGGTGTGAGGTGGTATCTCATTGTCGTTTTGATTTGCATTTCCCTGATAGCTAATGAGGATGAGCATTTTTTCATATGTCTGTTGGCCATTTGTATTTCCTCATGGGAGAAGTGTCTGTTTAGTTCTTCTGCCCACTTTTTAATTGGGTTGTTTGTTTTTTTGTTGTTAAGTCTTATTAGTTCTTTATATATTTTAGGTGAATATAACTTAATGGAAATGTTTTGATTGTGGAGATGTTTGCGTCAGTATCAATCCTGAAGACATGAAGCCAAGAGCAGAACTGCAATTTCTTGGCCTTAATGTGCAAGGGGATTTTTATGAGTCTTTTCCCAAACTTACCCCAATGTGTATGGCTTTTTTATAACTATCTGTTGATTCACATGAAAGAAACTTTTCTAAATTAAAATGAATAAAAAGTATCCTTTGATTAACTATAAATGAAGACAAGTTTATAAACCTGGCTATACTTTGTACTGAACACGGACATATGAATAAGATCGTTTCTGATGAAGGCATGAGAAATTTATAGCAGTTAAGGCCCCCAAAAACAGAAAGCCTAAGGTTATTATGCATTTCTGTGACAGACCTAGATGTAGGTATATGTTTTTCCTCTCTTTTACTAAAAATAATGTAATTAAAAATCATTAATGCATTATTTTTTCCTTTTGTGTCCTATGTATTTTTTAATATTTGATTTTCTCATGATGTTACTGGTATTTCTGTGTCTCTTTTCTGGGCTACTATTATCACTCATATCATCTCATAAGTATTTCTGAAAATAATTGTGTCATATAAAAGGAGGGAGTGTTAATTTAAAAAAAGATGTGTTCTGGGTGTCCAATGCCCTAGATAAAACACGGAGAAGGAGACAACCTTTGCTGGTGTTCCTACCAAAAATGTATAATTGGATTTGGGTCATGAGGAAGCATCAGACAAACAGGAATTGAAAGATCTTTTACAAAATAACTTGTCCATGAACTTTAAAAAATGTCAAGGTCAAGAGAGACAAGGAAAGAAAGGCTCAGGCATTGTTTCAGATTAAAACAGACAAAGGAGATATGACAATGAAATTCGATGAGCCATCTGGATCGGATCCTGCACTGGGGAAAAATTGCTGTAAAGGACATGATTGGAACGGACAAAATTTGAACATGGACTGTGCCTTAGCAGAATTGTATCAGTGCTTAATTATCTATTTTGGATGACTGTATTACTATGCTTTAAGAGACCTCTTTTGTTCTTTGGAAATGTACTCTGAAATATTCACTGAGTGTTTCCCTTTGAGTGTGTATGTGTGTGAGGATAGAATTCTAGATCGAGATAGAAAAACAGAGTGGATGAGGCAAAATGTAACAATTGGTGAAGTTGGGTAAAGGATATTTGAGAGTTTCTCATGTTTTGGTTGCAACTTTTCTGAAATTTGAAATAATTTCAAAATAAAAATTTACAAAAAATAAAAAGCCAAAATCACAGCACTCCCAAGAGGTTGAGCTGGAGTGGTATGTGGGCTAAAGGAGAGAGGGTGACCCTGAGCCACCCACAGTAGGTGGATGGAGAGAGGGAGAGGGAGAAGGAGAGGAAGGGAATGAATATGGCACCAATTCAGCAAGAATTTGGGGAAGGAAAATGAGGAGGCCGTGGGTGGGTGGGATCTCAGGTTCCTGAAGGACAATTAGGGGAGGATACCTAAGGCTGGAGGGACGTCTCAGAGTGGGAGAATTCACCTTGTGCAAGTCATTGGAGGGATGGAAGAAATTACACAGAGAAGAGAGAAGGCTGAACCTTCGGGGGACCAAGATTGAAGAGCTGGCCGGGGAAGAGAAGTCAGCAGATAAAGAGGAAAGGAAAGATCAGAGAGGCAAAGGGAGAGTTCAATGACAGAGGTGTCACAGAAGTCAAGGGAGGCAAGAATTTCAAGCGGGAGGAATTGTCACTGGGGACAAATGGCACAAACTGTTATTTAGGATAAGGACAAACTTTTGAAGTGGATTCCAATATGTGCCTAGTGAGACACCCATCAACATACCCGTGAAGACTCAGAAAAAGACAAAAATTCATCAAGACGTGGAAAACCAGGGTTGAAAATCATCCCATGGTCAAAATCAAGACTTCCCACTGATTGGGAAGGACAGTTAGAAGGACAATGAGCAAGCCACCTGCGACATTTGTTAAGGAAGCAGCGTATCTAACTCATCCGCCCTCCCTCTCTGCGCCCCCCGCCCCCACAAACAAGTGATGTTGCAACAGCAAAAACGGGCAGCTGACTCTCCAATCTTGGGAGCTACTTTCTGGGGAGCCAGAATGTTGTCTCCCCTCCTCCCCATCAGTCCTTTTTTAAAAAATCCGTACAAACGCTGCAAGTTTTAGAAAATGATTGGGTAGGATGTGGAGGGAGAGACCTGAGGGGTGCAGTGCATCTGAATTGGGGAGATTCTGATTAACATTTTTTTCTTTCTCTTTTTCTTTATGTACTAATTTTATTCATGTATTACAGTAAGAAAAGAGAGATCCTCAAAATAATTATGTGTACGTTTGTGTATTACAAGATGATCCCATTTGGTAAAAATGCGGCCCCCCCCAAAAAAAATTGGAAGGGAATACATCAAACTATTAGTTATCACTAAGTTATGGGCCCAGAGGAGATTTCCCCCTTTTCCTTTTCCTTTTATGTATTTTCAAATGTATCTATCAGGAGCATGCACTGCTTTTATAATGGAAAAAAAATAAATGCAATTTTTTTTTAAAGGAAGAGAGAGATGAAAAAATGTCCACGATTTGAAGACTGGTGAAAGAATTGTCAATCAAGGGACGGGCTGGGGGAAGCAGGAATGCAGTTCCTATGACTAATGGCTGAAATTTCTAGAGTGCTTTCTGTTTCGCAAAGTGCTTTCACAAACATTCTCTCATTTTGCAGACTTTGCAGGCTGGGTGGGATCTGGGGTCAGGAGCTCCAACCCTGGAGCAGATGGGGGAGCTCCGTTGGGGGGTCTCCCAGTTTCTGATGAACTTCCTGCTGTGATAGGAGGAAGGTAATCAAGGGAGCCTGGTCCAGGAAGAACCCTCCCCACAAATTTTCACGCCTGGTTCTGCAGTGGGTGCGGACCCAGCTCCTGTACTGATAACAGTAACCAGTTCAGTGGCCAAAGTGCCTGACACGCAGCTCCTCCTCATATTAGTCCTATGAAGTGGGAAATAGTAGTAAGTCATCTTCATGTTATGGATTAGGAAATGTGGCACAGAGAGGTTAGGGGACTCACCCAAGGTCACACAGAACCAGGATTCAAGCTTGGAGAGTCCGGCTGGTGTGGCTCCACAGCTCCTCTGCAGCCCCTGTGTGCTCTAAGCCTCTGTGAGGCCTGTCTCAGTCCCTTCCAACTCCCCCTCCCCAGCCCTGGCCCGTCACAGCTGGATACGCAGTAGTAGTCCTGAGGCAGAGGCAGGTGTGGCTGCCTAGACACACCTGCAGGGGTTTCCTCCCTACCTGTACCATGCAGAGCACCAAAAGAGGGCGAGCTTTTTGTTATCTGTGTTATGTCATCCCTTCTCTGAGGCACAAACTACAGGAATGCCCTAGCTAACTGAATCCATTCATTTGACAAATACTTACTGGGGGCCCACTGTGTCCCAGGCTCTGTTTGAGCCACCAGGCATACAACTGTGAATCAGACAAAGTCTGATGGTGGAAGAACGGAGGGTACCAGGGCATGTTGTGGGGGGAAAACCCCTCAGCTAATAGTTCAGGATGCTATCTCACCATGCTTCTAAGTGCTCTGATGCCACTGTGTGTAGGGAGCAGACACTCAAGGGGCACTGTGGTCTAGGAGACAGGCATAGGCTGACCAGACATATGGTTTTAAACAGGACAGAAAACAACAGTCCTGTCCTGTTTCAAACTGGACGCCTGGTCAGCCTACTGACACCTTGAATTCAGCACAGTGAGACTAGGCTGACCATGTGTACCATTTGAGATGGGACAGTACTGGTCAGCCTAGACAGATGGAGTGGGATCAGGCTTCACAACTCACTTGCTGTGTGGCCTTGGACCCCTGACTTCATCTCTCTGAGCCTCAGCGACTTCGTGAAATGGGCATCCCAGAGCTGCCTCACAGGATGGTGGTGGCGAGGAAAGGAGGGGTCGAAGACCCAAGTGTGGGCCTGGCACTGAGTGTGGAGGAGGCACCCAGTAGGGAGCCGCTATCAATATTGTGTTTTCGTTATCTCTGAGGTTTTCCTATGTGACTATGAACCCCATTTTATCAGCCTTCAGATCCCCATCCTTCTACAAGGCTGAGGCAGGAGCAGAAATGTGACTTGGTCAGGTGCAGAGGGTCATACTCTTGGGAACCCAATGAACGAGCCAGGTGTCACATGGCTTATTTACAAGCAGGGCTACTCCGTGCAGTGACCTGAGTACCCTACCCACTATCAGGGTGGAAGAGACGAACTCCCAACGTGGACTGTGAGATTGGGTCTGACCTGTGACACTTCATGTCATCCACTCAACATCAATGAGGACATGCTGATGAGCAGAAAACAAAAACCGAGCCCAAAGAGGGATCACATTCCTTGAAAGGAGTTGGAATTTGCTTTTTTAAATGGTGTTCAGAGTCCAGGATGAGAACAATGCGGGGAGAGTGCTCTGTGCCTAACCCTGAGGCACGTAGGAGGTGGGTTCTTTTGGTTACAAGGATATAAACTGTAGGGGTTAAATGGTAGTCCTCCCAAAAGTTATCTCCATGGCATAACCTCAGAACTGTGAACGTGACCTTATTTGGAAAAAAAGGTCTTTCCAGATATAATTAAGGATCTTGAGATAAGATTATATGGGACTACCAGGGCATGCCCTAAATCCAATGACAAGTGTCTCTGTAAGAGGCAGAAGAGGTCACTGTGAAGATGAAGGCAGAGATTAGAGTGATGTCACCACAAGCCAAGGGATGCCTGGGGCTACCAGAAGCTGGAAGAGGCAAGGAAAGATCTCCCCTAGAGCCTTAGAAGGGCGTGTGGACCTGCTCACACCTTGATTGGAGACTTCCAGCCTCCAGAACCATAAGAGAATAAATTCCTGTTGTTTGAAGCCATCGAATTTGTGACAACTTATTACAACAGCGCTTAGGAAACTAATACACCTGCCCCAGGGGAATTTGACTGGCTCATTGTAGCCACTAAGGGAAAGGCTGGCAGTGAGGCTGAACTCTGCAGGGGCTGGTCCAGTCATGGGGATGCTGCCAGGGCCTTCTTCTCTGAACTCTGCCCCTCTTAGCACCAGATTTCTATTCTCTTGGATGGCTTCTTCTAAGGCCATGGACTTAAATGCCCAAGGAAAGGCTGGGAGAAGGATTCTGATTGATCTGGCTTGGTCATGTGACACCCCAAACCTCGCCCAGAACCACCTGTTTGAAATAAGAGGCACAGCAATTCCTCCAAAGAAGGGGGCTGCAGCCACCAGCAGAAGGAAGGGGGCTGCCAGGCAGCATCAATTGATGTCCACTAACAAGCCTGGAAAATGCTTCTCCCCACATTGGGGAAGGGGTCCGAAGTCAAACCCGTACAGCTCTCCCCTTCCCCTAGCCAAGTGAGCCTCTATTATTTCTATGTCCCTGGTGATTTCTACTACTGCTTTGGTTTTGTGAAACTTCCCTTTCACTCTCCTACAGGCCACATTCTGTTTTAGCGAATGACTATTACTTTGCCTGCCTAGCGTCCCCTATTTCTTCTGGCCCTTCTTTAAGGATCTTTCCATGACTCTGGCACCCTGATTTTTGTGTGACTTGGGATGGCTGGCCTTAGTCCTTTCTTTGCCTCAATTTCCTCATTCTGTCCCTGTGGGCACACAATTCCTGGCGGAAGAGAAAGGTGCCAGATGTTATCTGTGTGGGCTGCTTTGAGTCCTCAGGGCCTACAAAAGGCTATTATTATTTAATTACTGCAAATGGTAATTATAAGGGAAGGTAATTGTCTGCCCTTTCATTACAGCACTTCTGCCCTTTTCCTCCGGCAACCCCAGGGCCAGTCATAAAAGAGAGCTGGGTCCAGATCTACTGTGACAGCCCAGGGCTGGAGGACTGTCCAGGAAGCGCGCTGTAAACGTAGTTACCGCCACCACTTTCTGCAGGCGATTTGTGGCTGAGAAAGCCCTTCCGTACCCATGACCTCTTTTGATACTGTAGGAAAAGAGGAATTGACACTCCCTGGGCATCAGCGACCCCGGGCACTCTACATTCTCCAGGTGAGAACATGCTCATAAAAAGCCCAGCAAGGTGCCTCACTGATAGTAAGTGCTTGGTAAAAGTCAGTATATACACATTCTAATCCTGACTCACTGCCCTGTGCAATAAGGATTATTATTCTCTCTTTATAAATAAGAAGGCTGAGATGCCCTCAGGTTTTAAAGCTGCTGGGAGCCAGTATTTGAACCCTGTGTGCCTGATCTCAAAACATGAGACTTTTCACTTACAACTTGCCCCAGGTACTATTGCCCATTTCCCATTTGAAGAAATGGAGGCCCAGCGATCCAACCTGGCTTGCCCGGCTCTCTGAGATTATCTAACAGGGTCAGGGCCTGGGTCCACAGGTACCGCCCTGCCTGCTTGGAAGCCCTGACTTGCGGCTGGCCCAGCTTTTCTGCTCTGCTCCATTCCCGTCCGTTCTTTCCCCAGCAGCCACGTGGACCTTTTGAAAAGAAATCCCAACCGCATCACTTCTCTGCTTCCTTCTCCTCTCCCTGGGATTTCCGGTTGCCCTTAAGCTAAATTCCTAAATCCATGCCAGGTCTACCTGGGATATCCACCGCTCAGTGCCATTTTGTAGTCCCCCCTTACTCCACTCAAGGTCACCTGCCCTTTCTGGCCTCCGAACCTTCACACACTGTTCTCTCTACCAGAAATGCTCTTTTCTTATCTCTTCCCTGGTCTCAGCTTAAATGGTCTTTCTTCTGCAAGTTCTCCTTGAACTTCACTTACCTGCTAGCGTCTCAGGCACCTCGAACCTATGCTTTGAAGATTTTATGAGACTATTTAAATAATTATTTGATTGATTATTTGTTAAATTCTGTCTCCTGGAACAGACTGGGAGAGCTTACCGATGTCCATTTCTCTCCTTCGAGAGGAACACTATTTCCCAGCCTCCCTTGCAGTTGGGCAGGACCATGTGACTAGTCTGGGCCAATCACTAGTGAGGAGAAGTGAGGTGAGTGTAAACCCATGCACGGTTCCCCAGTTTCTCTTCCCCTGCGTGGTAACTAAGAAGGCCACGTGTTCCAGAGGGTGTAGCTTCAAATGGCAGTGACTCCTCAGCCAAGTCTCTGGGTGACTAGAGCAGAAGACTCAGCGTAGGCATACGACACAAGTGAGAAATAACCATTGTGTTACGTCACTGAGGTTTCAGAATTCTTTGTTACTGCAGCCTCGTCTGGCTTGTCGTGACTAGTTATCCCAGCTAATGCTCTGTCAGAGGAGGGCCTGAGTCTCATTCACTGCCTCTCCAGAGCCCGAGACCACAACTGCGACATAGAAGTGGGTGCTCTGTAAAAAGTAGGAACGAGTTGAATGAGTAAATGAGTGAAAAAGCAGAACATGTAAGACACGGTTCATTCCTCAAAGCATTGAATGTAATCCAAGGGACAGATATTGATACACACAACAGTTAGAATGTAATCAGGGACTCAACTGTAAACGTCAAAGAAGAGAAAGGGAGCGCTGTGGTCTGGAGCAGTCGTGGAGGGCTCCCTGGAAGAGAATAAGGAGGGGTGAAGAACTGGAGAGGATGAGAGTGGGCTTGCTGTCCTCCCCATCATTTGTCCATCCATTCAGCACCTATTCTAATGCACCATGGCAAGTGCTCTGCCAGCAGTGTGGCCAGACAACCCGATGCTCTTGGGAGCCAGGGGAAAGAGCCTCTTCCCACGCAGAGGATCTGGAATGGCTTCACAGAGGATGTGGTGTTTGAGCTGAGCCTTGACAAGTAGGTGTTCGCCAGGGAGATGAGAGATCAGGAGGAAAGGACTAAGGATTCCAGCAGAGGGAACTGAGCAGAGGCCTGGAGGCATGAAGGTATACAGTCTGTTCAGGGAAGGGGCAGCATCTAGGGTGGCTGGATTTGGGGGAGAGGAGTCTGGGGGCCAGTGACAAAGACATGAGCTCCTTCTTGCAGCTCAGCCCGCACCGACTCCATGCAGACCATGTTAAAAGCATCTTGGACGGGATGGGAAGGTATTTTAGAGAGCATCTAAATTAAAACCTGAAGACTGAGTTGAAGGTGACCCGAAGAGGTGGGATGAAAGCACAAGGGAGGGTGTTCCAGGCAGAGAGACCATGGCATGTGCAAAGGCCTTAGAAGGGAGAGGGCAGGCCTGAGATGCAGTTCACGTTGTCTGGCTGGAGCGTCCGCAGCTTTCCAGGTGGTTAGACAGGAGGCAGGTGAGGCAGAGCTAGGCCAGATCCTGTTACTCTCCCCCAGTAATTCCTCTATAGAAACTCATCCCAGCAGTCAAAGCCTTCAGCACTGTCCCCCATCTCCCTTCAGCCTAAATGCCAGTGCCTCTGCATGTGCTACTCTAAGTGCCTAGAATTACAATGATGATAATAATAACACAGTAACATTTGTTGGGCCCTTTGGAATATGTTAGGTGCTATGTCAAATATTATTTCATTGAATAACAATGATATTAATGACATGGGTTGGAACATTTTAAAGGATTTTTTTAATTGGACTTTATTTTTCAGAAGTTTTAGATTTACAAAAAGTGGAGAAGATATTACAGAGAATTCTCACATATTGCCCACCCAGTTTTCCCCATTAGTAACATCGTACATTAGTATATTCATTATAATTTATTATAATTATTTATTGATAGGCTGACCAGACGCCCCGTTTTAAACAGAACAGAAAACAATGGTCCTGTCCTATTTCAGACGGTACGTCTGGTCAGCCCAGTCTCCCTGGGCTAAATTCAAGGTGTCAGTAGTCTGACCACATGTACTGTTTGAAACGGGACAGCACCATTTTTTTTTTTTTGACAGCACCATTTTTTTCTGTCTTGTTTAAAATGGGACATCAGGTCAGCCTATTTATTGATGGATACTTTTATTGATACATTATTAACTGAAGTCCATAGTTTATTAAGATTTTTGTAGTTTTGGGAGTTCCCTGATGGTGTAGTGGCTTAAGGCTTCGGCGCTGGCGCTGTCAGCACTGCGGCCTGGGTTCGATTCCCAGTCAGGGAGCTACCCACATACCAAAAGCAAAAAAAAAAAAAAAAAAAAGATTTTCGTAGTTTTTACTTAATGTCTCTTTTCTGTTCCAGGATCCCGTCTAGGGTATGAAGTCTGACAATTAAGCTTGCAAACTTGCCACTGTGCACATACGTTGGCAGCACTGTACAAACAACTCGGTAAGGTGTCATAACCTTGGTGTATCTGTGTCACATCAGCTGTGTTTGTGCCGATTAGTGGCAGCGTCTTGCTGAGCGACATTCATTACTGTTGTTATGTGTTTTTGTCGCAAGAATATCGGAACTTGAATTACAGCAATGAGCAAACATTAAATTTCATGTTAAACTTGGCAAGAGTGGAAGTGAAATCAGGGACGTGTTAGTCCAAGTTTATGGGGATAATGCGATGAAGAAAACAGCAGTGTACAAATGGGTTAAATGTTTTTCTGAGGGGAGAGAAAGCGTCACTGATGAAGAGAGGTCAGGGCAGCCAGTAACAAGCAGAATTGATGAAAACATTGCAAAAATTTGTTTAATTGTGCGTCAAATCATTGGCCGACTCTGAGAAACATAGCAGACCAAGTAAACATCGATAGAGAAATAGTTAGGAAATTTTGAACTGAAAATCTTGGCATGAGAAACGTGTGCAAAAATGGTCCTGAAGGAGCTCACCGATGAACAAAGAAAGCAAAGGAGAGTCAAAGTTTGCCAAGACCTTTTGGAGAGGCAAGATGATGTTTTGGGCCATGTTATCACTGGTGATGAAACATGAATGTACCAATACAACTCTGAAACGAAAGCATCGAAGTGCACAATGAAAGTCAGTCAATTCTCCATGACCAAAAAAGTTCTCTCAGTCCAAATCAAGAGTCAAAACGATGTTGCTAACTTTTTTTGATACCAGAGGGATTGTTCATTATGAATTTATACCATCTGGGCAAACAGTCAACCAAGTTTACTATTTTGAAGTGCTAAAAAGGCTGCATGAAAAAGTTAGATGAAAAACAACCTGAACTTGTCACCAAGAACTCATGGCTCTTACATCACGGCAATATACCAGCTCACATGGCACTGTCCGTGAGGGAGTGTTTAGCCAGTACACAGATAACTGTATTGGAATACCCTCCCTACTCACCTGATCTGGCCCCCAATGACTTTTTTCTTTACCTGAAGATAAAGGAAATATTGAAAGGAAGACATTCTGATGATATTCAGAACATCAAGGTATGACAACAGCTCTGATGGCCATTCCAGAAAAAGAGTTCCAGAATTGCTCTGAAGGGTGAAGTAGGCACTGGCATATGGCCGTGCATAGCTTCTCAAGGGGAGTCACTTTGAAGGTGACCATTAGTGATATTCAGCAGTGAGGTATGTAGCATTTTTTTCTAGGATGAGTTTGCAAACTTAATTGTCAGACCTCATATCACTTTACATTTAATTGTTATGTTTCTTTGGGCTCTTCTAGGCTGTGACAGTTTCTCAGACTTTCCTCGTTTTTGATGACAGTTTTGAGGCGTACTAGTTAGATATTTTTTAGGATATCTCACTATTTGAGTTTGTCTGGTGTTTTTCTCATGACAAGACTGGGGTTATAGGTTATTGAGAGGAACATCAAAGAGGTAAAGTGTCATTTTATCACAGAATCTCAAGCATACATAATGTCAACATGATTTGTGGTTGGTGATGTCGACTTTGATCACCTAGCAAAGGTAGTGGTTGTCCAGTTTTTCCACTGTGAAATTACTTTTTCCCTTCTTATTTCATGCCGTATACTTTGAAAGGAAGTTTCAATGCACAACCCACACTTAAGGAGTGGAGAGTTATGCTCCATCTCCTTGTTTATCTACATAAATTATTTTGAATTCTTTTGCATACAGGTTTGTATCTTCTCTCCCTTTTTAAAATGTGTCATCTCTCTGAACTTCTCAACAATGGGTTGATATTCATCATCCCCATTTTTCTGGAAACTGGAAGGCCCTCCTTTCTTCCCCACCCCACTACCCCCAGATCTAATTTCTGAAGACCTCCACCTCCTTGAGAAAAAGAGTGGCCTCATTTGTGTTTTCCTTCCCATGTTTTGTAATTTCAACTAATCCATGCCACATTTATGTATTGTGCTCTGCTATGTGTCAGGCACTGTACATGGAACTTGGGGCTTGAAAACAAGTGGCCTATGTGGGTCCTGTCCTCCAGTTGCTCATAGCCTTGACATGGTGCTAGACTGGAAGCGCCACAAAGGCAGGTACTTTGTCCAACTTGCTCATAGTCTGATAGCAGGCCCTCAATCACTATTTACAAATTGGGAAATGCTTGCTAGAGGATGGTAAACGGTGGCAGGTGATTGTTAATGTGTGTTCTTTTTCAGGGACCAGGGCAGGGCTAGCCTTGATTCATCGTGGCCTAGAGGCTGGGTGACAGTGTGTCACAGAAGTCTGAGCCCGTGAGAGGAACCAGGGACTGGCCGCTTCGTCAGGTAGAAGTGAAGTTTGGAAGCTGACACAACCCATGAGGCCGAATCCGGAGACCTGGTGACTGATTGGCTGGGGAGGTTGAGGCGGGAGGAGGAGTCACACACAGATGGCTCTGAGGTCTGGAGCTGGGGACAGCCGGTGCCACCTCTGATAGAGTCTGCAAGAAGAGCCGCTGACAGTCTCAGGCGGCCCCACCCTTTGGGGGCTCAGGCCTAGGGACAGGGAGGGACAGAGCCTACAGAGGGAAGGGTGGCCGTCCTGTCCAAACTTTTGCCCCGCATCCCCATGTCCTAGTCTTAAAAAAAATCTCAGCCTGGATTTTGAGCACGATCGTTGGTTTTCAGGTGTGGGAGCCCATTCTTGGGGTCCCTTCCTGCCTGCCATCTGCGAAGGAGACCCCCAGGGGCAGCCTGATTCTGTGTGGGGTTGGCCTGGTCGCGGCTGTGGCCTGCCAGGCCCAGGTCCCTAGCCCGCCATCACCTGGGAGGGGGCTGCAAGGCGGCGGCCCGGCCTGGGCGGGACAATGGCCGTGGCAGCCGGGGCCCCGGGAGCCCCTGCGCTGGGGAAGGGGCTGGCCTACGGCCGGGCGCCGGTGCCCTCCCCGCGCGGCTCGGCGAGCGGAGGGGGGCGAGGAGTTCCTTTGTGGCTCTGCCTCCGGCGCGGCGCGGTCGGGGGGCGCGGCGCAACTTTGCTTGGCGGCGGCGGCGAGCGCTAGACAAGGCCCCGGGGCCCGAGCCGGGCCCCCAGAGCGCGGCCCGCCCCCGCCCCCCCGCCCGGCCCCCTCCCCTCGTGCGCCGTCGCCCGAGCCGGGTGCTGCCCACTCTCGGGAGCCCCCGGGGCCGGACCGGCTGTGCAGCCGGAGAGGTGGGGGCCCGACGCGGCCCCCCCCGGAACCGGGTGCCTGGCGCGGGGGCTCGCCGAGCGCACGGGGGGCCGCGCGGCGCTGCAGACCCAGCCTCCCGCCGCCGCCGCCGCCGCCGCCTCGGCGCTTGTAGAACCCAGAAGTGAACAGCAGGCGACCCGGAAGGTTTGCGCGCGGCTCCGCACCAAGCCGGAGCCCAGAGCCCGAAGCCGGAGCCCCAGCCCGGCCCTGCTCGGGCCGCCGGGCGCGGGGCTGCGGCCGCGTCTCGGAGCCGCAGTCAGCATAGCCAGGTCCGTGCGGGCCCGGGGCGCGCGGGGCGCGGGATCGGCGGCGGGCGCCCGCCAGAGCGCCCGCCCGCGGGAAAGTTGCGCCGAGTTACGGGCGGGGGCACCGGCCGGGGCGCGGGGTGCTGTCAGCGCGGGCCGGGCGCTCCAAGGGCCCAGAGCCGCCTGCGCCTGCGGCCCGGCTCGGAGCGGCGGCGGCGCGCGGGGTAGGAAGTGTCTCCGGTGGCGTGTCTGGGTCTGCTCCGAGTGTGTGTGTGTGTGCGTGTGTCTGTGTGTGTGTGTGTGCGCGCGCGCGTGTGTCTGTGTGTGTGTGTGTCTGTTTTCTTAAGCCGGGCTATTCAAACCTGCTGCAATTCTCCGGTAAACAATGATTCATGGGGCTTAATGCAAATAAACGGATCGCAGACTGTGCGGTTCGCGCACTTTGCAGCCGGCCCGGTGGAGCGGCCAGTGCCGGATTTCTCCCATTTTTTGCAGATCTGCAGAATATGGCGTCCCTGTCCTGTTTTAAAAATAAGCCAGGCTGCCATTTTTGTTTTTCTTTTGTCTGAAAATTTTAATAAAACTGTCTGAGAATGTGGGAGAGGCGGCTGGAAGCAGAGGGGGCACCCGAAGGGTTGGCTTTTTTTCCTTTTCTTTGGCGAGAGCCGCGAGCCTTTCGGGGAGGTGAGACACAATGCAATTGCACTTTAAAGAAAAAAAAAAAAGGAAGCCGCTGGGCGATTTGAGGGGGGAGAGCTGGGAATTTAAAGTTAACTCCGAAAGTTTTCTTCTCTCTCTCTTTTTTAAAGCTTTTCTTTTTCTTTTTTTTAAAGTTTTTTTTCTTTTTCTTTTTTTTTCTTTCTTTTTTTTTTTTTTGAAGACGGTGAAATGCCGCGAAAGGATCTCGAGGTCCATTTCTCCCCCCCAACCAGTCGCCTTTGCAGGAATTTTGGGAAAAAGTTAACTGCCAGTTTCCTTAGAGCTGCTGGGAGCATGTGGAGGGTTGGGGATGGGGGTTTGCGGTACCAGGAAACGTCTTTTGGAAGAAGCTCTATAAAAATGGTATTGTAAAGAACTGTATTCTCAGATTTGGGGGAGAGGGCTGGCAGTAGGGGCTGGCAGTGGGCACAGGCTTTCCGACTAGGACCCTTGGCATGAGGAAGTAATCCTGCTCTCTAGTACCGTAGCCCTGAGCAGCGTGTATGTGTATGCGGAGGGAGCCTGTCCCCTTCATGGGTGGCCGGGGCCCCTTGTAGTAGGGAATCCTGCCCAGGGCAGTGGGGTGGCTCCCGAGCCCTTGGGAAGTATGCATGGGTGGCAGTAGGAGAGCCCCTTCCCTAACCTAATGGGCCTCCTGGCCCCTGGAGGTGGCATCCGGTGGTGAATGCTTAGGGGGCTGGGCTCTTGACAGGGTGCAGGCCGGCAGCCCCAGTGGGTCCTGTCTGAGGGGAGGGGCAGGAGAAAGTGTCTAGTTGTGTTGGGGCTCAACTGGTTTACTAGTGGGGGTGGTCTGAGCCTTTCCTCTGTGGTGGCTCTTTCCCCATTCTGCCACCCTCACCAGCAGCACCTTGGAGGCTCCCCTGTTGGAGGCAGTTTGGACTTCATGAAGTTCATGAAGTATCTTGCTGGTATTGCTGGCTTTACAAGTTGCAGAGGGGATCTGAAGGCCAGGTCCGGGGTGGCTGGTGCTGTCCAAGGCGCCAGGGCACACTGTGCCTGGTCTTTCCTCTGTTGGGAAAGTATCCTGGGAGGACCCTGCGCCTGTCTGGCCCCTGCCCTGGTGTCTCCTGGAGGAGAGACCCTTCCAGACTCATTCCTGGCTCCACAGGGAAGTGTGAGCTCCCTGAAGGCAGAGTCAGGGGTTGAAGTTTGGGGTTTAGGCGTTCAGAGCTGTCGAACTCGGCATGCCTGAATCAGAGAGTACCAAGCCAGGCATTTTTCAGATGGAGAAACTGAAGTCCAGAGAAGGAAAGAGATTTGCCCAAAGTCACATTGCCAGTGAGAAGAGCTGAATCAGGGACCCAGATGTTCAGACTCCCACTTCCAGGCTCTCTCTACTGTTCTCTGGCCCTGACCCCTGGGAGAGTCATTTTGGATAGAATTGGACTAGAATGGGACAGCCTGCCTCCCCTGCCCCCGACGCTGTCCCCGTCATACTCCTTCCCGAGTGAATGGAACTTACAGTCTGTACAGTCTGTACAGTGTGCATGGTCTTTACCACACCAGGCTTTCCCAGAAACTCAGTTGGGTAAAATTGTCAAGGTGGGGATATGTAACTCCATTTTTAATTTTAGCACACTGAAGCTTGGAGAGGTCGATCAGTGGCAGAGGAAGGCTTAAACTCAAGCTTCCAGGTTACCTGTCCAGGGGCATTTTTCTTAGGTGGACTTTGGTGTTCACAGACGGGGCTCTTTCTCACATTCTAGTTTTTGATCTCTCAAATTTTTGTACTGACGCAGTGACTGTAAAAATTGAGAGGCCAACCCTTATTGATTGTCAGAGCTGAAGAGGCCCTGAGAAGTCATCTGGGCTCAGAGAAGGGAAGCCACTGGGTTGAGGTCACCTAGAGATTTGGGTCCCAGTTAGGACCAGAGCCCTAGTCTCCTGTCTCCCTTCCTCTGTGAGACACTCAGAAGGAAGAGTGAACCACTCTACCCACTGCCAGCCTCCACTGTGCTCAGGAGAGCTGTGATTGCTGGCATTGATAGGGCTGTGGGCACTATAATGGCCAACACTTGATGGAGACATGCGTTTATCTCAGGGACTGGAGAATAGACTTGTCTATGGCCTTGGGGAATGGATGCCAGGGTGGAGAGGAAGCTGGTGTGTGGGTGACGTGTGGACTAGGTCTGAAACTAGCCTGGACTCAGCCCTTCCTTGAGCAGGTACTTCACTGCCCTCCCTCTCTGTAAAGTAAGAGTTGTTCCTTCCTTCATTCATCTGCCATTTATTAGTTTATTTATTTATTGGTTTGCTAGATCATTCCTTTATTTCTTCGTTGTACATTCATTAGCTTATTGGTTAGTTTTTCAGTTGTCCACCCATCATCTGTCTGTCCGTCCATCCATCTATCCATCCATCCGTCCATCCATCCAATCCCTGGCACACCTAGCCCAGTTGGACAACTGTGTGAGATATAGGTACAGTCCTCAGAGGCTCCAGAGCCTACAGGGAAAAAGGTATGAGACTGCAGGTGCGTGTAGCACTAGTTAGGTCAGTATTCGTGAGTGTCTACATGAGTCCCCAGGGAAGGTTTCTTGGTGAAGAGGAGGCTTACAAATACCAGAGGAGTTCCATAGACCATCACGATGGTGATCTGGGTCCTGGGACCAAGTCCCATTTGTGAATTGAACTTTACAGTTTGCATGTGGTGCACGGTTTGTGTGACTTTGGGCACATTCTTTCCCTCTGTGCCTCAGTTTCTTGATCTTTAAAATGGGATACTCTCTGTGAATCTCTCCTGGTGGTTGTGAGTGATAACGGTATCTCCCAGCCCGGCCAGGCACGTGGTAGGAGCTCAGTATATGAGCACACCGACTGAATTATGACGATTGTTAATTACCAGCCTAGGCCCTACCTTGATTTTGAAAAACCATCGTGGTGTTCTCAGAATGAGCCAAATGATCTGGGGACCCTGAAAGCCCTGCTCTGTCATGTCATCCCCCTGATGATACTCTTCTAATGTTTCCTAGGTATTTCAAAGAATCAAAGTCTGAAGTCCTACAAGGGACTGGGGGGCAACAGGCTCTTCATGGACCAGGCCTGGTCAGCCTCAGCCTCAACTCCCCCGCCCACCTCCGACTCTCACCACCTCCAGCCATACTGGCTTCTTTCTGCCCCTTGAATTTACAAAGCCTGTTGGCAAAGCCTTTGCATGCCCCCCCCTCCCCAACTGGAATGCTTGTCCCTAAATGTTTGCATGGCTGGCACCTTCTTGTTTTACAGGTTTTGACTCAGGTGTCACCTCTTCAGAGGGGCTTCCCTGACCACCTGCTCTATAATAGCTTCCCATGGTCCCTGGTGGTCATGTTAGCCCCTTTAATTATTTTTCTGCAGCTCTTATTAGGATCTGAAACTTTCTCATTTGTTTATGTGCAGTTCTTGCCTGTCTGTACTGCTAGAACGTGCTTAAACCCCATGCAGGCGAGTGGGCAGGTGGTGCCAGCACGGTGTGGCTAGGGCAGTAGTGGAGGTGAGGAAACGCTGCAGAGCCCAGGTGTGGCGGTGGCCCTGGCAGCGCCTGGGAGATGCAGTGACACTGAGCTCTGTCCTCTCCTCCCCTGGGAGGCTCTAGGCTATTGTTAGGAAATAATGAAATGATTAAATCACTGGATCTAAGAATCCCAGTCTCTTCCAATCTCAGAACCTTAGCATCAAGAAGCTTTATGCCTCAGAACCTTTGACCCTTGGAGCGTTCGCATGCTCTGATCTGGGATTTAGAATCTTACAGAGGGGACTCTCACTGCCTTACCTATTTAGTGGCACAAGAGTGCTTACTTTCTCTCAGGCCATGTTGTAAAAAGCTTCAAAAATATTAATGTATTTAATCCTCATTGCTATTACACTCATTTTACAGACGAGGAAATTGAGGCACAGAGCGATCAGGTAACTTGCCGGAGTCCATAGACCTTGTTGGGGGCGTTGTGGGATTTGAACCCAGCACTCTGGGACTCCTCAGAATCACACAGCTGTTGAGGGGGAAGCCCAACCTCACCCACAGCTGTATGGAGCAGGAGTCCTCTTCCCACATCCTTGACAAATGGGCCTCTGACCTCTGAGAGTGGCGCGGGGGGCTCCTTCTTCACCAGGCCCTGCAGTCTCCCCTTGTCAGACAGTTGTCATTGCTGGAAAGATTTTCTTTATGAAGTGTCAAGTGCTACACCTCCCCTGTGGATAACACTTGGGAAGCGATATGAGTGTTCCAGTTTCCCAGTGATTTTGACCTTGTGGCTTCATGACTTAGTAGCCTCTTTCTCCCAACTGGGTTGTGAGCTCCTTGAGGGCAGGCAGCCTCAGTGCATGGTGTTGAATGTGTGTATGTGTGAGTGAGTGAATGAGTGAGTGAATGAATGAATGGTGTGTACGAAGAATGCATCCTGAGCTCCTCCTGTCGCTGAGCACCATGCTAGGCACTTGTTCAGGCAGGCTACCGGACAGGCTCAGTGCACCTAGGGAAAGAGGACGGTATCTCTCCATGTCGTCCCAAGAAAGTCTGTACCTGATGGTGTTTATAGCCCTCATTCATGAAGACCCATCTGAGACCTAGGGTCATACACTAATTGGAGAGGTAGAGCTCACAGATTATCCATTTAAACCTTATTTTATCCTTTGTGGAAACTAAAGTGGGAAGGGAGAGGTGGAGGCCTTGTCTAAGGACACATGTCATGCGATGCTTTGCCCAGTGGGCTTTCTGCTTCACAGGCTCCAACAGGCTGCCACAGTATGCGCCTGGGGTTCAAAGCCAGGAACAGGCCTGTTTGGGGAAGCTGCTCCCACTGTGATGTTGGTCTCCTCACCTCCACAGTGGTGACACACGACCAGAGATGGCCTGAATTGGGCCTGCCAGAGCCAGGAGTTCAGGAGGCATGGCTGCTGGAGTGTGCATCCATATACACACATCACATGGGGACCCAGGTGCACAGTCTGCCACCCGCAGGATTACACTCATGTGCATATACCTGTGTGCATTCTCCCAGGAAACGACAAGTAGCGTGTGCCTACCCCTCCTCGTTTAGCTTTCACACGCACAGTGCAGGTAGATATCTGCATGCACTGCGTGTGTGTTTTTTACATGCAGGTGCATCGTGCATGCACACATTCATTTACACCTGTGAGGGTGTCGCCTCCCATTCTGGGTCGTGCCTGCGATCCCTCATGCACACACTCTTGCACTCACCTGCCTGGATCTGCTTGTAGTGGTGGAGCAGGAAGCTTGTTTCCATCTCCCCGCTCCATTCAGGAGTAGCTTTTGAGCATTTACAATATACCGGGCTGCGTGCTAGATGCACGGGTGAGGAAAACTAACCCCGGCCCTGCCCTGATGGGGGAGACATACATCATACAAAAGATCACACAAATGGTGGTGTGATTACACATTTTGGTAAATGCTGGGATGGAAGGACTTTTCTGTGACAAAGGCTTCCCTATATCTTCATGCACTTAGGTTTACTGTAATTAGGAATGGTAATGGTGTGTGTGAGGGAGGGGTGCTTCTGGGAGGACGTGACGTCTGAACTGTGGCCAGATTTCCAGGTGAGGGTATTCTAGACAGAGGGAGCAGCCTGGGCAAAGGCCCTGAGGTAGGAAATCCAGGAATATGGAGAAGGTGGTGGCCCCTAGATGAGACCTGGGGGAGGGTGTAAGAGACCAGGAGGTAGGCAGGGCCTGGTCTGGCAGGGCCAGTAGTAGGTCTTCCCTGGCCTCTCTTCCCCTCCTCTCATGTCTACCCCAGGCGCTGCCACCAGTGTCCCTGACCAGCCCAACCCTCCCTTTGCTGCCTTGGCCTGCTCACGGCCCACTCTGTCTGCGGGTCTCCACCCTAGGCCTGAGTCCTGTCTGACCTGCCCTGTAGCCTGTTTGCCCCAGGGGTCCAGAGACAGCATGAGGACTTGCTGTGACCACCTGGTAGGGACTCCTGGCCTACAACCCTAGGACCTGCTTAGAAAGTTCCTGGGGGCCAGGCCACAGCTGGGGTTCAGCAGCTGGCTCTTTGGCTTTGAGTTAATCCTAGACTCACTCTCCACATCAGCAGAGCAGTCCCTGTGGGTCCTGAGAGGCTCCCAGAACTGCTGCACTCCACACCCCAGCCCAGGTACTGGCACTGCTTGGTCCGATTTCCAGATGAGTGTTTGGAATATTAGGAATGGCTCCCTTATGCCTTAGGGAACTTAATACCAAGGCAACAGCACAGTTAATATGAAGTGCTTAC
Source organism: Lyroderma lyra (assembly GCA_004026885.1). Taxonomy (NCBI): domain Eukaryota; kingdom Metazoa; phylum Chordata; class Mammalia; order Chiroptera; family Megadermatidae; genus Lyroderma; species Lyroderma lyra. The sequence goes on from PVJL010000586.1 coordinate 19,742, forward strand.
CATGTATCCGGCTCGATATGTATTAACTCATTTAACCTTCACAGTAACACTGTGGGGATACCATTGTCATTCCCCATTTGGTAATCTCTGGGGCTTTGATCCGCACTCTCTTGTTCCCGAATCTGTACTGTGGACCCCTCAGTTGCCACATTGCCCCTCAGAGGGCCCAGAACCCAGGCTGTGATTTCGTTGAACCTGTTTTATAGAGGAAGGAACGCAGGTCCAAAGAGGAAATGGACTTGCTCGAGTTCTCAGTACTGATGGCACAGGGTTCCAGCTTCCTCGGTCCTTCCCAGCTGCGTGACCTTGTGCAGGTGACATATATCTCTGAGCCTCATTCCGGACCCCAAACAAGGAAGAGATTGCCATGGCAACCAGGAGGGTGGGAACTTTGGGGGATGCAAGGGGACTGCAATTGAGAGGATACGAGGTGGGGCTTCTTGGGTACCCCGTACGTGTACTTTGTAAGTCATGAAGCTGTTCACTTACTTTCTAAGCATCTTTCTGAATGTGTGTTTATTTTGAAACGTTCACAGCATCTACCTCTCACAAGGTCATTGGGAGCGTGAGAAATGCTTGTAAATGATCTAAATAGCCCTTGACACGGAAGAGTGCTCCATCACTATTATTATTGTTGCTGTTATTGTCCTGTTACACTGGCAGGAGTTCCCTGTGGGGATGGGAGCCGGGGATCCTAAGGGGAAATGAAAGTAGGGAAGGCCATGTATGTGTCCAAAGCCTGCAGGACATTCTCTCAGCCCTGAGAGGGGTGTCATGGCCATTTCCTACATGAGGGTATTGAGGCTCCCAGAGAGGGTCACTGCCCTGAGTGGCTCTGGGTGGCTGGTGGTGGGATCAGGGTACAGGGAGGGGCACACAGACAGCAGCCCCCTCCCACTCTGATTAGCCCCACCATCACAGTGGAAACAACCCTTGCCAACCCCGCGGGGCTGCGGAAACCCAGTCTAATTGGATCCAGGACCCTCGGGAGCCTGTTCCTCACAGGAAGTTCCCAGGAGCAAGCTTCCAAGGCTGGCCTGGGTCTTGGGGGTGGGGTGGGGTGCAGCAGCTGGGGCTCAGGGCTCTGGGCTGCATGGAGTAGGGCACATGGAGGGCAGAGAGGTCGTGGGAGGAAACCTTTGAGCACACAGGGGTCCCAAGGCTCAGGGGCGATGGGAATCCTCTGCTTGTCTCTCTCAGACTAGCTCCTGCTCGTCCCTTCCAGAGCATCCATCTTTCTGGGCCCATATGACCTATACATTGAAAATCTGGACCATGGCCTGGCCCTGTTCAAGGACCTCCCCTGCACCTTTCATCTAAGCACCTTGCCTCGAATTTTGGCCCTTAGTGAACCGTCCCAGCCACCTTTCCCTCCTTTCCCTGCGGATTTCTGCATACCCGGACCCAACGTGATGCTCTGTGCTTTCTTGCCTCTGGGCCTTGGCACGTGCAGTTCTTTCTACACTGCCCTCCCCTGGCATCTCTCTCTTGACAGCTCCCCTCCTTTCCACCAGGAGGTCCCACCTTCCTGAAATCTTCATCCCTCAGTCGGACGGGCTCATCTTCCCAGGAACACCCCACCCCATAGCCCAGCCATGCCCCAGTGGCAGCTTGTTGCCCTGTGGGGCAGGTATTGGAGAACCCTTTGCTGTCCTAGGAAGCTGGCAGTTTCTCAGGCCTTAGCACATGCTGCCCCTCTGCTCAGAATGCACCCCCTCTACCCTCTCACTCTCCTGGCAAACTGCTCAGTCTTCAAGGCCCATGCAGGCTGACCCTCCCCTCTCACTGATCCTCTCAGTGAGGATTTATTAGGCACCCAGGGTGAACTAGGCACTTGAGCACCTTCTATGTGGCCAGCACTTGGCTCTGGTCCTACAACAGTGGCTCTGTCCTTGGGGGTCTGGGCTGGAAGGAATGTTTAGAGTTGTGATACAAAGGTGGGGTAGGGAGAATGCAGGGGGCAGCGGTGTATACAACAGGGTGGCCCGATTCCTCTTGGAGAGAGGGTCAGAAAGTAACCTTTAGCCAAAACCCGAAGGAAGAGCTGGGTGAGCTGTGGGGCTGAGTTGGGGTATGAGGTTGTAACCAAGAACCAGAGCCACATCCCCTTGGGGTGTTCCCAGCTATGTGGGGACTGGCCAGACAAGTCACCAGGCAATTTTAGGACAATGGAATCAGTGCTTTGGTGGGGGAAGAAGCCCAGGCAGCTGTGGGAGCTCAAGGGAAATGCTACAAATAGAGCCTTGGAGGCCATCAGGAAATTTCCCAAGGCAGTGGCATCAGACTGACTTAATCACTGATGGGAGCCTGGCAGGGTTTCAGCAGGGTGGTGGGCCCTGGCTGCAAGGGCACAGGTTGTGCAAAGGCACCGTGGCAACTAATTTGAGGGGAACCTGCAGGTAGTGTAGTGAGGTAGAGGGAGGGAGGTCCCTGTTGGGATGCTTGTGGAGATCAGGGCCTCCTTGATAAAGCCCCTGGGTGCCATGTGAGGGATTCTGAACTGTACCCCAAAATGACAGGAACACAAGAGAGATTTAAGTGGGAGAGTTAGTGACCTGGTCAGGCTTTCCTCTGTTTGGCTTGGTCCTCCGTGAAGCTCCCAGACTGGAGTGGGGGGTCCCTCACTCTACTCTTGGCTGGGGTCCGGGGTTGGGTGCGGGGCTCACTGTCGGACCTTGAGTGACCCTCTGAGCCCCTCTCTCCTCCGAGGTGAACCTGCAGGGCCGAGGCCAGAATCCTAGTGGGGCTGTGGGGTGTCTTGCTTGGCCAAAGCTCTACGGAAAAAGCCAGAGAAGCCTGAAACGCCGCCACTGTTAGCATTTTGGTGTTTCCTTCCCCTCTTTTCTCTCAGCATGGAGTATTTTTTAGAGTTGTCATTGCTCTAATATGTAATTTAAAAAATCTTCTCTTCTTCCTCCCCTGACTAATGTATCACAAGTATTTTCTAAATAAAACCACTGCAGAGTGACTTTAATCCTTTCTAATGGACCCAGGTGTCAGGGTGGGAAGTAGAGGCTCTGGAGCCTGACCTTCTGGGTTCACATCAGTCCCTGCTTGACTCTGGGCAAGTTATCTGATGTCTGTGCCTCGTTCCGTTTAAGGTTGCTGTGAGTGTTAAGTCAGTTGTTACAATGCCCGTAAACAGTGGCTGTTATTAGTGACTGCAGACTATGTCAGTATTTAACGTGACTTGCAGAGCTGTCCTGTTGTTTAAACTTGTAGATGTCCCGTGTTTTTGCTATTGTAAGAAACCACTGAGGCAAACAACTTTGTGCATAAAACTTTGTTTGTATTTGGGGCATGTTCTAGGGACAGAGGATCAAGATTGGGATCACTAGGCCAGGAAGTCTGAAGGTTTTTAGAGATTATGATGCATTATTGCCTGATTGTCTTCAGGAATGATTGTTTCAGTTTATACTCCCAATAATGGAGTGCCAATTTCACCGTATCCTCACCAGCGTGGGGTATTATCATTTTCTTATTTAGTTTTGCTATTTTAACAGGTGAACTTGTTTAATTTTCACCCCCTAGGGAAGCAGAACCATTTTCTGTGTTTATTAGTTGTTAACATCTTTTTTGGTTTGTTGGTCTTTATAGGACATAGCCTCTTCTCAGATGAATTAGGAAGGCAGGGCTTAGATACAAAAAATAGGGAACAGTGTAATACAGGGGACAATATAGTACCAGTGTGGGTGGAAGGGACTTTCCTCTATCTTGGCCATGACACTTTCAGTTCCCTCCACCTAGACAATTCATTCATTCAAATATTGCAGGTCCCATGTGGGGCTTAAAAGTTAAGTGAGTCTGCCCTCACAGAGAGGATGCCGAGCAGCAAAGATGGACAGGAACACAGGTGGGAAACAGAGCAATAGGTGTCTGATGACGGAAGCGCAGGGCACAAAGGGAGCAGAGAGGAGAGGCACCGACTCATGCTGTGGGTGGAGGTGGAGCCATGCCAGAAGGCTTTCAAGAGGAAATAGCCCCCTGCAAGCTGGGGGCTGAGGAATAAGCTGTCGTTAACCAGTGAGCGGGGAGGGCAGAGGGCTCCAGGGAGAGGAGGCAGGTGGCCTGGCGGAAGGTGAGGAAGTGAGAAGGGAAGTGGAGCCCTGGGGGAACTCTCAGTCTGGCAGGGCAGAGTGTAAGGCTGGAACAACCCAGGAGGCCGAAGAGGTCACCAGGGGCTGGACAGTAAAGCCTAGAGGAAAGTAGGCAGCCATGGAAGGTTCTAAGTAGGGAAGTGCTGCGATCTGATCTATGTTTTAGAAATGTCAGAGTGACTGCAGTAGGAGAATTGAATGGAGGATGTGGGGAAACCTGTGAGGAGACTCTTGCAGTAGCTGAAGTTCTATCCCGTGGAATCCTAAACAGCTTCAGCGGGCAGACTGAAGGCCAGGTAGCCCTTGCTGATAATCGCTACCACCTACCCAGGTCATATGCGCCTGGCGGAGGGGGGCTCTGCAGGGCCTGGCATGAAGAAGTCAATTGAGTGCCCACCACTAGCTGACCTTGACCTTCCCCGTCCCCTACGCCTCCAGACCCTCCATCTGTTTCTCCCCCTCCCCAACCTCTTTATCAGCCCTTTTCTCCCTTTCTTTCTTCTTCACCCTCCCTCCCTCCCTCCCTCTCTCTCCCTCCCTCTCTCTCTCCTTCCCTCCCTCCCTCTCTTTTCCTTTCTTAAAGAATAAATTTATTGTTCTGATTGTAAAAGCAATGCAACGACATTAGAGAATCTGGAAATCAGAGAAACAAAGACAGAAACCAGATCAGCTCCAGCCACCAGCCTCCCTCTAGGCGTGGTTCCCTGCTGCCTGCTTTCTCTGACGCAGATTTTTATTTTTGCCTCCTTGTAATCATAGTGTCCAGACAGTTTTGGGTCTTGCTCCCTCCTGTTTGTTTTGTGGCCGTGGGGTCTGGTCAGATCTCACTTTTTAATGTCTGTGGGATGGGCTGGAGGTGGGGATGGGACATAAGTTGCTTAACCACACCCGGCCTGCCCTGCACTGGGCAAGGCTCGTCACACTCCACCTTGGGCTGCCCATTTCCTTGTGTCCATTTGTCTAGGCCTCTGCCTCCCTGCCAGGCAGGGCCTGGCACCTGGTATCCCCCTTCTGCAGTGCCCCTCCCCCAGTGCCCCTTTGTGGAGCTTGCTAGGCTGTCCTCAGATGGACAGACCTGGTTTCAAATGTGGACTGGGCTCTGTGACCTCAGACAACTTCCTTAAGCTCTCTGGACCTCAGTTTCCTTGAAATGGGTCTATTGCAACAGCAAAATAATGACTGTAAAATAGCCTGACACAGTTCCTGGCCCTCTGTAAGTGCTCAAGAAAAGGCAGTCAGGGAGTTCCCTGGTGGTGTAGTGGCTAGGCTTCGGTGCTGTCAACGCTGCGACCTGGGTTCGATTCCCAGCCAGGGAACTACCCCCACCCCCCACCCCCCAAAAAAAGAAAAAGAAAAGGCAGTCAATATTATTGTGCATTTTTATTCTACAAAGAGTTTCTGAGACTACCTTGGGCTAGATGCTAGAATGACACGGGTGAATGAACAGCACGCTGCCTAGGAAGAGCTCATGGTGGTGGGGAAGTCACCCAGGGAAGCAGATAGACTGCATCAGGGTATGACTGACCCTGTAGTGCTGGATGGCGTCTTAACTCTGTCACCTGCTAGCTGTGTGACTTTGGGCAAGTTGGTCAACTTCACTGAGCTGCTACATCCTCTTCTATTAAATGCACATTCTACAGGGTCGTTGGGAAGATTCAGTGACATGACATGTGTGACTATACTCAGCACAGTGTTGAAATCAATGGTAGCTGCCATTTTATTATTATTATTGTTATTGTTATTCTCATATACAAGGTGCTGTTGGGAACACAGAGGAAGTGACTGACTGGGGGTTCAGGGAAAGCTCCGTAGAAGAGGGAACACTTGAGCTGGGTCTTGAAGGATGAGTAGAAGTTCACCAAGTGGGAAAGGACACTCTAGGTAAGCAACCTGTGATTTCAGGTTGAAATCTGTCACTGAGGGGTTTGTTCTTTGGGGGTTTCAGCCATTGTGTTCATCCCAGCCTCCCTGAGTGCCCCTCCCTGCCTGCCTCTGGGTCTGCTCCGAGGGCTGAGTATGCTCACCCTCTTTAATAGCACCTGCCTGGGACTCTGTCCTGGGAGCTGCTGTGTCCCCGCCCATCTGTCCACGTTGGGGGCTGTAGGTCTGTGTCTGCCACGTGTATCTGAGTCTGGTGCTGTCTGTCTGCATGTTCCTGTGGCTGTGTTTGTCCACGTCACTGTCAAGAGGACCTCCCAGGCCGCACCGTGGTGGGAAACCTGCACGCTTCCTTGGCCTCCAGCTCTAACCACATAGCCTCCTTGCCCCTCTCCTGCCAGGCCCAGGTGTGGTCCCTGCCTCATACCTCCCTTCCCCAGGGACTTCCTGATGGGCGTCCTCCCACTGCCTCCACTTCCGGCCTCTCTAGTCACTTAGCAGTCAGAGGGGTCTTTGTAAACCACAGGTTCCACGCTGTTACCCACTGCTTCAAGTCCAGACTCCAGGCCCAGGAATTGGGAGTCGACCTTCTGGGCCTGGCCCTGGCTGATGGCTCTAGCTAGCCTCATGCCTTGCCTCCTAGCCCACACTGGCACGCTTTAGGCCCGCTCACGTGCTGTGTTGCTTCTCATCTCAGGCTGCTGTTTCTGCCAGGAATGCTCCCCACTTCCTTCTTTGCCTGGCTAACTCCCACTCATCCTTTAAGACCCAAGCAGACATCATCCCTGGGAAGTCCTCCCTGACCCTTTCTTTCCATCCTGGGTCAGGTCCCTGGCTCTGGGCGGTTCATCCCTTCCTTGGGAGGCAGGAGCAAGTGACCTGCCCAAGATCACACAGCTGGTGAGTTGGAGCCAAGATTTGAACCCAAGTCCATTGGGCTCCAAGCAAAGCAGGCTGTTCCATGGGCTAGGCGAGGTGACTATAGCTCGGGCTTGTGGAAAGGAGTGGGAGTCCTGAAGATGTGGCTGGCGGTGGATTTGAGCTAAGAGGAGAGGGAGGGGGCATGTTGTGGATCAGTGTGTGTCCATGGCAGGAGCTTCTGAGCAGGTGGGGATGCCTACTCAGAGTTGGGGATGGCTAGTGGAGGTGCCCGTCTTAGGGGAAGGCCAAGTCCAGCTCAGGGCTGCTGAGTCTGAGCAGCCCACGAGACAGCCAGAGGGACGTGTCAGGAAGGTGGGTGGAAAGCTGGGCTGCTGGCTGAGACTGGGCGGTCGGCTGGTATTTGAAGTCCTAGAGTAGATGGGCCACCCAGGGACTGAGGCCAGTGGGAGAGGGGACGCTTCTGCCCTACCATGAAGAGCCCAGCCAGGCTCGGGGAGCTGTGAAAGAGACTGAGAAGATGAGGGACCTAGGGGTCATGGCACACAGATCCTCCCAAAGGGCCCAGGTGGCAGGGAGGCCATGAACGTGCTCTGTTGACTTTGACTACATGAAGGTCCTTGGTGGCATGTAGGTGAAAGCTCTTTTCTGCAGAATTTTGTGGGTCACTCGTCTGCTTCCTTCACTTAGCCTGTGGGTCCCAGAGGGCAGGGCTCTTGGTTTGCCTTAGGTTCCCCAGCTCTGGTCCCCTGCTTGGCCCATAGGATGTATCCAGGACAAACGGATAGATGGATGGGTAGACAGGTGGAGGGTAGGTGGATGGGCCGGCTGCCATCAGGATGCTGTCATCAGAGGCCGCTCTGGGATGTGTTTCATTCATCCACCCATCCTACTTTTTACCCCCTTTAGAGTAAAAACACCAGAATGACACCTCGCTTGCCCGGGGCTCCCAGCACAGAATCTTAGGGTTGTCTGCAGCTTGAGGCCCAGTCTGTGTGTCCTGCCTGACCCCCAGTGTGTCTCCTCTGCCTGTCCTATCATGGACACTCTACCCCAGCCCTCTAGTCTCGTCTGCCCCCATCCCCTCTGCCCCAGGCTCTGTCCTCAGGCCTCTCCCTCTGACCTTGGTCCCCTTAGATTCATTGTTCCCCTGGGCCAGCACACTGCTTTAATAACTTCATCCAAATCCTTAGCACAACATTCAAGGCCCTGCCAACTGGCCTTTTGTCTGTCACCCCCTCACCGCTCCCCAGCTCTCTTCGATGCCAGTGGGTGGCTGCTTACAGTCCCAAAGCTGCCTTGTACTGTAACACCTCCATGCCTCTCAAGCCCTTGCCTCTGCCGGGAATGCCCTCTCCCTCACCCACCTGTCACAAACATACATGTGACCAGTCTCTCCCCTGCTTCAAACCCTTCCCTCAAGATAAGGTCTGAGCTGCTTGGCCTGGCCCTGGCCACCTTCCTCCCTCCCTGCTTACCATGGCCTATGTGTCATGCAGGTCTTGGGGTTGCACAGGTGGACACCCACCTCCCAGGCCTGTTGGGGGGCTCACATGAGATCATCTTGGTGCACACCTAGCAATGTGCCTGACACTTCAGTTGGAGCTCGGCAATGTCCCTGCCTGCCACCCCACTGGCCTTGCCTGGATCTGATACACAGTGGGCGTACACCAGGGCCAGAGTCACTGACCAAATCATTAAATTACTTCCGACCAATCAGAGGAGGATGCAGACATTAGGCAGAGGCTGTGCAGATGAGAGTAAATGACACAAGGCAGACTCTTCCCCTCTGTGGGCCTGCTTCCCCCCCCAGGGGGAGGGGTGCTCCCTGCCCAGCCAGGGGCCTGATAAATGGCAGACAAGATGCTCTCTTGCAGCTATGGGACACTAATCAAGCCACTCTCTTCCCCATACCTTTCTGATGAAGGTGAGGCTTGGGAAGCCTGAACTTGTTATTGAACTGAAAAGGAGGAGGAAAGTACAGCTCCCCCAAAACTGTCTTGAGGAACAGCTGGGTGCAGTGGGCACAGTCCTGGACCAGGACTGCTGCACCCCACTTTACAGATGAAAACTCAGGGAGCCCATGCCCAACATGGCAGCATAGCATGCCCTCCTGTTTCCACAGCCATGTGGCCTGGAGCAAAGTACTTCCCTCCTGGCACCCCAGTTTCTTCCTCTGTGAAGTGGGGGTGAAAATTCTTCCCTGCTTCCCGAGGCTCTGACGAGAATGCCAGTGGCTATGCAAGAGCTTTGTAAACTGTCAGCAGTGCTAGGTAATTGTGTGGGGGTGTCTTTAAAATAATGCAGATGATTATTCCTGCATTTATTCATTTGTCATACAACTCGTGTTATTAATGACTTCTGGTCCTGAACAGCTAAGGGACTGATGAGCTGGACTTTGGAGTCAGGCAGTTTAGAGTGGGAATCTCAGCTCTGCTTACTTGCTGTGTGACCTTGACCAAGTCACTCCACTTCCTTGAACTTCAGTTTCCTTAGTTGTAAAAGGGGGATGATGAGAACACCTGCCGGTCAGTGTCAGCACACCTGGCACTTGGTAAGTGGCAGCCTCCTCACAGTTATTATTGTGTTGAGATTGTTCTGAGAAAGAAGTCCCAGGGAGCTGACAGGGAGAACTCCAGGCAGAAAGTACTGCTCACATGGGGCTGTGGGGCATGGAGTAGAGGGAAGAGCAGCTCGGGGTCTGTGGGTGGCAGGAGCAGGAGGGCTCTTAGAGGGCAGGGGCTGTCCGGGCCACCCCAGAGCAAGGTACTCTGATCCCCAGCCTGGCCAGGCTCAGACCCAAACTGCCCCCAGGCTGGGAGTGAGAGGCAAGGAGTTTTGCATTTGGTATTGAGTCATTTACATGTGGAGGGAGTTTGCAAAGCAAATTCCCCAGAGCAACCAGCTTGCACAAATCGGGTTTCCAGTCTGGACTCTGGAACCCTAATCCTGTGGTCTTGGACAGGTTTCTTCCCTTCTGTCCAAGCCTCAGTTTCTTCACCGATAACATGGGGTTATAATGCCTTCTGTGCTGATTTCTCAAGTAAAGATCACAAGAGATAATTCATATAAAAGATGTTGAGTGTTGAGATTCAATTTTATCCTTATTGAGGATTTTCTCCTGAAGCCCTTGGCCTGCAGTTCCAAACAGGGGCTTCTCAGGTTTATAGGACCAGGAAAAGAGGTTGAAGACTCTTCACTGTGGCCTTGCCTGTCAAAATAAACAGCTTCGTTTAAGCAGCAAGACCGGTTAGATATTTAGGTACGAATTTCTGTGAGAAAGAGATGATTAAGAGAAATTGGATAGGAAGCAAGACTTAATGGAATACCGTCCAGCACGGCCCCTGTAAGGTCACGTTTTGACTTACTCTGGGGGCGCAGGAAGACTGGAACCCTGTGGAAGACTAAAATAACTCCGTGCTCCATGCTTCCCTGGTTGTTGCAAAGGCCTCCTAACTGTGGCCTACCATGGAACCTGCAAGGTGAGGGCCACCAGACAGACTGTCACACCCTTCTGCTGAAGAGCCCTAAAGTGCCGTAGCCTCGGGCCTCTTCAAAGCCCTCCTTAAGCGCGGTTTCGGAGACATTCTTGTAGGCACAATGTTGCGGTGGCCGTGCTGGTTTAACGGTAACTTTCCAGACGTCCAGTTGCATGGGTCAAAGGCTAAGAATCATTTGGGTCTTTGTAACTTGTCCTGCCAAATTGCCCTTCAGAGGGGCTGTATGTGTACCTGATGATGCGGGCTGCCCCCAGTGTTCGCACGAGGATGTCTGTCCTGGAGGGGTTCTTTACTGTCAGAGCGCAGGGACCAGGGACAGGCGTCTGCCTCTGCTCTGCGGCCATTTACAAAGCTGCCCCAGCATTACTCGGTGTGTCTGTGGATTGGGGGGCTTCCCTGCTTCTGGAATCTGTGAGTACACGGGGTTGGCTCTGCAGCTTGTGGCCCTTCTGGGGGGATAGGAATTGGTCTGCCAGTTTCAGGGCGATGGGGTGGCCAAGAGCTCTCTAGTCTGGGTGTGACCTTTGTCCTCTGGGCCCACTGAGGGAGAGAGACACTGAATTCCAGATTTCTCCGTTTACAGATGTGATTCCCCAGGACCCTGGTAGGCGGCCTGCTCTGCTGCAGGGTGAGGGTCTCAAAGGGGCAGGGATCCCAGACACTGGCCCACACTTGAGTAGGGGTAGCTGATGGGAGCTGGCCCCAGGCCTGTGGGGAGAGCCCTCTTCCCTGTGACAGTCGCTCTCTCCCCCCCTCCCCGCAGGATGGCCGAGCCTCGATTTAACAACCCCTACTTCTGGCCCCCTCCTCCCACCATGCCCAGCCAGGTAAGACGGAGCGTCGCCCCTCTGGCCACCCTCCCCCTCTTGGAGCTGCATTGCTTTACCCCGGGCTTGCGGGTGGACCAGCATCCTGTGCAAAGGACGCGGCCCAAGCCCCCTCAGTTCCTCTCCTCTCCCGCTCGCAGCTGGATAACCTGGTCCTGATCAACAAGATCAAGGAGCAGCTGATGGCGGAGAAGATCCGGCCGCCTCACCTGCCACCCACGTCAGCCTCCTCGCAGCAGCCGTTGCTAGTGCCACCGGCGCCCGCCGAGAGCAGCCAGGCGGTCATGTCCCTGCCCAAGCTGCAACAGGTGCCGGGGCTGCACCCGCAGGCTGTGCCGCAGCCCGACGTGGCGCTGCATGCACGGCCAGCCACCAGCACTGTCACAGGTACACTAGGGCCTGGCGTGGGCCGGGCCGGGGTGGGCGAGGTGGATACCTGCCTGGGTGGGGGCGTGGTGAGGGTGGCGTGTGGCTTGGTGAGCACAGTGCGGCTGGGGCTTTGAGGGGAGCGCCGGTGGTCTGACAAGCCACAGCCACCAGACGTGCTCCAGCTCTGTCGTGGGAGGACCCACCTCACTAAATCCACAGGAGGAGGGTGGGCCCACCAGAGGCTCGCCAGAGAAGTCAAGTCAACTTAGAGAACCTTAGGGATCCTTGGGAGAACCCTGACCAGACCTGAGGGTCGGAGGGAGGGAGGAGTTGCTTGGGGGAGCTGATAAGCAGGAAAAGGTTGGTGATTAACTGGGAAAATGGAGCTGCAGGAGGGAACAGCTTATGCAAAGTGAGCGAGTGTGTGTGGAAAGGCCGGGGAGGGCGGTCTAGGCTGGGAAGGCGAAAAGATGGGGGTGATAATCATCCTACGGCAGCGAACCCCAGTTGAGCACCAGTATCCGTTTTATTACTCTCAAGCAGCCCTATGTGGTTGATACTGTTAGTGATAGGTTGAACAACGGACCATCTTTGACTTCCAGAAAGAGCAGTTTCGTGCATTCACCCTAACGTCTCCATTTGGCAGATGAGGCAGAGGCAGAGGCAGGAGGTGGTTCCACAGCCCATGTGCCAACCCTTTTGCTCTTCCCAGTGCTGAGGTTAGAGGGGAAGCAGGCACCAGACTGTGGGGCATGCTATGCAGTTTGGACTTTGCCCCGGGGCAGCGGGGAGCCATAGAAGGGTTTTAAGCTGGGGAGGGAGATTCTCAGATTTGGGTTAGAAAGCTGGGTGTGGCTGCAAGGTGGAAAACTGGCTTGGTGGGAGACAAGCATGGAAGCAGGGAGATCTGCAGGAGAACATGGTGGCCCTGTCAAGGCAGTGGGGACCGAGAGACGTGGACAGATCTGAGTTACGTTCGGGAGAAGAGTGGACAGGGCTGACTGTAGGGGTGAGGATTTGGAGGAGGTGAGGAAGACTCCCAGGTGCTACTAGTGAGATGGAACCATAGGGGGAGGGGTGGTCATGAGCTCAGTGTTGAAGCTGGGGTTCCAGGGGGACATCCTGGTGCAGTGTCACAGGGCTGGGGATGCCTGGTGGACAGATTTCCTCTGGAGGCCACTGCGGCTGGGCCTTTGTTTCTCCCCTGGCTCACCCCTGCCTCTCTTCCCCTCTCCCTCCTGCTTTCAGAGATGCCCAAGAATTATGGGGCCCAGTGAGCCTCCCCCAGGCCCTAGCCACACTTGCATTCCCCTGTTGTTATGATTTTATTAAATTTTTTTCATTATAAAAGTAATATTAAAAAAATAATATAAGCATATTAAGGGAAATTTGGAAAAAAGAGAAACAACAACAACAAAATCACTCATAATGCCCAGCTCCTAACCCAGCAGTTTAGAGAGCCTTTAGGTCCATTTCTTTTCTTTTCCATCTTTTTTGTTTGTTTTTTAATATGCATGTGTGTTTTGCTGCTTGTGGTAGGGTTATACCCATGACTTCAACTTGCTTTTCCTACTCTCCATTCTCTCATAAACATCTCACTGCATTTTTTTTATGAAAAAGGTAACATATAGTCATTATAAAAAATTTAGAAACTGCAGACAGGAGAAAAAATTAGTCCTAGTCCTGCTATTGTTAACATTTTCATATGTTTTCTCTATAATTTATTTTATTTTATTCTTTAATCACAGATGTAAAAGGTGGATGAATTCGCCAGGTAAAAAATTCAAATAATATTGGATGCAGAAAGACAAAGTATGAAAATCTCCTTTTACCAATAAATTCTTTCCTAAAGAAAACCCCGACTTACACACAGTTTAGTTTGGATGTGTGTCTTCTCAGATTCATTCCTGTACACTCACACACACGTACGTTGTCTCTATAAACATGTGTAGTTTGGGTGTGTGATTTTTAAGAAATAGATGGGTTCGTACTCTTTGTGATTTGCTCTTTCTCCCCCAGCACATTTTGGGCTTCTCTGTGTCACACTGTCATGGCTGCCCAGTCCTCCATAATGAGGATGGACCTCATCGCTTTACATAGCCCCTACTGAGGACAAAGAGGTTGTGTCCAGTTTCATCTGAGCACAATTTTGTGTGAAAGGTCCATGTACACAGTCTTTGTGTTCAGGTGCAAATACTTCTTCAGTGATTTCTAGGAGAATTGCTTGGTCAGCAGTTACGTGCATTTAACATTTTAATGGTTATTGCCAAACAGCCCTCCATTAAAGTTGATAAATACACACTCCTGCTACCAGCATGACTCAAAACACACTTGTGCCAACTTTGGAGATTATCTTTTTCAATGTGCAGAATTTGGTTTCTTTTTTTTTTTTTAAGCATAATTTTCACCACACGATAGATACAATTTCCATCTTTTTGTTTCCTTAACCTGATACTGTAAATGTTTCTAGTCCCCTCACTTTTAAAGAAGTAACTTATATTACAGAAGTTAAAAAAAAAAAGTTTGTTGTCAAAGAAACAAAGTACAATTAAACCAAAAAAAAAATTGTTTTTTTTAAATTATGCCTAATTCTATCATCCACATCCCACTTGGTACATCTCCTTCTCCTACTTACTTTTTCTGTGCATACATATGCCTTAAAATTTTCTTTCCTTTCTTTCATTTTTTTCTTTTTTCTTTTTTTTTTTTTTTTTTACAAACATAACCTCCTTTTTTAATGGGCAGTTAATGTTTCAGTACAGGAGATAGATCTCAGTTCATTGAATTCTTCCCTAATGTTGTGTATTTCAGTTGCCTCTAGCTTTTGCTATTATAAATAACACTGTAGTGAACATCTTTGTGCTTCAGTTTTTTTCCTGTGGTTTTATTATTTCCAAAGCACCTGTTATCTAACCCAATTTAGTCCTCAGGTATTTAGGGCATCTTACACACACACACAAGCTCTCATTTAGTTATCCCTGGGTGATAATTTACAAAGGGAAGGGGAGGCTCAGAGAGGTGGGTGAACTGCCAAAGTCACACAGTTGGGTAGCCAGGCTGAGCTGGCCTCTGTAGCTGCCCCTAATCCCTGCCCCCTCCCCCATGTCTTCACAGGTCTGGGGCTGTCCTCCCGGACCCCGGCTGTGAGCACATCCGAGTCCAGCGCGGGCACGGGTACCAGCACCCCGTCCACACCCACCACCACCAGCCAGAGCCGCCTCATCGCCTCGTCCCCCACCCTCATCTCAGGGATCACCAGCCCCCCCCTCCTGGACTCCATCAAGACAATCCAGGGCCACGGCCTGCTTGGCCCCCCCAAGTCCGAGCGTGGCCGCAAAAAGATCAAGGCAGAGAACCCAGGGGGCCCTCCTGTTCTCGTAGTCCCCTACCCCATCCTGGCCTCAGGCGAGACTGCCAAGGAGGGCAAGACATACAGGTGGGGGTCTCAGTGGGAGGGGATCCAGGTGGGCTTGGGGCAGAGGCTCTTGCCAAGGGCAGCCCCCAAAAAGCCCAGCAGTGGGGATTGGAAAGAGAGGGGCCCCCGGGGCTGAGGGTGGGGGCTAAGCTCCTGGGATGGGGTCTCCTGATAAGCTGCACCCACATCCCTTCAGGGGCCTTGTTGGGGTGGAGGTGGGGCTGCCCCTCCACCCCCAGCCTGGGGTCATGGGAGTCTGTTCCTCCTCCCTTCTAGCAGTGTGCTCAACCTTGAACTTGAGAATCACCTGGGGAGTGATAAAAAAAAATGCCAGTACCAGGGGTGCACCTCCAAAAATTCTGATTTAATTTGTTAGGAGGGGAAGGCGGAGGGCCAGGTGTCACCCTTTCTTGAAAGCTCCCCTGCTGACTCTTAGGGACAGCCCTACTGAGAACTCCTTACTCCGTGTGTCAGAGCTCCTCCCCCAGAACGGTGGGGCATGGCTCTGAGCAAACCCTCAACAATGTTGAGCAGCCTCGTCTCCCCATGAGGTATTACCCTGCTCCCCAGGCTGCTGGAAATGAACCCCTGGGTGGAAGAGCTTTTGCCTTCAGATTGGAGGTGGTTCAGGCAGGGAGCCTGCCCCCTGTCTTTCCCAGGTGGGCCTCTGCCCCTGGGACTCCTCACAGGACAACTCTGTCCCAGGTACAAGGTCTCTCTGATGCAGAAGGTACCCCCTGAGCGTACAGGCAGGGGGTGCAGGGATCTTCCCAGGTGTGAACCTGCCTCTTGCCCCACAGGTGTAAGGTATGCCCGCTGACCTTTTTCACCAAGTCCGAGATGCAGATCCACTCCAAGTCACACACAGAGGCCAAGCCCCACAAGTGCCCGCACTGCTCCAAGTCCTTTGCCAACGCCTCCTACCTGGCCCAGCACCTGCGTATCCACCTGGGCGTCAAGCCCTACCACTGCTCCTACTGTGATAAGTCCTTCCGACAGCTCTCCCACCTCCAGCAGCACACCAGGTGAGTGGCCTGCCTGGTGCTGCCCCACTGCAGCCCGTTTGAGCTCAGCCCCTGTTCTTGTGCATGGACCTGGCGCAAGGAGGGGCAAGGACCTTCTCTAGGTGCCCATTGCCCTCAGGGTCAAGACCAAATTCCTTTGCTTGGCATTCAGGGCCTTTTATGATGGGGCCCTTATGGACGTCGCCGGCCTCAGCTCTCACTGCTGCGCTGCCCTGCCCTCTGTTTCTCATCTGCAGGTCTTTGCACATGCTGTGTCCTGTACCTGAAACACCCTCCCCTTCCTATACCCAGTTTCTCTGGCCCTCTCCTAGCCATCTCTTGGTCCAGCTGTCTCCAGGAAGTCCTTTCTGGCCCCTCTGAGCTGGTTCCACAGGCCCTGTGGTTCCCATCACAGCAGGGGTAGGCTGCCTTGTACTTGCCTGGTTATTTGCCCATCTTACCCCTAATATAGTGGGAGCTCTTGAAAGCCTGGGCATGGTCTCCTCCATTTCCACATCCCCAGTATGTGCCACACGCATCTAGGCATTTGTTTAATATTTGTGAAATAAATAGAAGTTGCTTTCATAAGGCATATGATTCATCAATTTAACAAATAATTACAGCGCCTCTTCTATAAGCCAGACGTGGTTCTAGGTGCTGGGAATACAGCAATGGACAAAACAGACAAAAACCCTGCCCTCATGGGCTTCCGGTCTAGTCCAGTGTGTGAAAGGGAGACTCAGATATAAATGAAAGAAAAGTTTTTGCAGGGGAGCACAGACATCAGAAAGACTGGCTGACCAAATAAAAATACCACAGACATTTAAACCAAAGGTTTAAACAAACCAAAGGTTACCAAGATGGCAGTTCACCTCTTTAAGAAGGGGGAAAGCACACCATTTTTCTCAGGATGACTGTTACATCCATACACATCGCTACGTGTTTGCTAGTATCAGCATTGTGCAAGTCAGGGATAAGACTGTTTTTGCCATGGAGTCTTAACTTACAGAAAGTGCTCAAGGTTTTCTCTAGTTATTTGGGGACGAATGCTAGACAGAGGGACCTTGTATTTTATTTGTTTTGTTGTCATGTTTATTCATTTATCCCTACTGCCTTTGTGTGCTTTATCCCAGGGTGCGACATGTTTTGTTTGTCCATTTCCCAGACTTGGGGGCGTGATGCGTAGTTTGGATAGGAGGAAACAAATGGCAGAGTGGCAGCAAGACCAGGTGCCAGTCTGTTTTTCTTGTTCCAGTATCTCCTCAGCCATGGATCTGACCCCATAAAGTTGTTCCAGCAGTTTTCTGAGTTTTGCCATGACTTTGATTTTTTAAAGTTTGGCCAGTTTTATGTACATAGAGGTGTATGGAATGAGATGTTGGTTAATCAAGTCCTCCTGGTTGTCTGGTTATTAAAATTAGAGCACGTGATACCATGGTGTGAGAGTTAACTTCTGTCAAGAAACTCTGCAAAGTCTCTGGGTCATAATCTTAGAGAGGGAGGGAGAGAGAGAACTTATTATTTAAGATCATGAACCTAGAACCATCCAATTTATCTATGTCAGGTTTGCCTCTACAACCTGTAAGGGTAGGGTACCTCCTTTTTGGAGAATCCCCAAGTTTATCAGTATTTCTGGGCTACCAAGAATGACTTTCCATGAACTTAAAGGCTGTGGCTTCACAGGCCACGGAGCAGACCGAGTCCAGTTTTCCTAAAGGCCTGGGGAGGCCACATGCCCACATGTGGAGCGCAGCCTTTGTTTCTTACTGCCAGGCTTGTCATGCCTAATTAAATGAAATTCATCTTTAAACGTGGCATCTCTGGCATGGTCATGCTACAGATTTGATGTACCCAATTATATCCTATTAGGAAGGAGGACATACTTGTACTGAACCTACTTACAGAGCTAGTAACGATCATGAGAAAAAAAGCATCTCAGTAAATGCTTTTGGAGCGTGTTTCAGCCGTTGATCTGAGTCATGTTGTAGACAAGGCCAATTACATAGGTCATTTTCAGCAGAAGTACTATCTTAAAT
Organism: Lyroderma lyra; assembly: GCA_004026885.1. NCBI lineage: Eukaryota > Metazoa > Chordata > Mammalia > Chiroptera > Megadermatidae > Lyroderma > Lyroderma lyra. The sequence goes on from PVJL010000586.1 coordinate 37,747, forward strand.
CCTTGATAATTTATTAGTTTATATCTATGTTAATTTTTTTTTAGCATCCCCCACACCCAAGAATCCTGAAGGGTTCGTTGGAACAAGGCACCATTTAAGGAATATTTTATTCTAGTTTGTGCAAATATAGCCTCCTAAGTTGAGGATTAGAGATTTAGAAAAGAAACAAGGGTTCTCTCATACACCTTTTAGAAAATAGAACATTAACTACAATCACTTCCATCCAATCCTAGGTCATAACTCCTGTTCTGCTGATTTTGGGTAGGTAGTTTGCTTTGCAAAGTTGTCTGTGTCTGGTCGTACTGATGGTGTCAGCTGGGAAGGCTGTGCGTCCCCTGAAGTGTGGAGAGCCAAGTGCGTGTGGTACAGCCCCCTACTGAGGCTGTCATCTCTTGATGTTTCATTCAGAAGACTCAGTCGCTGACCTGCAGCTCAGAGCAGAGGCCTTTAGGCAAGTGTGAGGGGGGAAATCAGATGTGCTGATAAGACTTAATGACTCTGGTCTGTTTGTTGCAACAATCAACAGTATCAGGACGGAGGAGAGTGGAGTTCCCTGTGAAGGTGTAATGCATGATCAGGTTTTCAGATTGAGAAAATATTACAGGCAGCAGGGGCACTGACCCATCTTTAGGGTCTTTTATCTTATAAAGCATGTACTAATTGACAAGTGTAGTTAAATCTAGAAAAATTTCTTTATGAGGACATTTCTTTATTGATACTGATTTTGCTAGTCTCTGTACATGAAAATGAATCGGGTTTTTCCATTCATCTTAAAAAAACATGCAAATATACATTTATATTAATTATATACATAATTATATATGTTTCTATATATTATACATATATAAATTATATATAGTTACATATGCTTATAAAATTAACTTGGGGAGATTGAGTTTCTCTTCTTTTGCTTTGCCAGCTTTCTTATGCTGGAAACGTCACAGGACAGCTCCCGTTCTCAGCTAATTAAATGCATGGAGAGGGAGTTCCCTGGTGGTGTAGTGGCTAAGGCTTCGGCGTTGTCAACGCTGCGGCCTGGGTTCGATTCCCAGCCAGGGAACTACCCACATAAATGCACGGAGAATGCAAAACGTGTCCAACCATTTGGGTCACCCCTCTTTTTATAAAGCGAAGGAGGAAATCCTTGGTGTTACCCAGTGGCCATCTAGAAACTCCCAGAGGCCTTGGGCGTAGACATACCTTGGTCATTTTATTTTTCAGGATTTGAGAAAGGCTGTAGCACCTAGTTGGCTGAGTATGCACGACATGCACACCAGTCTGATCGAAAATGCACACAGTAGCCAAGAGTGATAATTATTAAGAATCATTTTTATTTTCCACAGAAGTAGACTTTGGTTTAAAAATACTACTTCAGACCATGACAAAACAATCAACAAGAAATTGATAGGCCCTAAAGGAGAGTATTTTGTCAGAATATTTATTCCTTGAGCTGGGATTGCTCTCTAGTCCTAAGGGCACAAATTTTGTTTTCTTTTGAGTGATTTGAATTCTTAATGGTGAGAAACCAAACAATCAACATGAGGGTCCTATCAACATTTAAGGACAAATTACTAGTCATTAGGTGGTGGCACATACCATTAACCCAGTGTGTACTACCCGAGTGACAAAGAGGTGGAGGTCCCAAATGTCCACAGGTCCCAGATTCCTTTAGACAAAAACAAAATCAAACATAAAGAAGCAGTCAGATTCCAGGTTCCTTGTTTTCTAGCATTCCTGTTTTTGTCCCTCGATAGAGAACCCGACAATCAGGGCATACAATCAAATCCATAATCAAATCCATTTTCCCAACGTTACTGCCAATAACAAAGGAAATAAAAGAAGGTCTTGTCCAAAACTGAACAAGGAATGGAAGTACAGAGTTAGAAACAGGTTGAGCAAGACTCATCCTGATTGTTGAGAAAGATGTGCTTGGGAGCATTTTGGAGGCAATGTCGTGAAATGGTGCTGGCGACACTGGGGCATCTCGGTGGGACCTCCATCTGTGCGAGGAAGGCACAAGTAAAGAAAGCAGGTAACTTGCAAAGTGTCACAGAAGTCCAAACTTCAGGAGGATCAGCCCAGTAAATAAGAAGTACTACAGTCAAGTGAAAAGAAAGGAAGAACTTTGTAGCAAGTCTGTTCATGGTAGAAAAACAGCAGTGGTCTCACGCAGTTAGCATATAGGAAGATCATTCATCTGCAGATGTCACGATGTGGAAGTCAGGGAGAATACTGTTTTGTGAGGGAGCTAGTTAGTGAGGTACAGGAGGGGGCTCAAAGATTATATTCGTGGGGAACTCATGGTAGACAGAATGACTCTGGATTTGTTTGTTTATTCAGGCTACAGAGTGTTTTTGGCCTTTGTTTTTCTTCTGTGCTGTCATGTACATGTATAACGATAATTGTGGTGGGGCAAGTATCGTTTTGTTTTCTCAAATCTGATGACAGTAAGGTAATAAAATTGCAGCAACTGCTCCTTGTCAGAAGGCCCCTACGTGCCTGGCCCTGCATGGGTGTTGACGCACAAGGGGTTCCTAAGACCGTACAGTGTGAGTTGTGTTTCTGAAGGGGACATAATGAGCCTGGAAAATGCTGTGCAGAGGGAAGGTCAGCCTTCACGGTCACTGCCACGGTTTTAGTTACAAAGCACTAGATGACTGAAGTCGGTCTGTCACAGTATGCCATTTAGTACCTGGAAAATAAAAGATAAATGATAACTCATGAATCCTCAGGAATTTTATTACACATTGAATAACTTCCCTTTTTGTTGTTTTTCATGAATTGTTTATCTTAAATAGAAAGGGATATATTAAAAACACTGCAGAAATATTTTATGAACACCCTTTATGTATGTCGTCAATCCTCACAGTCCTTAAAATCCTCAATAGTATCCCTGTTGTAGATATGAGGAAGCTGGGGTTCAGGGAGGCAAACTCACTTGCCCGCCGTCACCCCGCTAAGAGCAGGCAGACGTGGGATTTGAGCCCAGAGCACCCAGGAGCAGCCCGGGCCACAGAGGAAGGGGAGGGCTGGAGTGCCAGGCTGCAGAGTCAGCTGGCATGGGGACAGAGGGACCAGGTAGGGGAGCAGGGCGCGTCTTCGGGGCCCAGGGGTGGGGCTGGGGCAGTGCGGGTGGACGGGCAGCGGGGGAGCACCCATTTCAGCTCAACTTCCTTGTACCGCCTGTGCCTGGAGTCAGGGGCGAGCTCCCTCTCCGTCACCACAGGTATGGGTGCTCCCCCAGTGGGACGAATTGAGGGCTTGGCCCCGACTTGAAAACCAGGGACTGAAGCGCTTCGGGGCCAGTTTTCAGTGAGAACAGCACTTTGTTCATTCAGCACTTGCTCCCCGAAACCCCTTCTGAGCCAGCCCAGTGCTGGGTGCCACACACTGGGACAGATCAGTGGTCAGAGGCAGGCTCTGGCCCAAAGGAGCTCCCACTGCAGCCTGGGAGGCTGGTGGATGTGGAAACTTCCATGAGAGGGGAGTACACAGTGGATGTTGGGGATGGTCATCTGGATCAGGTGTTGAAGGGTCCTAGTGAGAGGGAAGGGTGTTCCCGGCAAGGGGAACAGCATGAGCAGAGGCTCAGAGGCTTACCGGGGGATATGTCTGCATGTGTGCTGGGGGAAGGTTGGCAAGATACCCTGCTTGGGAGAGCAGTGGCAGAGCGGGTGGGGCTTTAGACACCTAGGGCTTGAATGCAGGGGGAGGTCATGGAGGATGCCAAGCCAGGCCATGACAAGTCAGATCCCTGTGCTGCTGCTGGGGCGGTGGTCAGGAGGGGAGAGGCAGAGGCCAGGAGCCCAGGCAGGAGGCCCAGCAGCTGGGGCACTTGGAGAGGAGGCAAAGGGGCATTTCCTGGTCAAGAGAGATTGGCTGGGTTCCTGAGGAAGGAACTGAATTCCCCAGAGGACCACCAATCAGTCAGTCAACAAACACTTGTGAAATCCACCTGAGGAATGAACGTTGTTGGTTACGTTGAGCGTATTACTCTTAGTGACTGAAGAGAGAAAGAACTCACTTTCCTTCATTCCGTCTGTGTACTGAGTCCTCTCGGCTGAGCCTGTGCCAGGCCCTGGGGTGACGGTGGTGAATGAGACCAAGGAAGCATGTGCTCCCAGGAGGCAGCCAAGAAATCAATGACTAGACAGTGACAGCATAGACCTCTGCTTGAGGGGTGGGTTCTAGGAGCCAGGCCGAGTCTGGGGGGTCAGAGAAGGCTGCCCCGAGTAAGAGGCATTTACACTGAGCACAGGAGTATGGGGTTTAGCCAGGTGTTAGCTGAGGGAACAGTATGGCTGAAAGAAGGAACAGCACGGATAAAGGACTGGAGGTAGGAAGGAACTGGGAGTGCTTGCGGAGCTAGAGGGAGGTTAGTGGGGCTGGAGACGTGGGACAGGGGAAAGGCATGACTTGAGCAGCAGCAGGGCACAAGGACTTCAGGGTGGTGATCGTGAGGTTTAAAGCAAAATCAGAGCATGTCCTGGGGTCCCTGAGTCCCCTCTGTCACTGGAGCCCTTGCTGAGTGAATCCCATAGCCCTGTGAGGGAGTCAGGATGGGATATAGTGGAGGTCATTCTGGCATTGGGTGGAGTCAGTCCAGATGGCTCTTAAGGTCCTTCCAGTGTAGAGACAGGGTGCCTGAGATGATGTCCCCAAACATGTCACAACCAGAAATGTGCAGGCAGGATGGGAGTTCTCAAAACCGGGCCAGCCCAGTTCCACTTGTCTTTGCACCTGAGACTGGGCCATCCTTGCCCTTGAGATTCCCCATCTTGTTGAAAAGACAGATGAGGAGGGGTGGCCTCCCGTGTTGAGGAAGTGACCAGGGCACAGGGGTGGTGGATGGGAATCATCAATCAGATGTGGCTGTTAGATGGAGGATGGTTCCCTGACCAGGATGTAGGGTGCATAGGAGCAGGGAGCTGAGGTTGGACTCACGGCCAAGGGCCTTGAACGACACATGAAGGATCTGGACAGCATCAGTGTTGACAGTGGGCATTGCATGCCATGGGCTTACTGATGACAGGGAATGTTCCTTATTCTGGCCCGCCCAGCATGGGGCCTGGCCAGAGGGGCCTTGGTTTCTCTGATGAGTTTGTTACTAGGCAGAGCGAACCCAGTCAGTGAGGTGGGCTGGGGCTTTGGGAAGAAGCCAACAGCGTGTGACCACAGCTGGATCCTCCCTCACTGAGTGCTCATCAGCACATGAGGCCAACGAGGCTCAGGCCCGGCCAGCATTTCACTGCCCAGCTGCTTGGCACAGAGGTTTCATTAGAACAGATGATTGAAGACAAGCCCAGGCTGGCGCGGAGAGCAGGGAGGGCCTCCTGTCTGTCCGTGTACACTGGACTCCCGAGCCCCGTGTGTGCACCACATCTCAGTCTACCGTCATCCTCATCTGACTGTTGGACCAGCACAGGCTGCACCAAGGACTTTAATTGAAAATACAGCCCTCAGCCTTCAGGTCACAGCTCCAGTCTTCTTCAAGAAGCCCCACTCTGGTCAGCCCCTCTCCCAGCATTCACAGTCCCCTCCACAACACTTACTATGTCCCACATGTGCTTTACTTATGTCATGATGATTGTTTCCATGAGGCAGTGGTTTTTGTCTGTTTTGTGCACTGAGACATTTCAAGTAACTAGCATGGTGTCTGGCACATGGGTACCTTGAGTAATAAATGCTGAATGAATGAATAATAATACTGGTAAGTGTTTGTTGAGTGCTGACTTTGTGCCAGTACTTGGCTACGCCCTTTTATGAGCATTATTTAATGTGTTTTCACAAAGCCCAGTGAGGGAGGGACTATTTATACCCATTTTGCAGATAAGGAAACTGAGGATCAGTGATTTGCCCAGGGTCGCCCAGGTAGTAAATGCTGGAGCCAGGATGACAGCCTAGGAGTGGGAGGACAGAGGGGCTCAGAGGGAGGACACACAGGGGCTAAGCTCCAGGGCCACCCAGTCCTGCATTCTCTCAGTAGCTGAGGTGACCATGTGGTCATCATGCGCATGTGCCTGATGTGGGGAGGGAGGCAGTAAAGACAGAAGTTGGGGGCCATCAGAGGGAGAGGTCTCCTGAGGGAAGGAAGCAGGTGGCAAGGGAGACCCTGGCAAAGCTGTGAATCTGTTCTTTCCGTGGGTGGTCTGCAGGTGGGATTTTTACAAGAGAGGGATCGAATGCCATCAAGGCAAGCCTCCCAGACTAGCTGGAAGCCCGGGCGAGGTCTCTGACTGGGTGCCAGTGGAGGGTTGGGTTCAGCAGGGATGTTGGGGGGAGCAGGGAGGCTCCTAGTCATGGAGTGTCAGTGGGAGGCCAGGGAAGGGACAGGGGATGGCCTTTGAAGTCCCCAGCTCTTGCTGGGGCTCAGTCTGGGGAAAGGGTGTGCAGGGGAGCCTGGGAAGCTTGGAGGCCAAAGGTGTGGAGCAGGCCAGCCAAGGGCTTCGGGGCTGTAGTTGGCCTCGGGGTATCTGTCCCGAACTCCATCTCATTGGGCTGCCCTTTGCAGAATCCACACAGGTGACAGACCCTACAAGTGCCCGCATCCTGGCTGTGAAAAGGCTTTCACCCAGCTCTCCAACCTCCAGGTGAGTGGCCGCCTGCCTCCTGCCACCAGGTGCATAGTTGCTGTCCCCGAGAAGGGAGCGGAAGAAGGGGCTGGGGTGGCCTGCTGGCTCCTCACACCCTGCTGTGCTCCCCACAGTCTCACCAGCGCCAGCACAACAAGGACAAGCCCTACAAGTGTCCCAACTGCTACCGGGCCTACTCGGACTCGGCCTCCTTGCAGATCCACCTGTCAGCCCACGCCATCAAGCACGCCAAGGCCTACTGCTGCAGCATGTGCGGGCGGGCCTACACCTCGGTGAGTGCCTGTGGCCCCTGGGGGCCTCTCCCCTCCCTGGGCCTCAACCTCCTCCTCCTCCTCCTCAGATCTGTACTGACTCTCCCTAGAGAAGGGAAGTGATTCCTCAAGATCACAGTGAGTGGCAGAGCCAGGGCTCTACTTCTCAGTTCTCTCTGGCTGACCCAGGCTGAGCTCCCGGCACCCTGGTGGCCCTTAGCCCGGATTCCAAGGTGGGGTTCCCTCCAGGCCCTGGAACACTCCAGGCCACAGTGCAGGGGGACTGGCTCCCTGCTCTGCAGAGCCAGGGAGGGGGAAGGGCCTGACCCCATGGGGGAAAGTGCAATACTCATCATGGCCACAAGGTGGCACAGTGACTTTGCCCAGAGCCACCATCATATCTCAGGAAACGCCTGAACAGTGCCAGAAAGGTCATCGCATCCAGTCCCCTGTCCCTGGGTGGGAATTTCCCTAAACAAGGGCCTCTCAGGACCCAGAAGAGGGAGTCCAGGTGAGTCACTTGTGTGTGCTTCTGGCTAATCAAATATTCTGAGTGACAGACCCCTGTGTATACCCAGATAAAGGTCACTGAGCTTCAGTGTCCTTGTCTGTAAAATAGAGGAAGGGATAGTTCTTAACTCACAGGGCTGTAGGCTGGCAGAGTTAGCACCTAATCCACCATAGCTAACACAGTTATTTATTCACTCAGTGTTTACTGAACACTGGTGCCCACACTTGGGAATCAGGATGAATCAGGCAGACATATTCTTGGCCCCCAGGGAAGTTAGAATCTACTGCTGGAGACACAGTAAACAAGTAACCACACAGATACATATGTAACGGCAAATTGGGGTAATGGCCCCAAGCAGGGCTTCTCCACCTCGGCCTGTGTTGCCATTTGGGCAGGATACCTTTTTGCTGGGGGGCTCTCCTGTTCATTGAAGGATGTTTAGCAACATCCTTGGCCTCCACCCACTAGCAACACCCTCCCCAAGTTGTGGCAACCCAGAATGCCTCCGGGCCTTGACAGATGTCCTCTGTGGGGTGAAATCACGTCAGATTGAGAACCACCGCTATGAAGAAAGTATGTTTTGAAAGACAGCTACCGGGCAGGGGAGGGGGCGGCGAAATGGAGTTGGGAAAGACATATAGGTCCGAGCCTTGAAAGATAAAGGTGAGAAGGAGGAGGAGGAGGGGAAAGAACATTCCATGCAAGGGAACAGTGAATGTACCTCCACTCGCTCAGGTAGAACAAACATAGTGTATTCCAGGAATTGAAAGAAAATTGGGTCACAAGGGGCTATGGGGCCTGTTAGGGAGTTTGGATAGTTTTCCAAGTGGAATGGGAAGCCACTGGGTGGGGACCGTCTGTCCAAGAGTGTATTTTTGAAAGATCACTGGCTGGAGGGAGCGCAAGGATAGCAGGTGGGGTGGTCAGCAGTATCTGCCAGGTGCCAGCCAACGCTGCAGCTTGCTGAGTGCTGGGTGTGTGCTGTTTCTTCTTCCCCGGAGTTCAAAGGGCAGAGGCGAACTGAGAGACTGCGAGGACAGAACCTGCAGGGACAAAGGCCCTAAGGGGGTATTGGGAGCCCACTCAGCTGAGCTTCAGTTAGCCCCAACCTCAAATTCTTGCCCCTCCTGCACACACCCACTCTTAGAGAAGGGGGCTGCCACGTTCAGGGCTGTGTTCCTTAGAGGAGATCTGTCTGAACTTTGTGGCGGTGGGGTGTCAGCTTTCACCTGGTCTGAGGCCCCACCCTGAACTGGCCTGGCTGGACTCTATAGAACATGTTTTTAAAAACATTTTAATGGATTGATTTGTAAATTACTTTACTACATAAAAGAAATATTTTATGTTCCTTCCTTCCCATCCGCCCCCCGAACCATCAAGCATTCCTCTTCATCCATAATCCTATTTTTTGAAGTAAAACTGACATACAGTTTCATCTGAAAATTTTTGTTTTGTGTCTCTACATGCAAGGACTCCTTTTTTTGAACTGTAACCACAAGGCCTTTATAATACCTTAAAATAATTCACAGTAAGTCCTTAATATCATCATGTACCCAGTCAGCATTCACATTTTCATTTGTGTCACGAATGCCATGATTTTATTTACTTACAATTTTGTTTTTAATCAAGATCCAAATAAGATTTCTACATTGCACTGGGTCAGTGTATCTTTTGGTTCCCCTCAGCCCTGCTTTTTTTTTTTTCTTTGCAATTTATTCACTGGAGAATAGTTTCCTAGTTTGGGTCTTACAGATTGCTTCCCTCTGGTGTTCTGATAGCTTGTGGACCCCATATTTGAGGGCTTCCTCTGCTAGATTCTGAGGTATGAAGCCAAGGAATGGCAGGTGGGCACCTAAACACGGCCTTGCAGCTTAGTGTGAGGGCCTGTGGGCCTGCAGGTGATCACTTCACCCACCCATTCTCGGGTGCCAGGTCAGACTTAGCAGAGCCTGTGGAGGAGCACTCAAGGGATGAGCTGAGCATGCCCAGTTTAGGCTTGCAAAGTTACCAATCAGCTCATGCCCCGCTTCTCCCCAAGGGAGGATCGAGTGTGGGGGTGCAGAGGCTCCCACCACCACCTGCAATGAAATGCAGAGAGTGGGGAAAGAGTGGTCACTTCAATCCTCACTGCATGCTCAGAGCTTTGTCCACATCATCCTAGCAACCCTTTGATGTTGTTCCTGCCCCATTCCTGCTTGTAGAGGAGGAAACTGAGGTTTGGAGGCGTGAGATGACTTGTCCAGATCTAGGCTCCAGCCCAGGCCTGCTGCTCCACTCACTGGGAGCACCAGCCAGATGGGAGAAGCTGAGGTCTAGCCAGCATACCCCGATACAGCCAGCTGGTAAATGGTAGGGGGCCTGGCCCTTGGGTGTTCCAGGTGGGCACTGCCTAGGGGTGAGCCTGGTGCCTGCTGGCTCTGCGGGCAGCATGCTGTGAGCTCAGGCTCTGGTCACCGAGCCAGCCCCTACCCCTTGGCAGAGATGCAGCATCCATAGAACCCATGCTGGATGCTCATCTGCCCCCCAAAGCTGTGGCTGCTCACCTAGCTGGTCCACCTGCCACGGAGCCCTCCAGTGGCCACTTGTGGAATTGCAGCGCCCTGCCCCTTCCGTCAGCGGTGCTTTTCATGTTCTGAATTTCACCTCTGCCCGCAGGAGACCTACCTGATGAAGCACATGTCCAAACACACGGTGGTGGAGCACCTGGTCAGCCATCACTCGCCCCAGAGGACGGAGTCCCCCGGCATCCCGGTGCGAATTTCCCTCATCTGAGCCAACCTGAGGCCCCTCCCGCCCTGCCCACGGGCAGACAGACCCAGGCAGCATCAGGCCCCTGCTCCCTCCAGGGCGCTCCAGGAACAGCCGAGCTCTCTCATGACCTTCCTGACCTTCCAGAAAGCCTGGGCCGCAGAGCCCTGCCCAGTCCAGCTCCGGGGGTGGCCAGGCCAACTGCAAGATTCTGGACTGTTTGGTGGCATCCAAAGATGATCTCAGAGCACTTTGAACCTCTCTGTTGGGTTTTCTTTATTTTCCCCCACCCTTCACTTGCTTCACTGTTTTTTGTTTGTTCGTTTGTTTTTTGTTTTTTGTTTTTTTTTTTTAACTTTGTTTTGGAAATAACGAAAAAGATATTTATTGGCCAAGAAGTTGGTGCTGCTAAGACCGAGAAATTAAGAGTTGGACAGATGGACACAGAGAACCAGAGGGCAGCATGGGACCGTCTCTTGCCACAGCCTCAGGTCTTGAGGGAAGGCTCAGTCCTGAGTTTCTGGACCACAAAGGGGGCTCCTGGTGGAGGGGGCAAGAAGCAGCTGGAGTGAGCCACTCAGCCTGGGTGCCCAGCTGGAACCTGGAGCTGCACCCTGGGCGCCACTGAGCAGAGGGAGGCAGCAGCTACCAGAGCTGCCCAGGCTTCCCGAGGCAAAGCAGGAGGGGCGGTGAGATCCGCAGGCCCAAAGGGTGCAGCATCGGGCTGGCCCAGGCCCAGGGGAATGGGGTGGGTGTGGGCTGGGTAAGACCTGCGCCCCTACCCCCACCCACCCCCCTCGCTGCCCTGAAGACCACCCCAGTCTACCTCGGTGCTGGCCAGGAAACCTACTGGCTTACCTCTCCCACCATCCCAGACTGTGAGCAGGGGGATGGGAAGGGAGTGGGCCTGGGGCTATGACCCCCTCCATAATTTCCTCCAGCTGGGACAGTACCCAGGGAGGGGTTACTTGTCTTCCCTGCCATGGAGGGGGAGTCCCCAGACCAGGCCCTAGGCCCCTTGCAGGGCAGGGCAGGGGTCCTCGGAAAAGAGGGCCCCAGGAGCATCCCCTGCCCTCAGCCCCCACAGACACACCCCAATCTGAAAGCCATGCGTGTCCGTGTATATAGGAACTATGTACAGAGCCCAGAGAAGCCCCCTTCCGTCCCCTGGGGAAAAAAAGAAAAACTAGACAGAAACTCATCTATATATTCTGTATCTGGAGTTCCGTTTTGAATATTAACTGTGTTATTTTTATACACTTTTTAAGCCTTAACTCACCATTGATTTTCCAGTTTAACGTTTCCTGGGGTTTCTTTTCCCACGGGGTTCTCTGCCCCCACCCCCACCCCTTTGTTTGACTTGCGTCGTCTGATACTCAGTATTGTAGCTTTTCGTCCGCATGTTACTACCCTGTAAATACGCTGTTACACATACTGTTAACACCCTTTGCTTTTTTCTATGGGACTTCCAGGCCACCGTATTTAGAACTAGTTACCTTATTAAAAAAGAGAAAACAGTCTGTTGGCTTCTCAGTCTGCATTGTGGTGGCAGGGAGGTGAGGGCAGGCGCCCCTCAACTCTTCGGTAAAGAAGTCTGCATTATATTTAAGAAAAGGGGTGAAGAGCAAAATAAGAAATCAAATGTGGGGGAGAACACTGAAGGGGGCAAGACACAAAGGAATTCCAAACCCTCTGCTCTTTGTATTTCTCTGTTGTGAAGAATAAACTGTACCTGCACCTGGGTGGCGGTGTGTGTGGCGTGCTCTGTGCGAGGGCGGGGCTGGGGGGCACCTTTCTATTGCTCCTCTCCCCTCCCCCGCCCCCCAGACTCGGGCAGGAAGGGAAATGGCTGCCTAGGATCTCGCCCCAGCTGCTTGGCCGAGTGCCTGTTGATGACCTCCTAACCCGCTATGAAGTTAGCAGCAAACCAAGAGGGTTTATTTTCTGTTTGTTTGTTTGTTTTTGGGTTTTTGTTTTTTTGTTTTTTTTTTTTTTCTGAGAATCATGCTGCAATTAAGTGGCAGGAACATAAATTTAACCTAGGTTTGTGTAGTGCTGAAGCCTTTTAGATGTACACGTTCCAGCAATGAGGTTCCCTGCTGCTGCCCAGAGGGGCAGCCACATCTGGTTACCCCTCCCCTCGTTAGGAGTCCATCATGACAGTTGTAATTTGTGGAGTCTATCCCAGTGATTGAGGGGACCAAGAAGTCCTGTGTGGGTCAATGTTTTGATCACTTAGGAGGGAATTGCAGGAATTCTCCCAAGGTTTATCCGGGCTGGCCCTGTGCTACGCCTGATGGGAGAGACAGGTGACGCAGCCATGAGCCACCATGAAGCTCACCATTGGGAACTCACTCCTCTGAGTCCTCGCAGTCCTTGTGTGTGGAGACTTGGCTGCAAGGGTAGAAAGCCCAATGCAAACAAGGATTTATTGGCTTATGTAACGGGACATTGCAGGGGTCAGGCCAGCTTCAGAGTGCGATTATGTGTCTCCAGCTTTCCACTGAGCTTTGTTCCCAGAGTCAGTTTCATCCTCCGGTTCCTGTGGGGTCAGCAGCTCCAGCCTCACAGCCCCACGTTCCCAGCAGTCAAGCCTCTGTCTCTCCCAGAAGCCTCAGCAAAAGTCTAGTTGCGTCTTCCTGGTTTGAACTGGGTTAGGTTCCATCCCTGAACTGGTCACTGAGACCGGAACGTCTGTACTTGATTGGCTTAGGCCTATGAGCCCATGCCCTAAGCCTGCAGCACAGGGTGGAACCCCATCTGAAGTACACCTCCCCAGGAGGAAATCAGCATGTTACCATCAGAAGGGGGAATGGATTGGAGTAGCCGAGAACATGTTTTAGGTAATCTCACAGGCCTCTTCCCACAGCTTGCTGTGCCATGAAGGGGTGGGCTCTGGCAGTCGTATTTGTGTCACAACATCCTATTTCAGCCACAGCTGATTGGCCAGGATGGACACCTGACTCAGTGACTTGATCCTTAGACTAGTGGTACCAGTGATGCCAGTGGTGTATACAGTAAGTCCTCATTAACGTCGTGATACGTTCTGTGACCATAAGTGGAGCACAACATATGACAAAACCAATATACCATAGGCTAATTGATAAAAATGAGTTAAATTCCTATGGCATCTCATCAATGTTATAAGGAAACAGCGTTACTCGAGGACCGGCTTTACTGGCTGTCCTGGCTCATGAGAGTGGACTGTGCACACCGTTTCCTAATTCTACATTTAATGAGGATAGTGCTTTGAAATCAACCGTGGTGGGCTTTACACCATGGAAACTGGGAAATGCTGCAGATTCTTTTCCCTGACTGCCTTGAGAATTGCCTCTTTGTCTTTGGTTTTTGACATCTTCAGTATAATGTGCCTTGGAGAAGATCTGCTAGGGTCCAGGTAGCTAGGGGATCTATTTTCTTCTTGAATTTGGGGTTCCAGATCTTTCCATAGGTTTGGAAAGTTCTCATCTACTGTTTGAGTATGCTCTCTGTAGAATTTTTTTCTCCTTCTTCTAAGCCTATTATTCTAATACTGTTTTTTTCTAATGGAGTCAGTTCTTGTAGAGTTCTTTCAGTCCTTTGAACTCTAAAGTCCCCATCTGCTTCTTTCTGTATTGTTTCCATGTTCCGATCTTCACTATCACTAATTCTTTCCTCCACATGGTTGGCCCTGTTTCCTAAGGCAGTTATTTCATTTCTCACTTCTTTTATTGCATTTTTTTTATCTCCAAAATTTCTGATTCTTATAATTTCAATTTCTTTGTTTAAATGTTCCTTTTGTTCACAAATTTACTTTCTGAGATCATTCATCTCAGCTATGGTGTTCTGTCAATATGTTTTCATTTCTCTGAGAGCCTTTAGAACTGCAGCCTTGTATTCTATGCCTCTTAGTTCATAAATTTCTAGATATATAAGATCTTTTTCTGGAGATTTTTCATCTTTCTGAGTGGCTTTGAATCCTAAGGTATCCATAGTGTTTCTCAGAACAACGGTGGTGGACATCACAGCTTCCTTTTTAGACATGAGAGCTTTTTCTGTGACAGTTCTAGGGAGATTTCTCCTTTCTCTTCTCTGTTGGTATTGCTGTAGTGTCTTGCTGTAGATCAGACACTAGGTGGTGCTGGGGAGCAAGCTTTGGGAGAGGGGAGGTGGTTAAGCCATACCTCCAGCCTCCACCTGTGCTTGGGAGTGGAGTGGTCTGCTGTCTTTCCGCTTCCTGCGGTTCATTGGGAGGCCAATAGAATGCAAGCTGATAGGGGCCTGTGCTCACGTTGGTTGGGGCGAGTGCCAACAGCTCAGTTCTCCCTTCTCCTCAGCCTGGGTTTTATTCAGGACCAGTGCAGCAGTTCCATGGCAGCCGCTCTCAGCAGCGTTTTCAAGCACCAAGAGCTGGGGTGCTGCATCTGGGGGCCCTATTACTGCCTAGGGCAGTTCAGATGCTTTGCTCAGCTTCTGTGCCACCCAGGGCATGGCTCCCAGAATGTGTCTCTAACACACTGCTGCTAGCTAGGTTCAGCTCGCCAACAGTTTTGCGGGGTCCCTACCCTCTGTCCTCCACTCTTGTCGCCACTCAGCCACCCCCACCCCTGTCACCTGGTATCGTGCTTCTCCTCCACCAGTGTTCCCTGATTCCTTCCTAGTTCCTTCAGTTAGGGTCAGGTCGCCATCCATCTCTACTCCCTCCCTGCTCTCCTGTTCGCCCCGCTTTCTCTAACCTTCAGGTGTTTTCTTGTGATGTGTGGATCTCTTTCAGCTGTCACTGTGCCACTCAGGGTTTCCTGTGTTGGATCCTAGCCGATTGTTTAAGTGTATTTTCCAGGAGAGGTTTTAGGGATCCCCTTTCTGATTGCCATCTTGCCAAGCCCCCCCAATCAGATTCTCCATTAGAAAGAAGTTAGGAGATGGTGGGCACCTGAATGGGAAGGCCCTGTGGACTGGGAGTTGGGGTAGCTGTATTGAGTCAGACATAAGCAGAAGCACAGAGGAGGCAGAAGCAGAGATGGCCAGAGGAGACGGAGAGCCAGTTGCAACCTCAGTTCCTGATTTGCAGTCTCCATCTTCTGTCCAAGTTTAATATCCTGCTGGTTCTCACATCAATGAATTTAGTGGCTAGTGGTGTGACATTGGGTAAGTACTTAAATTTTCTGTGCCTGATTTTCTCATACATAAAATGAGGGCCGTATGAGAAAACTCAGCCCAGCAAAGGTAAGGAGTTTGTCCATAGTCACACACACAGAAGAGGAGCCGATTCCCGTCCAAGTTTTTCTGCTTGTGCTCAGGTCTCTAGTGCCTCAGAGGTCATGTGTGTGACCCTTGGTAAATGTTCTAGTGTAAGATAGAGGACATTGTCTCACCAGAACGTATGTGCCAGCTCATAGTTATCAAGCAATAACCCGTCCTTAGGCACACCTGGCCTGTTCTCATCTTGAATCCAGAGTCCAAAAAGCCTTCTGAGTTCTGTTTATCTAGTTTAGGTAGGAGGCACCAGGGAACTTTGAACAGCTTTTGAGCAGGGAGAGATCTCTTATCTCTCATATCATAAATACCTAGACTGCCGGTAAAAATTACTAAATTATAAAAACCATCAGGGTTGATTTATAGCCAGAATTGCTATCCTTCCTGGGAATAATAGAGGCTGTTTAAAATGCAAGATCTGGAGTTCCCTGGTGGTGTAGTGGCTTAAGGCTTCCACGCTGGTGCTGTCAACGCTATGGCCTGGGTTCGATTCCCAGCCAGGGAACTACCCACATACCAAAAAAAAAAAAAAAAAAAAAAAAAAAAAAAAAAAAAAAAAAAAAAAAAAAAAAAAAAAGCAAGATCTATGAGAACCCTACATAAAAGATTCAGGAGGCCTAGAGAGAAATCCCACCCTCTCAGGGCCTCCGTGTTCCCAACGTCAGACAGTATCTCAGGGGCTTCCAATGGTTGTTACCTTCCTCGTCTCCTTGGCTCTGTGGCCACTCTTCCTGGAGGACCTGATGACTTCACGCTCCTATTCAGAGCCTGTGGTTTTTCCCTGTTGAGGACGAAGAGTCTGGACAGTAGCCATGGATGAAGAACTTGTCTCCTAGATACTGTGGCCAAACAGCCCAAATGGGCCCCAGAAATGCCATTTTTGTGGACGTTGACTCTCCAGGAGAAAAGGCCATAAGGATACTTTGCAAATAAATTATTTTATTATAATGTCGATGGAAGAACATCCAGCCCATAGGAAAGTCTTACAATAAGAGTTTATTTGAGCCAAATTTTGAGGACAGACCTGGAAGCAAAAGCTCAAGTGATTGAGAAAATGCTCTGGAGAATGGCAGTTTTGCAGTTCCTTTTATGGATTTAGAATCAAGGGAGAAAAGCATAAGGAAGGTGCATGGAATACATGGGAGGGAGATTAGGGAAGTGGGAGAAAGCCAATTGGGTAAATCCCTAGGATTAGATAAAAAGCACAACAGAAAACACATAATTCTTTTACAGTTGGGATACAGGATAGTAATTAACATTTACAGCCCATAGAAGTGGTATGAAGGGCACAAGGTGACAATGAAGGGTTCCGTGGTCTTGTGTGCTGGTGCCTGTGGTCGTGCCTTCAAGGGATCTAGAAAAGAAGACTGCTCTGACATCTCAAAGGTACAAGGGCTGTCCAGAAAAAACACAGCCAGCCATAAATGCCTCTATTTTTCATATTACATGGCTGGATACTTTCTTGACAGCCCTCTTACGTTATCCTAGATGCCTAAGAACGATGGACGGGGCTCACTGGAGGTAAAGGTTGACCTTTGCTAAAGAAGGTGTAGGCCTGGGATGTGACGACCCACCATGGCCTGCCTACTTAGGAATTTATGATGGACTTCTGGTCACTGAGCTTGTTAGGACTGCCATGTGAGTCCCCCCCCGCCCCTGCCCCTTGAGTTTATCAGTTTATTTCGGAGCCCCTTTTTTGTTCACAATAATATTACCTAATTACATATATACAAACTATGCTTGAGGGCAAGGAGGGAAAGGGCAAAGCTAAGGGACTGGATGGTACTGATGTTTCTCCCTCTGTGGCTAATGCCCAGAAGCAGCTCTGTTTGGCCTGAGCACCTGTGCTGGCTCTCCAGCTGCTGACCTCACAGACGGACCCATGGTGGGCCTCTGTGTCTTTAGGCCAGGGCTGGGCACCTTTCCAGGGCAAGGGCTATGTCTGCAAGTGTCATGGTCCATTGGCTATTTATTTTATTATTCAGGCAGTCACCCCAAAATTGCTTGCTGGTTCACCGATGGACTGTGATTCATATCTTGCCCGGCCCTGCTCTTTAGGCAGTTATGTTCTCTTTTTGTGCCTCAGTCTCCTCATTAAAAAAAAAAAAAAAAAGGTGGGGGAGGGTGTCTAAAACGTCTCAGGAGGCATCAGCTGAATTCAGTAAGGTCAGAGGTCCCTGTTGAAAGTGAGGGAAAGAGGATCTTTCTCTTCCATGAAGAAGCTCCCTATAATGTAAATTCTGAAAGTTTTTTTCTCTTTTGTAATGCAAGTGCCTGACTTAAGCTTCAATTTGCAACGCATCCACTTCAAAGAGGGCTGTCTCGAATAAACACATTACCTGCTACTAAAGAGGCACGCTGCCTCCCGCCCCCGACTGAGGCTCCTTTGTTTCAGAGATCTTGGTTGATTTCAGTAACTACTGTGTGGGCCACTTGAGGTTGTTTTTTTTTTTTTTTTTGTTTTTGTTTTTGTTTTTGTTTTCTGCCTGAGCTTTAAATTCCTGTTGTTGTAGCTGGAATTCTTTCTCTCTAAGGCCAGGACTTCTTCCTCTCACCTTCTGGGTGGGCACACACAGGAGATGGTATGGCTGTTTTCATCCCATCTCTCCCTGCCCTCCAAAGTGCCATGCTGCTTCCAGAAGGGACCCAGATGGCTCCAGGTCTCCCCTTGCTTTTACGTCCACGCGTCATCCTCCCGGTCCTTGAGGAGTCCCGCGGGTGGGGCGCGGCCGGGTCCTGCCTCCTAGTTGCGCACCAGGTCGTACTCCTTGGGCGCCCAGAGCAGGCGCGGGTGGCGGATCTCCGCCCTCGGGCCTATTTCCGGGCTCCAACAGAACTCGGGCGACAGTACCTTGGCGGGCTTGTACAGCCAGAAGTACTTGTTGAGGTGGCTCTCGTCGTGCCAGCGCGCCTCGAGGCCGCGCGCGCGGTCCCGCTGCAGCGCCCGCTCGCAGTGCGCCGTCAGCTCGCGCAGCGCCCCCACGCTGCCCCCGAACACGGCCGCGTGGTAGTAGAAGTCGCCCTCGCCCGGCGCCAGCGCGGCGGCCGAGCGCGCGTCGCGCTCGTAGGGCAGCAGCCACCGCGGCCAGCGGTAGTGCCAGGCGTGCAGCTGCGCCACGGACTCGGCCAGCGCCTCGGGCCCGAAGGCGCTGCGGAAGTGCTGGTCCACGTCCATGCAGAACACGAAGTGCGCCTCGCGGCCCAGCCGGCCGCCCAGCGCCGCGTGCAGCGTGCCCATGCGATCCATCGACACGTCCTGCCAGCGCCGTTGGCGCAACACGCGCTCCACGCGCAGCTGGCGGCCCGGGGCCAGCGGCAGGCGGGGCACGGCGGCCGGGCGCTCGGTGAACACGTAGTAGACGACGCGCTGGCCCACCATGAAGTGCTGTTCGGCCGTCTCCAGGAAGTGCGCCAGGTACTTCTCCAGGTACCTGCGGGAGGGACAGGGCCCCGAGTCAGCCTGGACGCGGCGCGCGGCGCGGCCTTGACCGCTCTCTCCAGCCCCAGAGCCGCTCCCCTCCCCTCCCCTCCTCGGGCTTCCTGCTCCTCCGCATTCCGGTCCTTGTACATCCTCAACTTCAGTCCCTGGAGCTCCTCAACTCGCCATTTCCCAGAATCGTGCAGGTGGATTAAAGATGACTGCAAGTTGTTTGCCCCAAGTGGCCCTGTGTTACCTCCCTTGAACACGAGCTCTTCCTGACTACTTTGACCTGTAGGACACCAAAGAAACGCTGTGCTGGCCCTTGGGAGGGCTGGCACCGTTAGCCTTTGTCTCTAGAGCTCTGAGCCTTCGCTTAATAAGTCCCAGAATTCGGATGCTACAGCGATGGGAGGAAGCCCGAAGCAGCCACGCAGAGAGACGTGCCCGCCAGGCTTTATTACAGCAGTCGGCTGTCCCAGTTGAGACCCAGACATTGTGAAGCAGTGAGGACCCCTTCCTCTGGAGCCCTGCGGGAATTCCTGACCCACAAAAGCATGAGTTATATGATAATAAATTGTTCTTTTAAGTCATTGAGTTTGGGGTCATTCCTTCTGTAGGTCACTGGAACGGTTGTAATACTGGAAACTTTGTATCAACAGACTTTGGGACCTGAAATATCAGTAATAATGCCAAACGTCTTTGGACATTTATCATGCGGCAGACAGTGCTCTAAGTCAATGCGCATGATCACATTTAATTCTCACCATTTATTATTGTCTCTGTTTTTCAAATGAGGAAACTGAGCCACAAAGGTGACTGGTGCAAGCATGCACACCGTTGGAAGCAGTGGAGATTGAACCCTCACTGTACTTGCTCTATTCCTGGTGGGTTGGTGGGAAACTGGAGTTGGAGACCATGAAAGCCTCCGCATCCCTGGGTGTTAGACTCATAGAACTTCGGAATTCAGGGCCCTGGAATTTCTGGACCGGGAGATTCTGACCCCTAGGGCTGGCATCTGGAATGGAATTGGGAGCACCAAGGCTCTGGGAGAGGCCAGCAGTTCTGCCCACGGGGCCCATGGGTCAGCCCTTGGTTCTGTTTGGCCCCTACCCCCCCAGGGGCCCTCCTGGCTTTCTCTTCCTTCTAGAGTGTGGGGGACAGAGTTGGGGGAGCCCTGGGATATCCGATGACGGAATTCCTTCCCCCACACTTTTGGATATCTCTTCCTGGATGCAAAACTCTCACTGCCTTCCCAAAGCAGACTGTTCCAGGATTAGAAACTCTTCCTTTAATTGCCCTGAACTCTACCTCTGTGTGCCTTGGGATGGTAGGATTTGACTGCCACTCTCAGCCACGAGGCCCCTTTGCATCTGCAAAGTGGACACTCAGCTTAGGTACTTCTGCCATCCACAATGGGCAGGGCAGTGCCCCTGGGATTTCTTTGGCATCTACCACTCCGGCTCCTGCTCCATCCCCAGGCGCTCCTCAGTTCCTTGACTGGCCTCCTGTCCACCCTCCTCAGTCACCTGCCCCCATGGCCACTCCCTTGGATTGATCATCATCAGTCTGCCCCACTCTGTGAGCCCCCCGTCCTTCCAGCCCACGTCCAGCCATACGCCCCTCCCAGCAGTCCTGCCCCACTGAGTGCTCTGGTCTGCTGACCACCCTCACCACCACTGTCTCGCCATCCCCCTCCCCTTACCGGGTGCCTGCACCTCAGCTGCTGACCTCCTGCCCGCACGCACTGACCGCAGCTAGGCCCTTCCCTCTGATTACCCCATGGTTCTCCCCTTGTCTCCACCCTCACCTCAAAGACGCCATCGTTTTCTCAGCACAGACCCAGTGCCTCCAGGCGCACCCATAGCCCCCGGGCAGGTTCTTTCCGAGACGCTGTTCTGAGCCCCGGCCGCCTGTGTTCGGTGGGCCTCCACAGTGCTGGGGGAGGGGAGGGAAGGGCTGGTCCTGCCTGCACTCTGGGACAGGGGTGCTGTCTGCCTTCCGCTTCACCTTGGGATCCTGTGGTGGAGGGAGCAGGGTGCCCCACCCCCCACATCACGTGCACACCCCTCACCCCCTGCCTAGACAGCACTGCTCCCCTTCCCAGGTCTTACCTGCCTACAGCAAAGACAGTCAGCCCGATCGTGAGGTTCTGCTGTACAGCCTTTTGCTGGGCCACATCTGGATCGAAGGTGCCATCCCAAATAATGGGGGCCCCCCACGAGGTACACGTCAGGACTTCAGGCCGGGCCCTGGCCAGGGCAGGTACGGGGAGATAGGGCCATTCATCCCCCCGCTTGGTGCCCGCTCACCGCCGTCTCCCCATGCTGGGCCCTAGTGACCTCCAGATGGTCCAACCCCGTCCCGAACCCAGACCCCACACAGACAGAGAATCTGGGGGGGTGTGCCCTGCTGGGCCGCAGAGCACCTCCCAGGGTGGGGGATGTGAGGAGGGCAGGGCACAGTAGGGGACATAGGTGACCTCGGGTGGGAGGGATGGATGGTAGCTCCTTACCACAGACGCAGGAGACCCGTGAAGTTGTCTCTCACCAGGGACATCCTGGCCAAAGGGCAGGTGCCCATGGGGACGAAGATCTCCAGATGCCTGGGGGTGGGGGCGCCAGTGAGGGGCCTGCCAGCCTGCCGACCAGTCCTCGCACGCTGCTCCTTACGAGAAGGGAGAGCCCCGAAGGAAACGTGTGCAGGCTGAGATCGCCACCGCCCCCGTCCCTCCAGGACAACTTGGAAAGACCCACTTCAGCCCGACCTGCGGGCCCCACCTCCAGGGCTTGGGGGGAAGGGGTTGTACCTGACTGCGGGGAGCCCGTACAGCACCAGCCCCGAGAGGCCAACCGTAAGTAGGATCAGCAGCCAGAAGAGTCTCTTCCAGGTCCTGCGGGGTGGGGAGGCCATCAGCAACACACGTACTTAGTTACATTTATGTTCCTGCATGGATACCTATACACACGAGGAATGATGCTATTCAATGTTTCCTTTTATTTGGTTTTTGACCATAAATATATTGTCTTCACTGGGTGCAGACGCCCAGAGTCCGACGCACAGTGCGCGGTCTTTGTGCACGAGGCAGCCGGCCGGCGTCCTCGCAGCGAGTCTGCGCACAGGCCCGCTGGCGGCTGCGGTAGCGACCTCTCCCTCTCCCCTCGCCGTGCCATGCCATTCTGCACCGTGCCCTTTCCGCTGACCGTTATGTCTTTGAGGTTATTCCACCTCAGTGTTTACAAGGTTTCCTTGCCCTTTCTGCCAGCTGCCTAATCTGCCACCGATGGGTGAAAGTGTATGCAGCTAACCAGGCGCCTCCTGATGGGCCCTGAGATGCATCTCCTTTGCTTTCCCCAGTAGTGCGGGGTCGTGGGGAGCATGAACTTGGGCCAGTTCGGGGGATGGTAACATGAGGTGAGGGGTGCTTAGCTAGGGAAGGGGACGGGACTGACCTTGGATGGAGGAGAGTCTGGGCGGGGAGGCAGGGAAGTGTGTGGCTTCCTGGCTGGAAGGTGCGAGCTGTCTTGGACTTAGAGGTGCCTGAGTTTCTGGGCTGCATGGAGGGTGCGTGGACCATGGACCTATGGTGGCTGTAGTCCCCTTGGGACCCTCCAGCAGGGGTCAGCATCCCCATTCCTGGCTCAGAGGAGATGGGTGCAGATTGGTCCGTGGTTGGTTGTTTTCCGGGAAAGGCCCCCAAAGTTGAGAATAACGAGTTCCTCCCAGGGGTCTCGTCCAGCTCTCCCCATCCCTTCTGTGTACCCCTGTCTCTAGAGAGGCTGGACCCCTGTGGTGAGGAGTATGGACACTGGGGCCAGACCTCTGGTTTGAATCCCAGCTCCACCACTTAGTAGCTGTCTGAGCTTGGCCAAGGTGTTGCAAGTCTGCACCTCAGTCTCCTCATCTATGAAATGCGGATAATAAGAATACCTACCGCAGAGGGCCGTCGTGGTT
Organism: Lyroderma lyra; assembly: GCA_004026885.1. Lineage (NCBI taxonomy): Eukaryota > Metazoa > Chordata > Mammalia > Chiroptera > Megadermatidae > Lyroderma > Lyroderma lyra. Next base: position 60,457 of record PVJL010000586.1, read on the forward strand.
GTTGCGTTAATACGTGCTAAGTGATTAGAACAAGGCTGCACACATAGTAACAGCTCAGTAAACCTTAGCTATTATGACTATTATTATTCCCGAACAGATCCTCATGATTCCCGAGACCAGGCCTGGGCCGACGTTTGCAGGCGAGGGCTACGTCTCCAAGTGTTGCAGTCCACTCACTATTTATTTTATTATTCAGGTGGTCACCGCCAAATTGCTTGGTGATCCACTGGTGGACTGTGATGGACGCCTTGCCCGGCCCTGCTCTAGACAACCTCCCCACGCCACTCCCGGCCCCGCAAGTCCTTCCAGAACCTGGCTCCCTCGGCCCGCTTCGGGGCGCCTGCCCGATCACACCTCCTGCCTCTCTGCCTTTTCTGCTCCCCCGGCCCATTCCTTAGCAGGTGTAAAACAGCTCAGAGAGGGGTCTTGCAGTTGGGTGTGTACAGGTGTCCACTCACAGGCCACTCAGAGCACCGCCTCGCCTTTTGTTCAGTTGGCCAAGCCAGAAACTTGGGTTCACCCTGACCCCTCCCTCTGCATCGCCACTGTCCATTGTCGGCCCCCAGGTTGGGTTGACTTAGCTTCCGTGATCTCCCCACTCCCTGCCCCTCCTGTCCCCCATCCCCCACCATGGCCTTGCCTCTGCTCATCCCTCGCCAGGGCCATTCCAGCAGCCGCCGCCCTGCACAGCCCCCAAAGGCGTAAGATGCCAACCTGTCTCCAAGTCACACGACCAGATAAATCCTCAGAGAAGTGCGTTTCGTCGTCAAACATGGGAAAATGTGCACTTCACTAGTAATCCAAGACATACAAACGAGAACAAGGCAGTGTGCTTTGCCTGTGAAATGAGCACATTCTAAGAAGAACAAAACGAGCCACGCGGCCACGTGCAGTGAGACGGGCGCCCCGACGCTTGTGGTGGGAGCGCAGCGCGCGCAGCTGCTCCTGGAAGGCTGCTTAGCCATGGGGGTTGCAGCTTTCGGTCTCCGTCCCCTGTAATCCAATAACCTCAACCCCTGGGAATCTGTTCAAAGGAGGTCATCTTCAGTATGGAAAACGTTTGCTCACTAGTCCCTGTTCGTGCACTCGACCTCTATTTGTGGGGCACAAGCTCAGTCAGGATCAAGCACTGTGCTAGGTCAGGGATGCAGAGGGGAGCAAGACACGGACCTGTCTTCAGCAGGCGCAGTCAGGAAGATGTGGGTGGCCAGGAAGAGAAGGAATGGGTCAGATGACAGCAAACAGATGAATGGAACACAGAACAGTGAACACTATGATGAATGCAAGTACGAGATGTTATGAGGGGAAATTGGAGAATGGCACCTGCGTCTTGACAGATGGGGAGGAAGTCAGGGAAGCTTCCTGGAGGAGGTGACCTCTAAGCTAGGACCTGAGGAATTAGCAGTTCTCTAAGCAAAGAAGGCCATGGAGGGGGGAAGGGAGGTCCATGAAAAGGAAACAATAAAGTGCGAAAGTGCCCAAATGTCTTTCTTAGGACACCACACCTTCTATCAGACTTCCCTCCTAGAAGGGAGCCAAATCACAGTCTGGAGCATTATAGGTACAGTGACAGAGGACAACTGGGGGCCTCGGTGCCCCCTGATCTCCCCACTTGGATGTCTCACAAGCATCGCAGACTTACACAGCTACAAAAGGGACTCTCAATTTTCCTTGGAAACCTGCTGCCCGCTCAGGTCTCCCCAATCTCGGTAAATGGCATCGCTGTGGTCCACCCCATTTCTCAAGCTGAAGACCCAGGAGTCCTCCTTGGCTCCTTCCTCCTCTCATGCCCCACACTCAGTTCACCAGCCCTGCGGACTGTCCCCCCGCCACACTTGACCCATGTGCCTTCACTTCCCCTCATGCCCCCCCAGGCCACTGCCTGGAGAATGTTCATAGCCCCGTAAACGACCTCCCTGCTTCTTCTACTCGACCCCCACAATCCATCCTCCAGAATGATCTTTAAAAACGTAAGTTAGAACACACCGCTCTCCTCTTTGAGACCTTCTAATGACTTCTCGCTGCTCTTGGAACTGAACGCCCCACCGCGGAGTCTGGGCTGCAAAGCTCCGTGCCTCAGGCCCCCGCCACCTCGCTGGCACCTGCAGACTGCGCTCCAGCCCCCCAGCCCCCAGCCTCGCTCACCTTCGTGTGGCTTGCCCTTCTTGTCATTCAGATCTCAGGGACAGTTCTCTGTGCTCCCGCTCGCCCCGCTTGGCTTCTCTGTACCAGTGACTCAGAAGTCTTTCTGTCTAGACCAGCCCCTCACTGAGCACTAGACTCAGGTATGGGGGTTCTCCTGGACTGCTGTGCCCACCTGGGTACTCCTCAGACGACACCTCAACCTCAGGGCTTCTCAAACTCCATCTTGTATTTCTCTTTCTTCCTTCTGCGTTTTCCATGGCTCGTCTCAGTGACCCAAGTGGGACCCCTTCTCCATCCCCGATAGCCGGTCAGTCACCAAGTCCCACTGCATCTGCCCCCACCACAGGGCGCAGAAGCTCCTTCTGTCCACCCCACTGAGCTTGTCACACCTCACTGCTTCTCAGCCGGACCCCTACACCTATCTCCTGACTTGCCTGCCTGTCTCCATCCTGTGACATTTCCCAGACTTGCCCCCGCGTGGTGTCCCCCCCACCTCTCTGTCTCTGCCCAGATGGCCCTTTCCCTGTCAGCCATCCCCAAGTTGTGAATCATTCCTCACAGCCAGCTTCCTCCTTGTGATGCTCTCCCAAGGGCCCCTCCTGTGCAAACCTCTACTCCAGCCTTTGCAGATTAGACTAACCGTCTGCCCCAGTAGGCTGTGCGTTTCCTGTTTTATTAGACTTTGTATTCTCGGTGCCACATCCAGGAGTCGGCCCCACAGTGTGTGATATTAGTAACTATTTGCTCAGTAAATGAATGAAGCAATCAATGGGTTGTCTTCATTTTCTTTCCTAAAGTGTTACTCCTTTGCTTAAAACTCCATTTTCTTCAGGTCCAAGTCTGCACTCTTCATGAATAACCCCAAACATTTCCTGCGACAGATGCTCCGTCGAGAGTTTTCTGTGCTTATTCGCATCGAAGTTAGACCACAATCCCATGAAGGAGATGCTATGACTATCACCACCTTATAAATGAGGAAAGTGTGGCTCCAAACGGCTAAGTCACTTCCTCGGGGCCTGTGGATGCTAAGTGGTGAGTGCGGGGCCTGGGGTCTGTCTGACTCCTAAGCCAGAGCATGGCATTCGGGGCTTGTGATGACCTGGTTGCAGCTCGACCCTGCGGCTTGTCTCCCGTGGGACTTTCGTGTGCCCTGCCATCAGGGCCTCGCCCACCAGAAACCTTTCTCTCCCCCCATCTCCAGCCCCACTGAACTCCTGGAGGGCTGGCTGCACCGGGGCCTCTCTGGCTCCTGGAAACACAACTGCCCAGGAGGTGTCATGTGTGCTCCAGGGCAGGAGACGGCTGGAGCGGAACTTTCTCTGCCCTCACTGCTGCCCCTCTTAGCCAGCCCCCAGCCCCTCAACCAGGGCAGAGCGAGTGAATGCTTATCTTGGGCACTGGGCCTCAGCCAGGGCAGCCGGGCAGAGCTGGCCGCAAGTGGCCCCGGGAGCTCAAACTGTCAGGCCTGGGCGGGTGCCGAGCCCCAGGCCTGCGGTAGGCACCTGCCAGCTCCTGCCGCCCTTCCCGGGCCCCAGCCTGGGAGCCCAGGTCCACAGAGGCCCCCGCCTGACCCATTCGTCCACATTCCTTGCCCAGGGATTTTCAGAAGGCCCCCCTCTCCCCGACCCCATGCCCTGTGCCCTGTACCCTCCTTGCTTTCAAGAAGGAGTTAAGGATCAGCCCCTAGGTCGTAGGTGGCAACAAGCTTCCCGTCCTGGACAGTCACTCCCATGGGCTCTCAGGGACAGTGGAGGACGCAGCAGCTAGGCCTTCGTTTCCTGCCTCAGCAAGGGGCTCAGAGTTAAGGGAAGCAAGAGGAGTTACCCAGCTCTCCATAGGCTTCGAGATCCCCCAGATCTCCCCCACACCCCGTCCTGCCCCACGGCCTGGCTCTTCTCCTGGGCTCCCTCTCAGGTCGCCTCCCCCCAGGGCCTTTCCCGCTCTGCCGGCACTCAGTAGGCTAGCCCCCGGTGCTGCTTCCTGGGCTCCTCAGGTCAGCTGTCCCACCCCGTCTTGCCCCACGCAGTGGCCGTGTCCCCACTCACCTAAGTCTCTCTTTGAGAGCCATGTTGAGAAGCTGGTGGGACAGCCTTCCAAGAGCCCTCTCTGCTCAGAGCCAGGGGAGAAATGGCCTGCTGCCGGTGACCGGGACAAAGCAGTTCCAGGCCACCTGGAACCACACCCACAGGAGCAAGCAGGGATGAACTTTATTGAGAGGTACTAGCTTGGGAGTGGCGCCTGCTGAAGGAAGCTGGCCCCGGGATGGGGTGGGGACCCCCTTGGGGCCAATCACCTGGAAGAGAGAGGACCTGAGTAAGGGCAGCTCTGATTGGCCAGAGGCTCTGAGCTATTTTGTGCCCCCCTGCACTGTCTCCTGGTCTGGTCAGGGAAAGGCCCTCAGGTGCAGGGAAATACCTGTTCTACACAGAGCTTCAGTTGAGGTCTCATAGGGCAACGGTCGCCTGATTGTGATCTTGGGACAATTTACCTCAAGGAGTCCTTTGCCTCCTCAGTAAAATGAGGTTACAGTCACCCCAGACAGTGTAAGAACCAACTGATAGTGGCTTTGGCGGTTGTGGGAAGTTTACTCTGGGCAGGGATTTTATAAACACAGGTAGTGATTTATCAGAGGGCCGTGAAATCAGTTTCATGAATCATGACCAAGATTTTAAAAGTACGAACAGGAAGAGAATGGAAAATAAAGTATCAACGTATTTTATATAAGGGTAGATATTGTTTTGGGAAATTTTGCTTGTTATATATGAGGGCTGTCTCGAAAAAATCCAGCCATAAATGCCTCTAGTTTTCATATTACGTGCCTGGATAGTTTCCGGACAGCCCTCGTGTATTTAACTACGTATATGAGGGTTGGAAACATTTTTTTAAACTGTGAGTCATGATCAAAAAAGGTTTATCACTTGTAGAGTTAAAAGACTTTATTAATGTTAGGCCATTGAGTATTTTAAAAGGGAAATTAGATGCATTCAGTAGCATATAAATCAGGCAAAATTAAATCATGTTATTATGATGGAGGAAAAGCATATTTGATAGTAAAGCCTCATTAAAAAATTTAAAATTCTGTGTAAAGTGTAAATAAGAACAAATACATCTAGAGTCTGGTAGAGTAATGCCCTTTTTTATTACCTGGTAATCTATATCAAATCTTTTATTACAAAATCGTAAACATGTAATTCTGTACTATATTTTAACTACTTTAAAAAGGGTGTTACTTCTGCTGGACCCTGTATTTAAGGACATGCCCTTCAAACACGATACGTGGGGCCTTTCCTCCAAAGTAAAGAAATAGTGCTAATATTTACCTGTGTAAGTCAGTTCCCTCAAATTCACCATGACCTGTAGTTTGGGTTCCCTCCTTCTCCACCATGCTTGCAGAAACAAGCTTGGGTAGGGCCTGGCTTTCATTGCCTCCTAGAAAGGGTAAGTAGAAGTCCAGAGTGCAGACTCGCCCACAGCTGCCCAGGCCACAGTGTACCTACCGGCATGGCCTAAAGTGGGAGGGGCAGCACCTGGGGCTCCCCTGGGCACCTTCTCTACTCCGCACCCACCCCAAGGCTCCTTATGACCCCCCCATGGCCCCCCCATAGTCCTGGTAGCCAATCCACTATCTCCTGGAACAACCAGCCTTTCCAGTTTGGCTCTACCCCCTGGGTGATCAATGACAGGCAGACCTTGGAGATACTGCAGGCTCCGCCAGACCACCCCAATACAGCGAGTATTGCAATAAAATGAGTCCCATGAAGTTTTTGGTTTCCCAACGCATAGAAAAGTTATGTCTATATTATACTGTAGCCTATCAAGGGCAACGGCATTGTATCTAAAATAACATGCAGGGGTTCCCTGGTGATGTAGTGGCTAGGCTTTGGCGCTCTCAACACTGCGTTCTGGGTTCGATTCCCAACCAGGGAACTATCGCCCCCTCAAAAAAATATATGCATACCTTCATTTAAAAATACTTTATTGCTAAAAATGCTAACCATCATCTGAGCCTTCAGTGAGTCATAATCTTTTTGCAGGTGGAGGATCTTGCCTTGATGTTGATGGCTGCTGACTGATGGGGCTGGTGGTTGCTGAAGGCTGGGGTGGCTGTGGCAATGCCAATTTCTTAAAATAAGACCATGAAGTTAGCTGCGTGGGTTAATTTAACTCTTCCCTTCCCGAATGATTTCTCTGTGGCACGTGATGCTGTCTGGTAGCCTTTTACCCACAGTAGAACTTTTCAAAATTGGAAATCTCAAATTCTCTCAGAGCCTGCTTTATCAACTCAGATCATGTAATAGACTAAATCCTTTGTTGTCATTGCAACAATTTTCACAGCATTTTCCCTCATCGGGCACATAAACAGAGACATGAAGTGAGCAAATGCTGTTGGAAAAACACTTGCTCAAGGCAGGGCTGTCACAAGCCTTCAATTTGTAAAAAATGCAGTACCTGTGAATGCAATAAAGCGCAGACACGAGGCCTGCATGGCATCAGTATGCTCCTCCTCCAGGCAGTAGTTACATTTTAACGGAAAGGTGTTATCAATACTGCTTCCTCCTTCCAGTTTGCCTTTCCAGGGACAGCCCCACCCTTAGAGACTCTGATTCTATAGGCTGGGGCCGGAGTCTCAAACCCACATTTTAAACCTGCAGAAACACTGCCTTAAGGAAAAACTGAGAGAAGACGAAGAAGCAGGTCCAGTGGCCCTCCTCTCCCCTTCCCCTGGGGTAGCTCCAGGGACACTTTACGCTCTGTGCAAGGCGGGGTGCAGGGCTGTCTTGCTCAACAAGGCCTTGTTCCCAGCACAAGGCCTGGGTCACAGATAGACTGACCAGACGTCCTGTTTCAAACGGGACACCTGGTGGGCCTAGCCACACCTCCTCCCACCCAGCCAGCCAGCCCATGTCTCAGGTGTCTACACTCCCACCTTCACGCCTTTGCGTGAGTTGATGGGTCTGGAAGGACCCATCTGCTTTATTAGAGGCTTAGGTGCCACCCACTTCCTTGGGGACAGTGGCTCTTCTAATAATCTGCTATTGCAGCATCCAAAAAATGCTCAGAAAGTGCTGAGGTGAACCAAAGCCACTGCAAGAGCTCTTCTGCCTGCTGGGAGATGGGAGTCCTGGGTTCTGCCCCAGGTGTTCTAGGTATTCCTGGCCCAGCAGGGTGGTGGGAATGGCCTCAGGAGGCTCTGGACCCTCCCCTTCCAAGGGCCACGCTTGTGCTTATGAAGAACGGTGGTAGTCTGCTCCTCTGGTGAGAAGTGAGGCTAGGGCGGCCTCAGCCAAGTGTGGGGGATGTGCAGCGGTGAAGGGGGTCATTCCCACCCCCCAGCACAGGCACCCCACCCTCCTTCTGGGTGAAAAGCAGACATTTGGGACCTACATCTGCAGAGATGGATGTCCTTGGGAAAGAAAGGCACAGAAAAAAACAGATTTTACGGATTTATTTTTAAAAAACAAAAACAAAGGTTAAAAAAGTCCTTCATTTCCAACACTGCCTGGGGATGTGAGTGGGAAACAGAACAAGCTGAGGAAAGTGCCCACCTCCTCCCGGAAGAGGCCCCTTCTTCCCAGGAGCCCGAGAGCACAGGGCGGGTCAGAGGCAGGCCTCGCCCTTCCCGCCCCGCCCCCGCTGCAGGAGCTCCCGTGGCTGCCAGCAAGTTTGAGAGGCAAAGGGTGGGAGTGGCCGGCCACAGGCTGCCTTCCCTGCGTCAGGTCACTCCAGCTCTCTTCTCCCTTCTGATGCTCTCTGGGCCTGAGTACTGAGCTCCCAGGGCAGGTGGGGGGCAAGGGAGGCTCAGCCTGACCCAGCCCGCCCACTGAGCTGCGTGGCCCAGACCACTGGCAGCTTCCTTAATGCTATTTGTGACGCAGCAGGGCAGTCAGGGGACTTCACAGTGTGGGGAAGGGGCTTCAGAGATATAGTGACAAGTCTGGAAAAGGACATTGAGTCTTCGTCGCTTTCTGGTCTGGCCTCTCTGCACTGCGGCTGCCCTTCTGTTCCCCATCCTGAGGCTAAGTGGAGTCCAGGACAAAGCACTAAGTGGCTGTTCGCTACAAAACACCTGGACGTGCCAGAGGGTGGCTCTCGGCCCATCTGTCAGTCCAGGCTCCCATACAGTCATTCAGTCACACACACAGCGTTAAGGCGTCTGTGCCAGCAGGCATGGCCAAACTGGGCCCAGCTTCTCTCTCTCCACCTGCACTGGGTGAGGGGGAAACACCTGGCTGCTTCAGAGACGAGCTGAAGGGGGAGAAGCTGGCAGCGGGAGAGCAGCCAGGCCCGGAGAAAGAAGTGGGACGAAGGCAGGCAAGGGCTTTCAAGGCTGCCCTTGGAAGTAACCCAACCCAGGTTGGGGAGCCCTGACCATATACCCCCTGGAAAATGGGGGACAGAGAGAGGGGAAGAGAGCGGGGCTAGAGTATGGGGACTTTGGAGGAAGCCAGTGCTATCAGTATTTACAAGCATAAAGCCCCATCTTCTGTGCCACCTACCTCTCTGCCCCTCCCACAGAAAGAAAGGCCCCTGAGAGCCATCAGGAGGTGCCAAGACCTCCTCACCAGCCGCGCCCCATAGGGAGAGCCCCTGCCCTCCGATTGGCCCCATGTCTGGGCCCCTCAGGAATGTCTGTCTGGCTGTGCTCAGCTGGGAGGAGGCGTCTTGGGCCAGAATCCTGGCTACCCTGGCCAGCCCTAGGAGTCCTTGAGCATGCTGATGCGAGCGTAGATCTTCAGGGCAGGCCCCAGCTTGATGTTCATAGCACTCATCAGATGGTCCTCCTTGAGCAGCAGCAGAGCTTGCCCATCGATCTCCTGGGCACGGAATTCCTCTGCTATCTCCTGGCAGCCTGAGGGGGACACCATCAGACAGTATCAATCAGAGCCACCAGTACGCACTCCTGGCAGTCACTGCACGTTAGACACATCATCTCATGTAGTCCTCACAGCCACCCCTTATGGAAGGTGCTGTTCTTATCCTCCAACTTGAGAGAGGCTAAGTGACTTGCCCAAGGTAGCCCGATTCCAGGATGGCCCCCAGAGATCCCTGCCTCCTTGTTCGTGCCAGACCCCGTCCCCTCAGGGAACTAGTGACAGCATGTGACTGCCAAGGCTCCATCACACAGGGCACAGCAGCTTCTACCTTGCTCTCTGGATAATTTATTTTGGAGTGAGCCAGCCAGATGTCATGAGGACATTTAAACAGCTCTCCGGAGAGACCAACATGGAGGGGACTAGGGCCTCCTGCCCACAGCCAGCTCCCCGCCCCCCCGCCCCCAGCCACGCCAGTGTGGCACCTGAGAAGTGACTTCTCCAGCTCAGATGTCTAGACAACTGCAGCCCCGGCTGAATCTGCATTGAGACCTCGTAAGAGACCCCAAGCCAGAACTGCTAGCTAAGCCCCTCTACATTCCTGTCCCCAGAGAACCCTTGAAATAGTTACTGTTTTAAGCCACTAAGTTTTAAGGTAATTTGTTTCACAACAAAATAACTAATGCAGATTTTGGTGCCCGGAAGAAGGGTGCTGCCCTAAGAAACCCTAAAAATGTGGGTGTGGCCTTGGAAGTGACAGGAGACTGGAGTTGGAAGGACTCGAAGGAGTGTGTCAGTGATGAGAGACTGAGTAGGAGTCTGGAGCCCTTTGAGACTAAAGACGTCGGGCTCTGAGAACTCCCGGGGAGCCGTAAGGAAGTGAGAAGACTGTTACCGGAAAGCGGGTGGCTGTGATGGCAAGGGGACTCGCGCTGCTGCTGGCAGTGGCAGGTGAGCTTAATGTGCCTAAGGAGCCGAAAGCGCTGTAGCAGCTAAGGGGGGGTGTTTGGGCAGAATGTGGAAGTGTGGCCTGGTTTCTTACCGCTCCTCATAGCAAAATGTGAGGAGAGAAACATGGGAAAGGAAAAGTGTTAAACATAAAGGAGCCAGGATTTGCTGGTTTTGAAAATCCCTGGCCTCTCCGGATGGCAAATGATGCTAAAATTAGGGTTCTAGGCAAAGATCAAATGCAGGGCATGGTCATGAAGACACAGAATGCAGATGAACCTGAGGGTGGGACTTAAATCTTTTAAGACCTCAGAAGGATCTAAGGTGTCATCTCAGAGAACTGTTCAAACTAAAGGCTCTCTACCGATTTTATGGGGGTGCCTCACAGATCCTCTCTGTTCAACAGCAGGGCTTCTGCAGCTCTTAAGGACACTGTCCCTTAGCTCTGGAAGAAGCCAACGCAGAGGAAGGCTTATCTTGACATTTTTGAGGATGGTTCTTGTCTAAGGAGCCCCAGTGAGATACGCGGGAAGCCCACAAAGATTTTAAGAGAATCGTATTGGCAGAAAAACTGTTCGCTTGGACTGTAAGGGTCAGAGGTAAAACAACATAAAAAGCAGCTGGAAGTAGGCTGAGGAAAGTACTCCACTGAAAACTCAGGCTAGCTTTCATGGGAGAGAAGAATGACACAGGGGGTGGAACCAAGCGTGAAAGAGAATCAAGGAAATGGTGACACGCACCCTGCTAGATTTTGGAACTGGTATGATCGGTGATGCCTGTATCCTTTCTGGTTTTTTCCCTTTTTGAATGGATACATCTACAATGGTTATCCTATACCTATCCCACCATTATCCTGGGTTTGTGGTGGGATGTAATTTGTGTCTAGTTCTTAGGTCTTCAAATTGAGAGGAATCGTATTTGAGGAGCTGGACCCGAGGAGGCTCAATTATGCCTGGACCTGCGTTAGACCATGACATCCTGGACTTCAAGGTACTGCTGTCGCGGGATGACACTCAAGAGGACTTGGGTAGGGGTGAGAGTATTTCTGCTTGAGGGAAGAACATGGATCACTGGTGGAGCCAGTGATGAACAACGTAACCAGCCTCCAAATAGCTCCCAATAATCCTTGCTTCCCTTTCAAGCCCTGTGAGTCCCTTCACACAATGACTAGGATTGACTGTGTGACCAGTAAGCCCCCATGGACGTGACTGTGTGATTTCTAAGTCTAGATCATAAAGGACACGGTGGCTTCCACCTTGCTCTCTTGGATCACCACCTGTGGCAAAAACTGGCTGCCATGTCAAGAGAACACTCAAATCCATGTGGAGAACTGGGGCCTCTTGTCAACAGCCAGACCCTCGCTGAGAATCATGTGAGTGGGGCACCTTGGGAGAGGATCCTATAGCCCCAATCAGGCCTTTAGATGACCTTAACCTTGGCCAACATCTTTACTGGGACCTCGTAAGAGACCCTGTGGCAGAACTGCCCAGCTAAGCCACTCCTGAACTCCTTACAGTTACCCACAGTAACTGTGTGATAACAAATTTGGGGGAATGCAGCAATAGATAACTAACACGGTGGATTAACTGGCAGAGCCAGGATTTGAGCTCAGTTCTGACTGAAAACCACTATGCCCACTCCAGGCTCTGAGGGGTGGGTTGGTGGTTGCCATCGGGACCTGACCTGGTCAGCGGCTGGGTGAGTCCGGCAGGAAGAGCAGTAGTGAAGCTCTGGAGTCCCACTGCAAGCTCCCATGAATGACGTGAGGTTTGTCTGGAGTCTAGCCCTCAAAACTACTGGCACGCCACGGTACAGGGTTACGTGGAATTCCCATCTACCTCGTGTATTTTCCTGTCTTCACGCCTCTGCTCAAGCGGCTACCTGATGCAGCCTCTCCATCTGGCAGGGGCCTCCTTGTCCACTGTCATTTGGCTTAAATTTCTTCAGTTTGATGTTCTCCTGGACAGATTTCCTACATTCCCACTTGACTCCCCTCCGACCTCCTGCAGGAGACCCAGGCTTCACTACATTATCACAACTGCATTTCACACAAACCACTTGGCATGCCAATAAATACATCGAATTATAGCTATAAACACACTATTTACAGCGTGTGTTTCGTGCTAGCAGGTAAAGCTGTCACACGCAGAGACCTCGTCTTACTCATCTCTGCAGCTCAGTTCTGGAACCTAAGCCATTGACCCAACTGCCTCGTCTTTCCTGGAGGTGGGAGGGGAGGTGTCTCACTCCCTTTTTCCCTGCTATTCCAGGCAGGCATGGCACTTCCAAGGGCCTCACCTGGCAGAGAGCGGATGAATTCGTAGACATCTTCTACGTTCCACTTGGTGGGCTCACTTGGCAGGAAGTGGTGTCCCATGCCCACCAGGTCCCGCATGTGCATGTCAGGGAGCTCCAGGTCCCGCTGGCCTTGTCGCCGGCGGGAGGTGGATGAGCTGGCTGAGATGGGTGACAGGGGTTCCTCATAGCTTGAGTTATCTGAGCAACGGCTGGAGTCTTCCTGGCTGTGTGTTAGCTGCAGTGCAGCAGTAACTGAAAGGGGTACAGTGCCTGCTGGCTGGGAGCAGAGAGAAACAGTTTCCTTCAGGATGGGGGAACACATCATCTCTGGCACAGGGATGGGCAAGGGCAGGTGTACGTTCTCTTGGATACCTGGCCTACCACTGCCTACCTTGGAGTTCCTAGATCAGAAAGCATCTTCTCTAACTGTGCTGTCCCTTCTCTAACCCTAAGCAGAGTTAGTCCCTCTAGGTAGTCCTGGAGCTTGTACCACACTTCAGTGTAATTATCTGACTACGTCTATTGTTCCTTCTAGATGTGGGGCTTTAAATCAGAGTTCTATGGATTTTGGGGGTGGTCAATGAACCAACAGAAACAGCATGTGAAACTTCTTGTGTATGTACATTTTGGACATACAAGTTGGACAATTAATTTCACGAACGCATCCTAGAAAAAGTGCTACATATCTCACGCTGAGTATCACCACAGTCACCTTCAAAGTACTCCCCTTGGGAAGCTGTGCACTGACACCAGCACCTAGTCCACCCTTCAAAGCAATTCTGTAGCTCTTTTTGGGAATGGCCATCAGAGCTGTCGTTGTACCTTGCCAAGGTTAGACACTTCACCGAGCTGTTGTACAGCACTGCCAATGTAAGTGCATGGTTGAACTTAACTGTCAAATTTTGGGTATGAAGCACTGAGGTACATAGCACTTTTTTGAGGGTGAGTTTGTGAAATTAATTGTCTGATTTTGTAGCTCTTCTCTTGAAGAGGTTTATAACCAAAACCATAAGGAGGAGGAAAATACACATTGGATTCTGCAGCAGCACACTAGGCTGTGAGTTTCTTTAGCACAACTTAGAGCCTTAGTGCCTAACAGAGTTCCTGGCATATAGCTGGTGCTAAAAACAGTATTTCATGACCTCCTATGTTCCTGGTAGACTTCCAAAAACTCAAGTGGTCTTATGTTCAAGGAGTCAACACAGCGGGAAGATAAAGGGTGTGGGCTGCCTTCTCCCCTAGCGCTCCCTGTAAGACAGGAGGTAACCAGAAAGGCCAGGCAGGGCAGAGCCCATTTCCATGGCCCCAGCACTCACGGACGGAGGCAAACTGAAGGGGAGGGGGGTGATGCTGGGAGAAGGTCACTGAAAAGAGAACGTTATCTCAAAGCACCCAGTGGTCTAAATGAAGGGACACAGGGAAGGCCTGATCTGGCAGATTAGGCGAAATGGAACCCTGACGGAGCACGCTGACGTCAGCAGCAGAAAGGAAAGTGGGTGTCCTGGGCAGCACTAAGAAGGGGACTCGGTGGGGACTTGTGAAGACAGAGCTCAGGCTCTACCTGTCCCTACCTGCTTCTTGGTATCCTTGGTAAGCGTTGGCAGACTGGCTTTGCTGGCTCGACGGCGGTTGTGGGTCGTGACTCCCACCTTCTGCAGCTTGCTCCGTTCCGAGTGGAAAAGTCCTACTCGTTTGGTGCATCCCACATTGTACCTGCCAAAGTTGGGGACAAGGGATGTCAGAGCAGTCGCAGGGTGTACGGGCTCCAGGGAGACTGAGAACAGCTGAGCCATCTGGCAAAATCTGAGTCTGGCTATTCATTCTAGTCCTAAGTCCCTCAGGTAACGCACAGCGTGGCTCACGGTGACAATTCTCCCATAGGTACTCCCTGTGCCTGTCCTGCTGATCACTCCAGCACTGCCTGAGGGGACGCGGGCCGGGGTCAGCCTGACTCTAGCTGGCCTACAGAGCACCTATGGCTGGCGCCGAAGGATTTCTTCTCTTCTGGGGGCTCAGGGCTTCATGGTCAACCCCTCTTCCACCTTGGTGCAAAGACCACATTGGGCTTTAGGGTCAGAAGCATCTAACTTCCCAGTTCTGGGACTTCGGGCACACTTGCTTCCCCTCTGTGCCTCAGTTTCTGATGGGTATAAAGGGGACAACCAATGCCTGCCACAGAGTTGCTGTGAAGGTTACATGACATACTGCCTAGCAATTGCCTAGAACTGTGCCTCACACATGGCAGGCTCTCAGTAAGGCTGGTTTTTATTGTAATCTTTAGTTGTCTAGGCTGGGTAAGACTCACACAGTCCTCCAGGCATAGCTCCTGGTGGAGGGCTTCCACTGAGGAGATGAGCAGGGAAAGGGGACAGGTGCCAGTGGGACCCAGCAGGGCCAGCCAGGACAGAGAGCACTGCCTCCTGACTGTGATTCTGTGCTGCTTTCTCCCTGACCTCCTCAAGAGTTCCTTGGTGAATCAGTGCCATGACAGTGCGTCCAGGCAGGCCAAGGACACCGGGAGCCGGATATGCCACCCCGAGGGCTGCTCGGGGTGGACTCCTACTGAAGGGAGGCGGGACCAGCAGCAGAACACAGGTGCAATCCTGCTTTCCTCAGGGACGGGGCTGGGCACAGCAGTGGGCTGAGGCCACTCACCTTTTTGCACAAGCCATGGAACAGAAGCGCTTGGAACGCTTGAACTTGTAGGCAAAGTCCACCCGGCCACAGAGCTCACACTTGAGTTTGAGGGGAGTACCCTCCTCTTTGGATTCTGCAAAGTATGGAAAGTGGTGAGTGTGGGGAATGAGCACTGCTCGCAGCCCCGCCACACGGCCTCCCCCTCTCCGGCCTCCTCACGTTCCCGTGGCTGACACGCAGCAGCAGCCCAGCGCCTCTTTCCTCACTGCTTTTGGAAGGGCTGTGTTCCTCCCTGGCAAGTGCCCAAAGGTGTCTGGTGATGCCCCTGGGACACTAACAGTTTTTTCTTTTAAATGCTATGAGCCTGAGGCAAACACAGGTGGGGAGGAATCAGCACCTCTCCTTAGAGGCCTGGAAGAGAGCGGGAGCTCAGAGGGAGCACTCGCCATGCTGTCACACCTGACCTGGAATTCTCCTACCTCACCCTGATCTGTCTGACCCGGGTAACAGAACCCAGGAGTTCTGCAACTTACGCAGTCCCCTTCCCCATTTAGTCAGTGGCTCGTGTGGCAAGTGCAGTCCGCGCCTGGCCGCCACTGTGCCTCAGAGCTGGCCCCATCGAGTGTGGGCTCCTGAGGCAGTGAAGGCAGGCCACAACCTGCCTGGTGCCGCGCCTGCGGTCCTAACAACCTGCCAACGGCTCACACAGGGAAAGCAACTCTTGGAGTCCTGTGGCTGGCGGGAGCGGGGCTGGAGGGGAGGCAGGGGACAAACAGACCCCCACGGGCTGGGCTTCACCCACTCCCGTTTCCTAGGCATAGGGTCTGAGAAGGCACTGGGGAAATGTTTAGTAAGCTGACATGTTTACACACTCCCTGGCTCAGAGCTCCTTTACGGACACCAGGAAAGGAAGTGTGCAAGGCCTGCTTCTCCAGCCTTGCCGACTTCCTGTTCTGCCGAATCGGAAGGCCCGAGCATTCCGCCTGTGCTGCCCACCTTGCAGATAGGGCTCCTCCATCTCAGAGTCAGTGGTGGTGGTATGGTCCTGCTGCGGAAGCTTCTCAGGCAAGAACCCCTGTGCATACTTCTTCTTGAGATTCCCCACCAGCAGGGACGAGCGTCCCACCTAGAGGACAAGGTGACATGCAGGCTATGTTAGGTAGGAGGTACTTTCTTGCTATCCAGCCTCATCAAAATTACAAGTTTAAAGCATCCAGCCCCTATAGCATCATCCAAGCATGCCCTGCTCAAGGCCTACTTTGCTGGTTAGCTCATAAGGCAAGATGCCAGGGGACACCCAAGTACTGGGATGGCTTCAATCCAGGACTGATGGACGGCTTAGGAGGTTAGGAAAGTATCTCCCCTTCCAAGTGTCTGAGGGGCAGAGATGGAGGCAGAGATCAGGTTTCCCACACACCAGCACAGGTGCTAGGACCCGTGCTTACATGTCCCCAAGCAGGAACACAGCTGAGGCTGTGTGTGAGTTTATATATGAGACAGAGACTTTGCAACCATTTTTTGACTTCTTACTATTCCTGACCTTACTACTGCCCTATCCAAGCCAGAGGTTCGGGCAGCCACAGAAGAGAATAGAAAAAAACGGACTCTGGGCGACAGAGCAAAAGCCCTCTATGGATGCCGGGATCCCAGCTTGGCTAATTCACTCTTTTGTTCCTTCCTTTGTTGCCTTTTCTCAGACAGCCTGGTGGCCAGATCTCTAGGGCGATGTTGGGGATGCTGCTGCATGGCATCTACCTCTGGAGATCAGCTGGTGTCTGGGGTTTCTCCAGCAGGCCAAGGGGAGGACCTAGCCTAATGAGGCAAGGGACATGACAGGGCTGGAGCTACTTATAGCTAAGGTGGCTCCAGGTGGATTTCTTTGCCACAGGCCTTGAACAGCTCCAGAAGGAAAGAGGACAGGAGCCATGTGTCTCTTGGCATTTTAGAAGGGCAGGCCACTCATCTCAGTGAACCAAACTTAGAGTCAGTCTTCTGCTGACTATCCAAACTCGTGGACCCAAAGAATGAACAAAAGGCAGATGGTACTCCATGAAGAGAGGGTGCCTCTAACAGCCAGAGGGGCTAGTGTGCACCTGGCTCAGGACTCCACCCACCTGCAGAGCAGTACCACCTGTCCTCATCAAGCGACAGTGAGCAGATCAGCTCTGGCTGCTTTGTTCCAATAATCCATTTTCTTGATTCTTTTATATTTCCCTTTGGTCTCATGCTTTAACTGGAGACACTTGGTCGTGCCCTTTCTGAAGTGCCCCTCATTCCCATTCATCCCCTTTTCAAGGCTCTGTCCCCAGAAAAGCTTCAGGCTACAACCCTGTGCTCTTCAGAAACAGCCTGAGAATTCTCTTCTACACAGTTTCATTTTGTTCTCAAACTGGCCAAAGTGTTGCCATTTAAAACCGAATGGGTTCTCATTTCCCAAAGTCCACCATCTTGCACCAAACACTCCCAGGTGAACTCCCTTCTAACCAAGGGGTCTTGCCAATTATTCCTAACCACTGACCCCTGCTGGACCTTAGGAAGATACTCAATCCTAGAAAGAAAATGGTTCTGACATTCCTTTGGGGAAAAATTAGCAAGGAAAGAACAACTTTATCACATTTTCGGAAATTTTACATAGAAATGTAAAAATATTCTAATACACATCCAAAATATACTTTTTAAAAAAGGAAAGAAAGAAAGAAAAAAGAGGGGAAAAGAAGTAGTCCGTACCGGGAAAGGCTCCGCCCCCTCCTGGATCACAAACCCTTCGATAACATGCGTCAGGATTTGGGGTTTCACAATGGCCTGTGGTGGTTTATTCTCACCATTCTGGGGGGCAGTGCCGGTGATGCTGGAGGCAGAATTTCCGTTCCCTGAGGTCATGCCGGGGCTGCTGAGGTCGGTCAGTGCATGAACAATGCCCTGCCCTGTCTCTGTACAAGAGAAAGCAGGGAAACACAAGCAGGGGAGGTCAGAACCAGGTCCAGGCCAGGAGGAGGAGAGCAGGGACTCACCATATGTCTGGTGTTTTCCGTGACACCAAAAGATAATGCAAACCAAGCAGTCCCCTCCCTCAACAACCCGTTTAACAGTGGTGCAGTGTCAATGGACACACCACCAGGTGTGAATTTAATCAATTGTGTGATAATGCAGCTCATCAGCTAGCAGCATTTCTTATTTCCCAACTGTGCGAAGAACAGTTCAACCAGGTTAGACAGACAAGAATTCTGCCTTTGAGGAATTAAGACCTTGGTCAATATTGATATGGACAAATAAGGTAACACTCAGTTCAGGGGAGAAAATGTATTCAAGGTGATACCTAACACCAGGATGAAAAGCTGAACTAGGTAGAGGGCTTGGGGTGTAACAGGGTTCAGGGGAGAGGGATTAAATGAATTTTCTATGAAGTTCCTTGGAAAAGGATTAGATTTTAAGTGTCATGTGAAATGTCAAAGTATTGAACCCAAGATATCAATACAAAGGGAACCTGAGGGCTGAGCCCCAAGTAAACACAGTAACATAGATCTGATTATTCACAGGCTGGCTGGTTATTTGGGGTCACTACGTTAAGATACACATGTCCTGGAGTTCCCTGGTGGTGTAGCGGCTTAAGGCTTCGGCGCTGGCGCTGTTAACGCTGCGGCCTGGGTTTGATTCCCGGCCAGGGAACCACCCACATACAAAAAACAAAACAACAACAACAACAACAAAACCCAACAAAACAAGATATACATGTCCTATTTTTCCACAAGGAAGCCACTAGGCAGGGCTGAGGTCTTCTATGTTGTTTCTGTGGGCCCTGTGCTCTCAATCAAGCTTCTGGCCCAGTTGTCAGCTCTGTATCCAATCTGATCCTCAGTTGACCTTAGACTCCTTTCCTCCATCCCTCTGACAACCTTTCCTAAGTTCTCCTTCTCCATGGACCCGCCAACCTTCCTCTGAAAGACCTAAGAGTGTGTTCCAAAAAGCATGATGTGGTGCCTATACAGAACCACACCACATGGGCCTCCTCTTCTCCACTTCAAACTGCACTTGTCATGAGTTGTTTTAGAGGCACAAGACTTTATCACCTCATGTCTGTGATGCTCTCCCCACTCTCTCCTTCTCAGGGCCATTCTCTACCACCACCAACTGCCCAGTGAGCTGAGGTTGCCTTTAACGCAAAATTTCCTAAAACATAGAAAGAAAGAAGGAAAGAGCCATTTCTTTACTGTAGCAAACCTATTAAGTATAACCCTGTGTGTTTGTGTGTCTGTTAACATACTTTCAAAACAATTTTAGTAAATTTATTAGTTAAGGAATTTTTGCACAAATCTTTGCATGAATGCTCATATTTCATGTTTAAAGATCCAAAATACCACCGTAGAACAGGAATTCGTGGTGTCTAATTATGCAGCATGGAGAAATCAAAATAAACTCCTTTTAGGAAACGTTATACCTGCTGCATTTTCTTACTGTAATAGTAGCCCTAATGCTCAATAAACCACAATAAATCTTTTTTGACGAAAATGAGTTGGCTATAACACATGCCTGCAGTACTCAGAGCTCCATAATTCAACTGTAATGAACTTCAGAACTGAGCAGGAATTATCCAAGAGATGTGACTGATAAAATAATAATAATAATAATAATAATAATAATAATAATAATAATAATAATGTATTCTTGTTGGAGACAGTCACACCAGCAAGATAGAAAAATTCCCTTAAGTTTTCTAACAGCTTTGGCTCTTCTGCAAAGATGGAAAATTTCCCCCTTGTTGAAATTAGTCTTTCCAAACTGTAGAGGTGTTTGGAAACTGAAACAAAACAACTTTCCTTAACAATCCAGAAATAACTAGGAGGACTGAGTTAATTACATAATCAGGCTTCTCTGTCTTTAAATTTTAAATATTGAAGTCTACAATGACATATTCCATTTTCTCTGCCTTAAAAACTTTTTAAAATTCCAAAAACAAGTATGTATTTTATTTAAAATGAATAAATATTAGAATACAAAGCTTACTATGTAAGTTGAAAATTTTTAGATAATGGCTATTTTCTTCTAACTAGAGCCTATAAAATATTCTGATTATTCAAATGAACTACAGATTACAGAATTAAGATTATAAAGTCTGGTTCAACCCCTTCCCAATGCCTGAACCTGCTCTGTAGTACTCCCAACTCAATGATTTTCTGGTGTTTGTTTAAATACCTCTAGTGATAAAGGAACTCACTATCTCTAATGTAGTTTGTTCCCATCTTGGGCAGTTCAATTAAAAAGTTCTTCCCTATAATGAGCTAAAAAATCTATCTTAATTTCTCATTACTTATCCTGGCTGTGTTTCTTAAGACCACAGAACAAGGCTAATCATATTTGTATAATGGGCAAAAGCACAAACTTAGTTAGACCTGGCTTAGAGACTGGTCTCTCCCACGCCAGTGAATTAGGGACAAGTCTTCATCTTGCTCTGAGCCACAGTTTCACTGGCTATAAAACACTGACAAGAACACTCATCTTACAGGATCATTGAGGACTAAATGAGATAATTAACAGCAGTGCAGTGCTAGCTCACTAGAAAATGCTCAGAGATACTCCTGGTGTCAGGAAGCATGTCACTCATGACCCCAGGGTACCTTCTCTCCTCCAGGCCAAACCCCCTCTGCTCTTTTAACTATCTCTTACACAGAAACATTTCAAGTACATCATCACCCAGGTTTTCTTTGCCTGCATTTTTAAAGTCTACACAGTCAACACTACCATAATAATAAAGTCTATTGATCTAAGAGATCAGGTTGGTACGATTTTTGCTTTGTTTCTTTTTAAACACAGTCACATTCTGACTGAGAGCACAGGTATAGGCAAATGAGTGACTTCCCTGCTTTAGTTTCTAATTCTTTAAAGGAATTAATTTCTTCTTCCCTGAACTGTGGAATCACTCTACCTCCTGCTTTTTTTCACTGATCTTCATCACCACTGATCCTGTGTCTCCTTTTATGGGATCTCTCCATCCTTGCTGGACTCCTCTCCTTCCCCTTCCATCCTTTCTTTCCTGCCTCTAAGAGCTGTGCCTATTAATGTACACTGCGAGGCGGGACACTCTTAAGGTCAGATTCTTTCCTCATGCCAAATACAGTTTTTAACAGACATATTCACCAGCTCAGAGGCTAGAGAGCCAACAAATGGATGAACCTTTTCACCATCACATTAGAACTATCACTCCCATTAAGACTCTGGGGCAGGTTACAGGAGCGACAGAACCCCAGCGAGTGAAGGGAGAGTGTTTTATGAATATACAGAGGTTTGTAGCTATTGTGCTTTGCATTCATCTTGTAGGCAAATACCTTGTCTCTGCTCTAGTAACAGGAGTATGAGCTATTTCTGGAATGACCAAATACATTCTCACCCCTTGCCAGGCTCAGCGCACTGCAATTAATTTAATCTGTTTTCCAGCTCTCCCAGATTGCTTTGCGGCCTGCTTGGGGGAAAGCAGCTTAATAGGGAAACTTGCAGAAACCTGCCCTGCTGGCCCTGAGGCCAGATAAAAGACAGAGACAAAGCAATACTTTATCTTTGGAATTCTTCATTCCTCAATTCTCTTGACTACAGTCCTAGGCTGCAAGGGACACCAGGAATTCCCAGGGGCCTCAAAAGCCTTTATATAGAATCAGGCACTAAATCTGAAAATGAAGGCAGGACACTACGAGGCTGTGGGAGGGCAGTACTGCCAAACTTCAGTGGTGGTGGTGCTGGGGGAAGGCAAAAGCTAGCCTTTAACTGAAGCTGACCACAAAGGGCCAAGTATTCAGATCAGAATGTTCTGGGGGAGTTGTTACATAAAACATGTCTCAACCTGTAGGTTACTTCTCAATTCTGGTCTCATTCACAGGCTCTGGCAGAAACAGCCTGTATAGGGGCAGGATGAAATAGGAAGGGCCAGCCAGTGGCCCATGTGTGAAATGATCTGCTTTGGGGTTGGCACCTCCACTTGGCAGGTTTCTTCGGGCAGGGGCCTATGTCTTAGTCACCGCTATTATGTTCAGGGCTAACCCAATGTCCAATTTATGATAGATACTTAATATCTATGAAGCTGACATGTATGGAACCCATGGTACCAGTCTTCACTGTGGACCTAAAAAGTATAGGTCTCCCTAGTTTCAAAACAGCTGAGTTCTGTAAATTACTTTCTGAGGCTGTAGCGATTTGAGAGCAGTAGGCTGGTGCCTGCCTGTAAGAGTGGCATTTCTGGGACTATAAAGAACTGTAAGAGCTATGCCTTGGTCCATTTCTTCCTTTTGCAGCACGGAAACATTTTCGCCAGCTCCAGGCACTTGGAAAGGCATGATGCCCTCTAGGGGTAGAGGCTGGGAGGCACCCAGCCCTTAGGACCCACTGGTAGGTGTCCAGAGAGGCGGATTTCTCCTGCCCTGTGCAGACAGAAGTCAGGAGGGCCCCAGCTATGCACAATTGGGGCCACTTCAGCAGAACCAGTTCTGATGTTCTTTACATGCACAGATAGACAAAAATCACATTACTGGGGGTATTTCAGATAGCCTGCTATTGATTCTATATGCTCCAACAAAAGACTTGACTTCAGAGGAAACATGGGGGAGGGGGAGGCAAGCAGAGCATCTCCTTCCACTCAGCTTGGCCAAGGCTTATTCCCACTTTCTCCAGACAGGAGGAGAGGGATTGTTTTAATCTGTAAATACCTCTGCGGGAGTAAGTCAGAGCTAATAAAATTCAAGGATTTAAGGAAGCGGGGTAGGTGGTAACATGGATCATTTGCCTGCAGCACATTCTGCCTGGATGAATGGTAAAACAAGGCTGCTCATACCACTGAGAGCACTCTCTCCAGGCCCCGCCCTGGCTCTGAAGTCCTGCTCACTATGCCTTAGCTTAGCAGGTGAGTCTTGTGGCCAGGATGGGTGACAGCTGGACTTCTAAAGAACTGCTTGTTTTAGGGGAGCTGGAGTGGAATACCGGCAAAGTGACCCCCAGGGAACCCACATCCAGGAGGTGGAGAGCAGCTGATGGAGACGGTGCCTGGTCCAAGCAGTGAGCAGAACCACAGCACGGAAGCACAGGGCAGAACACACAGTCTGTGAAGTGTGGAAAGGTCTGTGGGCTGCCAGTTACAATATTTGGGCCCCTAAAAAAATTAGTTCCATTCTGGAAGTGAGGGAGGTGAGATATTTCATAAGCACCAATTTGTTGGCATCACCCCCATCCCCCAGGGGAGGGAAGAAAAATGAAATGGGGGGCATTAGCGCAGTGGGGAGGGGAGGAGTGGGAGGAAGGAGGGAGGAATGGATAGGGTCCATCAATTGAAGAGATTGATTTGGTTAACAACCTTCTTTAAAATGCAAATATACACCTGTGGTCATTCACACCTTACTGTGAATCACTAGATAAGCAAACAGCTTTCCTCCTAAATTAGAAACAGAAGGTTCAGTGGGAGGGGGGTGTGGGGGTGGAGAGTGATAATTTTGGATCACGGGAACCAGATCACAGAGGATTGGAGTTAGAAGGTCCCCCAGCATAACATCCTAAGTTTCCAAATGAGGAAAAGGGTGCAGAGTTAACAGTGTGCATTTTAGAATCAAGGTGAGGGTGGATGTCATTTCTTTGGAAGACAGGACCTTCTCTTATAAAATATGCACAAAAGGAGCTCTTAGTGGTGGGAAAATGGTAGGCCCCTTCCCACCTTGGGATCCCCTGAGTACCAGAAGGTAGGGGGAACCCTATGCCAAATGTTCATAACATTCTCCATCCTGCTAAAGACTGAGCTGTCAGGCACACAGGATGCCCTTGCTTAGGGGACACACAGCAGGTGTGGCTCTCTCACACAGATGCCATCACCATCCTGCTGCTCAAGGCACCTTCCTTGGATCTGCAAACAAGAACAGCCTGCTCTGAAGTGCCTCTCCGGAGAAGGGATGCATAATTTGTGACAGGAGGATCCCTTTGGGGCACTCTGCTGAGCCAAGAGGTGAGCTTTACAGTCACCCCTGGCTCCACAGCCAGGTTCCTGCAGGGAGCTGGCCAGCAGAATGAAAGGGAGGTCGAGCCAGGTGGCCCCAGATGTGCCCTCAGGGTCACTGCAAAAAAGACCTTGTTGTGTCTGGGTTAGGAGGACTGGAGAGCAGACATGTTTCTTGGATCTTCGGCTTCTGGGCTGAGCAGCGCTGGTTAAGGCGTCTGTCAGGGAGGGTTCTTCCTCCTCGCTGGCAGCCATTACCATACAGCTGACTTTCACGCTGTCTCTTAGGACACGGGCAAAGAGAGCGGCCCCTCTGACTCACCCACAACCCCCAGCTAAAGTGTACATAAGCTGAATTGTAAACAGCTGAATGTTTTCCAAGCTGCCACCCTCAGCTATGGAGGAGGGGCTCAATGGAGCTTACAGCCACGCTCCCCCACCTAGTTCAAAACGAGGGGAGCAGCGGGGGATTTCCAAACAGCTGCAGGTACTTACTGCTTCCCAGCCCACAGGCCCAGCACCGCACGGCGGGCAACCGGATCAAACTCCACCTGCAGGGAGTCAGGGCGTGTTCAAAGAGTTCCTCCGTAAACGAGGATAGTCCTGCGGTATCACGCAGAGGTGGCGGCTCCCACATATTGTCACCTCACAGTGCTCTCTGGCAGATGCCATTATTTCAAAAGAAAATGCCTGGAACCAACAGCAGAGGCTTCATTTTCCTACCCTCCCTCTGGGAGACACATCGGTGCTTATGAAGTATCTCACCTCCCTGACTTTTGGAGTGGTACTAATTTCTTTAGGGGCCCGAACATAACTAAAGAGATCCTAACTGGTGGCCCGCAGACCTTTCCACAAGGACTGTGTGTTTTGCCCTGTGCTTCTGTGCTGTGTTTCCGCTCGCTGCTTGGACCAGGTAGTGTGGACTAGAGACATCACCATCGCAGGAGAATGGCAGAGTGGAAAGAACACTGGCTCTGGGTTACACCTGGCTTCACATTCTGGTTCCACCTTGGATTATTTGTGCACCTTCCAGCATTCGATACCTGCTCTGAGCCTCAGTTTCTCCATCTATAAAAATGAGGTTCATATTGCCTATTTTGCAAGGTTACAGTGAATATTAGTTTATATGAGGGCTGCCTGGAAAAAATCCAGCCATAAATGCCTGTATTTTTCATATTACATGCCTGGATACTTCCTGGACAGCCTTTTCATATGTAAAACATCTGGCACTGATCACATTTCGAAGCTGTGCTACATGGCAGTTAAAACTTTGGAATCAGAAAGACACTGGGTCTAAGCTTAAATCCTAGTCTGTAATCCTGGGCAAGTACTCTAGATCTCAGTTTCCTCATCTATAAAATGGGACACTTATATCGGTCTCACAAGGCTGAGATGAGGATCAAGTGAAGATAATGCAGATACAACACAGTAGAATTGTCCTGACTTGGACACAGGAGGGTTAACATCACTGAGATCTGAGAGGAAGTTAGGAAATTGCCTTAATCTCACTCTCTCATTGAGCCCAGCCTCTTACAGCCCCAGAGCAGAGCTATTCTTTCACTCTTACAGCCCCAACTCAGGTATCATTCATGTTCCTCAGATGCCTTGGTCTACTCAGGGTGTCCTGTCCTTGCACTTGAAGTCAGGCTTCAGGAAGCCATGTTACCTCTACTTTGACAATGGCTGCATCGTAACAGAATGCACTGCCCTTCAGAGCAAACCAAATATCTTACTTAATTCACCTTCAATGGGGCAAGACAACCCTGATTCCGTTTCTATACAGTTCTTTCATAGAGAGTCTCAGGCTATCGCATGGACAGCGCAGAAGAATCCCAGAAACCAGAAAAGTGATAACTTTGAAACAAATAGAAAGAAAAATCACTTTACCTAGAGAATAGTAAATGTATAAAACTTGTAATGGCAAGAGGTAGTTTAGCCTGTACAAAGAAATTACATTTAAAAGGCTCAAGATAAAATCATGGAAGACAGATTTATAAAGTTTACAGAAAAATCTAGAAATGTGTAGTAAAGTCCCTAATTATTTCCAGGTTGATAACAAGGAAAGGCAAGCATGTTGCCTGATATGATGCCTTATTTAGTTACCGACTACAGGATCATTAATATTCTTAGATAAATGGTGGGGGGAGGAAGGAAGGGAGAACACTAAGCCTCGGTTGTCTTGTCTGTGTAATGGGCTGGATGATACTTACCTTGCAAATCAATCCTTCTAATTGCTGCTCTTGGAAAACACTACTCCCTTCCTGTAACAACTGTCTAAGTTTACCATCACTTTGCTACCAATCAACTGATAAAACAGACTGATATTGACTATTGGAGGCCTGGAAAGGTAGGCTTTATTTTTAATAATTATTTGATTCACATTAATTTTGTATTAATTTAAAGTGCCATTTGCTTTGATTATTAAAAAATGTCTCAATATAGCTATGTGGATTTAGGCCACATAATAAAGATTTCAAATATGCTAAACACATCACTAACTAGGGATAATTATATGGTATTTGAGACATAATAGCCATGCAACTACAGCTTTAAAAATAACTCACAGCAGTCATGAACTCTCATTTTCTTGCCAACAGTCTCAATATTCAGTATCAGGCCTGGTCCGGTTAGTGTACTAGAGAAGAGCTGGGTATGACATGGCATCTAAGACACACCTTTTCTTAAGAGAAACTACAGTAACTTTCACTGCTAAGAAGAAAATCATTCAAGAAACACATCTGCTTTAAAGAAAATAACAGCAAACTGGGACTCTTCAACATCTGGATTCATCTTCAAACACTGGCAATCCCTGTATCACAATCATTTTTTTAGCAGATGTAGAAAGAATGTCTCTTCCTTTGGACTTATCGCAATTAAAAAAATCATTTGGAAATTCGAAGAATAAGAAAGCACCTCCTTTTTCACTAACTATAAATAATCTGAAACGGGAAGGAAAAAATATTAAGTTTACCATGCTGGCCTAGATGGTTTTACAGTGAATCATGGAGCAACAACTTATTACTTAAATTAATACTATACTTTTTATTTTCAAAAACGAATCATTCCTAATTTTATAACTCTTGATTAACTGGAAAACAGCCCATTTCTTGTCCATGTCAATTACATTCTACTTCTGTTATTGATGGGGATGGTGGGGGGCTCCTAAATCTGTCTTGAATCAACAAATGATTATTTTTCTAACAATTCCTAAAATGTCAGAAAGCTGAACTAAAGAGATGATTTTCCTCTGAGTATTTTTACATGATCAAATCAGTGTTCTGATGTAGTTAGTAATTCAAACTGAAATTTTAAAATAAGTCAATGCTTAAAATAAAACCTACACCGATTTGAGTTGTGATTAAATAAACTTATCTTAAACAGGCATACTTTTTTAATGTTTTAACAGAAAACACATTCAGTCTAAAATTTAAACCACACCATAAACATATTTAAAACATAAATCTACATTTGTTCAGACCTCTACCTTGAGGGTTAGTCAGCTTTGATTCCCATTAAACAAGTTGCTAAATCACTGTGGAGTCATTTCTGTTCCGGGCACAAAGGACTCATCAGAGCTGATTGCATAAGGCAGCCAGTCCTCACCCTGCTTCTCCACAGGGGTGGAAAACACAAAAGCATCTCTCTACAACCACTTTGGTTAGAGTCCTTCTGATCACAGAAAATCATCACCTTCATCTTCCAGTTGTAAAATGGCATAAAAGGAATAAAAGAGAAACTATCATTTATGAAGATGTCTTATTCTCATTTCCCTATTTTAGCTCCTAGTAAATGTATCTTTTCAGAAGAGAATCTTTTGTGGGTAGGAACCAATCTTCTGGAGATTAAGTGACATTGAACAGCTGGGAGAACTTTGGATTCAATCAAGAGGAAAAAAAAAAACCATAAACCCTTGGTAAATGTCAGACTAACATGGAGCAGTAGTACCAGCACTGGAACCACCACTCTATGCTCTAGTTTTTAAATTTAAACTTTCTTTTGGCTTACTGCTCCATGCTATCTGCACGTGAAGGACTTTCACAGGAAGTGGGTGAATTTTATTCGGCAAATGGTTACCGAATGCCTAGCATGAGGTCCAAAGAAAGGCAGGGACTTACAGGAAGAGTCTGAAAGACAGTCAAGCCATTCTCTTCATACATTCACAAAATGAAAAAACAGAGATAAAAAAGACATTCATGAACTCACAGGTAGAGGTTCTTCACTCTGAGACTAACTGTTTTTTGTTTTTCTTAAATGAGAGAACCTATGGAGGGGATAAGCTATGTGAGAACACGCAAGACCAGAGGTAAGTATAGTTCAATTTTATAAGATGACCTATCTATCCATTTATTCCTCGTAGTTTTTTTCTCTCTCCCTCTGAAAAATCAGAACCGAGGGATCCAAAGTATCTGAGACAGGAAATGAGTAAGACAGGAAAAAGGATGTGGTCTGAAAAAGACTGGATTCTGGGGCTGAGCCAGGGTAAGTAACAGGCACAGGGTCATAGATGGGGGAAGGGGTCTTGGTGGCAGGAAGAGAAGCCTCAGGGTCAATCGGCTTAGACTGGAAAGTGAGTGACAGAAGGTTCTGTTTGGAAAAGCAGAACACCACCTTCCTAAAAGGTTATCTTTCATTGAAACACAGACGGCTGAAGAGACCTACAGCCAGGAGAATCATTCCTGGGACAGGAGAAAGAAGAGCTGGAGTTTCCTTTCCTCTTTATTTTAAGGGAAGTGGAAATAATATCTGAGTGCACTTGACAAAGGTAGATTAGAAATTAAGCCAGGACCTGGAAGAGAAGTGGAGAGGGCTGGGAGGTGAGTACACAATGAAGTAACAACATTCACTAAGCATCTATGTATGCCACGTATCAATAAACCAACAGCTTAAAAAAAAAAAGGAATGAAGGAAGAAGGGGTAAAACAAGAGAATGCTCAAGAAAATGCAGTTGGACAACTGAGAAACCAACTCAAGAACAACTAAAGTAGACTAAGAAACTGCCTCTTTTCCGAAGATTAAGGCTGGAGAAAAAAGGGCATCTATTCTTCCCAGTGTGTATGGACAAGCCTGGAAACAGATCTTGGGTGGGCTGAGAGGCAGAGCTCACATGACAAAGAGTGCCTGGAAAGGGCAGGTGCCAAGAGAGCACCACTATCCATCTGCTGGACCCTCGGTGAAACAAGCCCGCCCCTTGTGAATGAGCCAAACCGGCTCTGGTCCCCTGCCTTGCAGGGGCTGGAACCTAGGTATAGAAACTTTGGTAGAAAACAGTTTATGAAAACAGTTTATCAGCTGATTCAAAAGTGTGGGTTTTCCCAATATGGATCCAGTTGGGGGCTGTGTGGGAAAATCACTTTTATATTTTTTTCTCCACAGTGCCTACGGCAGTGCTTTGTATAGGGTAGAGCCTAATAAAGGTGTGTTAAATCTGAATGAAACCAAAACTACTTAGCTGTGCAGGTTACCTTAAGACTCAAGACAGAACCTCTTACCCTATAACCAACACAGTAAGTTATTACCTATTCTAGCATCAAAATGATAATGAAGGTCTACATTTCCTTGTGACCTAAACCTAAGTCCTAATCAACAGACATTGCCACAAGTCTGCTGCCTGTACTGGAATAAAAGATGGGGAGGGCAGGGGGCAGAAATAAAGAAGGAATTTCCTTGCCTCATTAACCTGTAATTTTCAGACTCACCTAGAAATCCTGGCAGTTCCAATATTTGGGTTGACTCAGGAGGGAAAGAAAAATCCCAGGTGAATGATAATTGGATTACCCAGTTATGCCCCAGAGCCAAAAGGCTGGAAAAGGCCAGGACAGCAGGGCTGATACAGTTAAATTAGAAAGTTAAAGTGACATTATTTTCTAAAACTAAAAATCAAGACAGTTGGGCTGATAGACAATGGGATGGAATATTTTAAATTGGGGCTGTCCTAGAAAAATCCAGGACATATGGTGGATTTAGGTCGGTAGCTTATTTCACAACAAGGGATCCTCTGGGCCCAATATGCTAATGGGAGGGGATTAAAAATCTGGGATGGGAGATATTGAAGAGGAATGCTGTCGCTGATTTGTAAAGCAGGAAAAAGAATAAAAGACTAGACAGCACAGGCAGGTAAACATTTCTAGGTATGGAGTAGGAAGGAAAGTTGATCAGAATTGAAAGTATGTCAGTGAAATCTGCTCGGGTATCAAAGGTGGTGGTGGGGGAGGGATGGTGAGGGTATCACTGGCACAGACTGGTATCCAACAATACAGGAGTTGGGAGGCTAGGAGTTCAGATTGTAGCTTCACCATTAGTTTGCAATCTGACCTTGGGCAAATTATTCCCTCTCTGTAGACTTTAACTTAAACAGAGAGCCTCAAAATCCCGATTTTAATATAAAAAAGTCAACAATACAGTATACTTTCATTTGGCGTGGGAGAGAAAAATGCTCTTCTAAAAATGGAAGAGAGGACAGCCACAGAACAGCTTGCCCCTTTCCATCCAATTAAAAACACTGTGAGACCGAACTAGATTAAAAACAAAACTCTCCAGCGAAGCCACAGGCCCTTCCAGACAGAAGTCCCCCTACCGCTGGAGGACAGCGGATGCCAGCAGCCTTGCCCCTTAAACTGACCATCCACCTCCCGGTAGATCGACGTCCCGGGAGGACAGAGGCGGGGGTGGGGTGTGCGGAGACTCTGGGTAGGGACGGGGACACACGGAAGCGTTTGGCACGCCAAGGTTGACACAGCAGCTTCCGGGGGAGTGCGGGGCAGGCAGGGTCCCCGAAGAGGGAGGGAGGCGCAGGGCACCTCCCAGGCGCCGAGAGGGCGAGAGTCGCGGGCTGGCACGGCCTGGCAGCCGAGTAGGCCCTGGCCGGGAGTGGCACCGGAGGGCGGTGCCCGGTTTCCAGCGTGACGAGCGCGGGCTGCGGACCCCCTCCAGGAGAGAATCCCTCCCCCGACACGGGCACTGACCTGTCCAGGGCCCGGCTGGGCCTGGCCGGGCGGGGCCTACTCAGCCCCTCGGCCGGGCGCCGCCTCGCGCGGGGTCCCGGGCCCGGGCGGGCCGCCTCCTCTCCGCCGGGAGCCTCCGAGCCAGGGCCCGGGGCTGCCGCGGCGCATCCAACCGCACCGGCTTAACCGGCGTCAACAAAGGGCGGCGGGGGGCACGAGGCCGGGTCGGGGGCGCGGGCGGCGGCCGGAATGCGCGCGCGCGCGGCGGGCGCTCGAGGGCTGCAACCGCCGCGGAGACAATGCCGCGCGTCCCGGCAGAGCTCCCGTGGCCGCCTCCGCCGGGGGCGGGGTGAGGCGGGGGGCGGGGCCTGGGCCGTGTGGGGCGGGGCCGCCAGGAGGCGGGGCGCCGGCGCGGAAGCCGGGCCGCGCGCTTCCTTTGTGCGACCGCACGGATCCCGCCCCGCGCCCTCCCGAAGGGACGTCAGATCTAGGTTCGGAGAGGCGAGGGTATCGCCATTAGGTCGTCTGCTTTTGCCCCATCAAAAGTCCCCAGTGGCTTGGAGGACTGGGACTCCCGCCTCGGCCAATTCCGAGGCAATAATAACGACTACCAGTAATTGAGTGCTTAATATGTGTCAAGCCCTCCATGCACGCACTCTGTTCACAGTAACCCTGCAAGTACTCATTATCCTCTCCACTGGGAACTGAGGATCAGAAAGGTTAAGTAATGACCAAAGTGACCCAGCTACACCTCCATAAAGGGGGATAATACCTACTCTTTAGGCTTACAATTGCTGGCAGTTTCTGGCACACATTTGGAGCCCAATAAAGGTTATTCCGCTTCCTAAACCACACTGGTTTAAAGGGAACTGTGGAGAAGTACATTCATTCAGTAGATATGTTAGGAGATGAGGGGTTTACAAAAGACGTACAATGTGACTCACAAGTCTCACCCCGCCCCCCGCCCCCAGCTTTATGCTGAGTAGACAGCAGGAATCTCTACATGCTTGACTTTTCTCTATTCCCAACATTTCTCATTTTCTTGCTCGTTTTAGCATTCATATCCACCCACCCCTGCCTTTTCCCTTCAGGCTAACCTCATCCCTTTGTTTCAATATTTTATATTTATTTTATATTTCTTGATTGTTTATTTCACTCCCTTTCTCTTTTCCCTATTCTCTTTCCCCTCTAGTATTTTTCAAGTTTTCAAAGACTTCTTTCATTAATATTCATGTTTCTCCCTTCTTTCTGCCTTTGCATTTCTTACACTTACATTTTATAAACGGAGGTAAGAGGATGGCTACTCAAATCCTCTATGTCCACACTCTCTTGCCTCTCTACCTTTACTTCTGCTCCTCTCTCCTGGAAAGGCCTTTGCCCAACTCTGCATGTCCAGGGTCCTACTTATCTTTCAAGGTCTAGACCCAAGAACAGTGGTCGACAAACTTCTTCTGTAAGGGACTAGACAGTAAATATTTTAGACTGTGCAAGCCATGCTGCATTTGTTGCAACTACTGAGCTTCACTATTGTAGCAGGAAAGCAACCACAAACGATAGGTACATTTATAAGTGTGGCTGTGTTCCAATAAAACTTTATTTATGGACACTGAAACTTGGATTTCACGTAATTTTCATATATCGTGAAATACTATTCTTCTTTTGATTCTTAAATATCTTAAAATGTGAAAACCATTAATAACTTGTGGGCTGTATAAAAACTGGTGATGTGATGGATTGGGCCCTTGGGGTGCAGTTTGCCAACCCTAGCTCTAAAACAAGGCCACTTCCTCTCTGCAATCTATCCTGATAATCTCTACTTGCTAGTAACTTTTCCCTCATATAGCACTTACCTATAATCCCTCTATGGCATTTATCACATTTTAGTTTTTATTGCACTTTTCTTTTCTGTGAAGGGTGGATACAGATCTTATTTCTCAATGTATTACCTCCCATCCCACAGTGCTTTGCACAGAGCAGGCATTCAAATATGTACGGACAGAATGGATATACAGTTAAGTATTGAGTGGTTGACAACTGTTTCCACTGTGCAAAGCTTACTTCTCTCATGAGATAGTATCACAGGTGCAGAATGCTTGTTATGTGTATATCATCTTGAGTAGATTTTAGAAAGAGATTTTTGAGAGCTTTATAGACAAGATAGAGAAAGGTGGGCAAATGTCAGTTCATTTAGGGGTTGTTGGATAACAAATACTTGAATAGAGAATGTTGATTATCACTAACCTGCAGACAGGGCATGTGTCCTCAGTCGGGTCCTATTCAATATTTCTATCAGCAAATTGGATAGAGACAAAACATGCTATATAATTTACAGATGGCAAAGTTCAGCAGAGGAGTTAGTATAATAAATAACAAAATTCAGGTATGAAACATTCCTGCCCCATCATGTAATCTCTCTGTGCCTCAGTTTTCTTATTTTTAAAATGTTTCCTACTTCAGAGGTTTACTGTCAGGATCAAATGAAGAAATACATGTAAAGCCTGGCAGAGAGGGCTCAGTAAAAGTTAGCTATTAACCATTACTATTTTCTTGCTGGGCTGGAATTATGGGCTAAATTCACAAGATGTGGGGCCATGAGTGCAATGGTGAAGGAAGGGGAGGGAGTTACACTTGGAGCCAGTCATGGTGCTGCCCTTTCGTAGCTGTGTGATCTGGAGCCTCCTTAAGCTTTTTGTTTCCTCCTCTGAATAAGGGGGACAAATTTTCTCTCAGGGTTATCATGAGTGAGTAAAGGCAAACTTAGAACAGTACTTGGCACATAGTAGGTGTTCAACACATTATAGTTCCTCCCTACCAAACCATGCATATATTGGAAACAGTTCTGCCCCCTGAAGGGCTTGTGAAGCTAGCTAGGTCCAGGGGCCCACTTATGGTGACCAATGGCTTTTTATATTTGGAATTAATGTACTTAATTTTGGGAATCACACTTTAAGACAATTAATAAAGAGGTGGGATGTGCCTAGACAAGAATGACCAAAATGGTGGGAATGGGAGGTCTTAACATGTGATAGGTAAAAAGTGGAAAAATAAGGTCTCCGATATTTAGTCTGAAGTCTCTCTCTCTCTTTCTCTCTCTCTCTCTCTCTCTCTCTCTCTGTCTCTCTCATTTTTTTTTTTATGGGAAGGAGAGAGACATAACTGTCTACAAATGCTGTAGGAGATGGTCTCTGTTACAATTCACCAGGCAGAATCACAATCATGGTAGAAGTTCCAGGATAGCAGATTTGGGCTTAATTTGAGGAGTGATTTTTGGATAATTAGAGAAATCCCACAATGGGATGGGCTTCGCTTACAAGTGTGCCCAGAGAATGGATGGTCACTTTCCTGTCTTTAAATTTTTCCAATGTTGTTTCTCCATATTCTTTTATGATCATTTTCCTTGACCATGTCCTCCATTCATGAAAGGGCATTTAAAACCTTTCTCCTTCCTTTGTCCTAAAGCAATTTTGTTATCATTGCTCCTTCTTCAGTTTCCAAACTCTATTTCTCTTGACTGTCCCCAACCGTACCCTAGCACATAGTCCAGTGACTGGAATGGCCTCCCTGAGTTGTAGGTGGCCCACGGCGCATAATGTCACTGAGATCTGGGCCAAGATTGCCACAAAGGCAGAGGTATTGCTGAGACTCTCCCATCAGGGTACAGAGATCCGCCAGAGTCTCCTGCAACCCAGGTCATGGAACAGTCCACTTGCCACTGGGTACTCACAGTCAGACCGGTGGGGACCCCAGAGCAGAGATGCATTCCATGAGCGGAGCCCATTCCCAATCCCCTTCCAGCTCCCCCTACGCATTTCTCCTATCCTTGAGCTACGAGTGTCAAGAACTCCTTTGCAAACCAAATGAAGCAGAGAGCTGAGAGGACCGGAGACCTGCCTGAACTCCCAAGCCGGCAAACGGTCTGCAGGCATATCTGCCAACAATGACATGTAGGCCTTAGAGTCTGGATCTAGAACTTTCAATTCCCCTTTTCTTTCTCCCCCTTTTACCCTTATACTTTCTGGGTCACCTTTCTCTGTCCTTGGTTCATCTTCTCTTTTACCCTCTGTTTCCACCTCCCCAGCTTCCTTGCTGCCTCTCTGGACTTCCAGTAGTTTCCCCTCCCATTCTAGATGTCTAAGTGAAGTTTGCAGGGGTGGCAAGGAGGGCCGACGGTCTCCCATTGCCCAAGGGCCCCACTACACTTCATACCGTGAGCTGGGGACTGCTGGATGTTAGGGCTGTTGGGTACAGGCAGGCCACCAGGCATGGCAGTGATGATGGCTTGCTGATGTGGCGAAGGGCCAGACCGAGTCTCAGGCACACTCTTCTCCCCAGGTACCACTTCCTTCCAGTCATCTGGGGGGCACTGCTGGGGCTGTTAAGGGACAGGACAGAGATGACCTTGTGAATTGCCTTTTACATTCTGGACATGTGCCTTGTGTCTGGGGAGCTCTGGGGAGAAGGCGAAGACATTAAGACTCAGCCAGTCCCAAATTAAAGAGAGGCCCCTTTTCTTTCTTGGAATACCCAGAGAGGACTTCTCCACTCGGCCCACCCAGGGACACCTCTAAATGGGGGCCGCGGCGAGCCATGTAGCCCTCGTTGTTCCGGGAACCTTGGGTCCTCTTACTCACCACTGGTGAAGCAGGCTGCAGTTGTAAGATGACGGCTGAGGCATGCTGGAACCTGCGTTGAGGGGTGTGGGACAGGCCCTCAGGATATCCATTGTGAGGCCCGGCATCTGGTGTGGGAGGGTGGCAATGCTGAGTGCTGCCAGGCTTGTGCAGGTTGGCCGCGGGACACTGGAGAGGCAGGGTGGACGGACCCGGGCCGAGCGGCACGGCCTGGGCCTCGGGGCTGGGCTGCAGGGCCAAGCTCGGAGGGACTGAGGCGAGCTGGGGGTGGGACTGGGTTTGGTGCGCGGGCCGTGGCTGCTGGGGCTGTGGCGGCGGCTGCTGGATCACAAACTGAGGCTGCAGGTGCTTTGGAGATGGCTGTGAGAGGAGCTGCTGTGGCTGTAGCTGAGCATAGGCTGAAGGGACAAAGACCAGGTTAGGTGGCGTGGCCTCATCTTCTGTTATGTCCCCCAGCTGAGTCCCCTCACGCACCCACATAAAGAAGACTTCCCAAACTCAGTGTCTCTGGTTTTCAGCTTTCATCTACAGCCCGGCCTGGTCGTGGCCAGGACCTGGCACGCTCTCCCCACTTTCTTGCTTTCTTCCTATGCTGAAACCTTAAGCCCTTAGCTGTCCCTTGAAGCCCAATGCAAACTCACCTCTGTGAAGCCTTCTTTGATCCTTCCAGCTGTTCAGAGAATCCTGGCTGGATTCCCTGGTGTGCCGTGTGCTCTCTGCCCCGTGCCCTCTCCTTGCCTTTCCCTGTGCCGGCCCTACCTGCCTCCTCCCACGGCCCACGGAGCTCTGCCTGCCCAGCTGTCATTCACCCTCTGGCTCTGCTGGGGCGGGCCTCCTGCAGAAGTGCCAGTGACACGCAGGGTTCCTCTGTTCCTTCTGCTGTGTACTGTGGGACTTCGGGTGAGGGGGCTTAACCTTTCTAGGCCTCAGCTTCCCTGTCTAAAAATTGGAAAGAGAAACAGTTCCTGTCCAGAAAGTTGTAAACATGAAATTAAAAAAAAAAAAAACCAAAAAACAACAAAACACAACTGTGTGAATAAAATGAGAGCAAATGAGGTAGTGTGCCCAGCACAGTGCACGGCACACTGTCATGTTCAATCATTTCTAGCTATAATTAAAATTATTATTTCAGTCCTGGTTTGGGTTCACAGGTATCCTGGGCTTACCTGTGTCATAACATGTATCACAGTGGCTATGATTGTGTCTTAGCTATCTCCCCTTCGGATTGTGAACCCCTCGTGGTCAGAAACGATTGTGTAAGTCTTTCTCCAGAATCTCACACACTGCCTGACATTAGAGGGGTGACAAGTAAGTACATGTACTGTCCCGGGGTGGAGTTCATTTGTGTGCTGCTGGCCTGTCCTTCCTTCATTTTAACCAGACTGACTCTTTGAGGTGAGGATTCTTATACTTTTCAGCAATCCCTTCGATTTCTAGTTCATGCCCTGTGTACAGTTAGGGGAGTCAGGAGATTCAGCTCAGAGACTGACTGCCCTCACACTGCTCACTCTGTCTGGTGGCATCCAGGCCAGCTGAGCACGAGGACAGCTCCAGGGACCTGTCG
The DNA here is from genome assembly GCA_004026885.1 of Lyroderma lyra. Lineage (NCBI taxonomy): Eukaryota > Metazoa > Chordata > Mammalia > Chiroptera > Megadermatidae > Lyroderma > Lyroderma lyra. The sequence continues at coordinate 97,392 of PVJL010000586.1, forward strand.
TGCCTGAAGGTGGCCCTGCACAGAGACTCGCACAGCTGGGAAGCCAGCAGAGAGAAGCTTGCAGACGGATTTTTACAACCAAAGGCTCCCAGCCAACGAGGATGAAGGCAAGTTCTGGGTCCCCAGCTAACATTTTAAAAGGATACCATGCTGCTTACGGGTGCAGAGTAAGCAGATTTCAAGCTGAGTTAGGGAGGTACCATCCTGAATTTTGTCCATTTACAGGCAAGTTTCCTGCTATCTTGTCACAGCCCAATACAGAATTCCAAGCAGAACACCAATAGGAATGGGAAGGAAAGCACAGAATTAAGAGGCGTTAAACAAAGATTATTAAAAATAAGAGGCGAAAAATGAAGTGGTCCTTGGTGAAGGACCGTTCAGGCAGAGAAAGAGGAACCTGGATGGCCCACAGGGCCACGGTCTCACGCCAATCAATGATGGAGGAGGGAAATGGCGACGGTGACGAGGTTTTGAGAGAAATGTGTTGGGTTTCAGGTGATGGTGGAGCATCCAAATGAAAATCGCCAGCACGCATTTGGTGATTAAAACTGCCCCTTACCCTAACCTAAGCCTCGTCTCCTAATTCCACACTGACTAGCTCAAAACTCAACAGTCAGGCAACGATTGTTCATCAGACACACTGAGCAATCGGGGCGTCTTAAGACAATTGCTGCTAAGGTGCCAAGGATCCCCAAGATGCCTCGCCGCGGCGTTAGGCTCTGGCAGCCAACGAGGCCTGCAGCACGGTGGGCCTCCTCGCTACAAACTCAAGCAGAACTTCCTCTCCCAGGAAAGAGTCTTGCTTTCCTGGCCTGGGGACAGAGTCGCTCTGGGGACTGCCCATCGGAGGTGAGAGCTGGAGATGGTGCCCGTTGGAGGAGCTAAGACGGTCAGTGGTATGTCCCACTCCTCGCTGGCTATGTGGCCTGAGACAGGTCCCTTTCCTGCTCAGGGCTTCACTTTTATCAGTGAAACAAGAGGTCTGGGCTAATTGATCACATAAGCACTTCCAGTTTTAAAATTTGGTGGGGAACTGTCACAGGAAAACAGTTTAAAATTCAGGATTTAAAAGGCAGAAAAAAGGTTAGAGAGGAAGAAGAATCTAGATCTCTATAGCATAAAGGGTATAGTTAGGGACAAAGCGTATTTGTTTACCAGGACTGGGAAGGGCCACTGCTGGCCTCCTGGCCCTCTACCCCTGGGCCTCCTCTCCTACCCGACTCTCTCCCCGACCCTGTGTTGCTCGTGGAAAGCAGAAAGCAACTGCTTTACAACAATTGATGCTAGTGTATGCCAAGGCTGGAAACAAAGCTCATGAGAGCTCGGAGAAGTTCATAGGTCAAAGGTATTTTGCGTGGAGTACACATCCTTAACCTTTGGAGGTTAAAAAGCAAGTATTGTGATTTAATTCCAGCATTATTCTGCATCCAAAGTCCTTGCATTTGAAATATTGCCATAACCTTCTAATGAGTCTTTCTGATTCCAGCTCCTTCTCTCTATAACCCACCTTAGGCATGACTGCAGATTAATCTTCCCTGTGCTCAGATCTGATCCCTGATTAGAGGCCAGCAGGGACTCTCCTTTGTCTGTGGCTGTCTGTAGCCTCTGGCGTTCAAGATCCTTTTACAACACAAACTCACCTTTGAGTGCTTATTATTTCTTGGAGCCAAGCAATCTTTACTGTTCGCTTCCTCCCTGTGTGGAGTTCATGCCTTGTCTCATGCTGTCTAGAATGCCACAAATCACTTCCTCGTCCTTTCCCGGCCCTTTCTCTGAGCTGCCTGGAGGTCTCCCTGCTTTGGACACTGCCCTTAGAGACCTCCCAGGAGCACAGGCCCTAGGGTCAAAAGGCTTGCATTTGAATCCCAGCCCTGCCACTGACCAGCAGTGGGATGCTGTTAAGTTCTTTACCTCTTTGCACCTCTGGTTCATCATCTGTAATGATGATACTGATCTCAGTTATTGCAGTAAATGCCTCATCTCCTTTAGCAGGCAGAGCTGATATGATTCATTTGTTTCCTCCAAAGCAACTTGAATTTAGTAGCTGCTCAATTTAGTTGTTGAATGAATGAATGAATGAAGGGTGCATGACAACAGGGTGGAGCTCCAGCTTATTTGTCCCACCAAACTTGTCCCGTCCAGAGCCAGAACACAGATGTGATGGATGAAGCCCCACAGACCATTTTGGCTTTATCAGCATTTTGGTTTCTTGGAGACCCTCCACCTGGCCAACCTTCCTGCACTAACCTTCCACCCACCCTGACTGCTCTGCTCATTGTCCACAAAACGTCACATCCTTGTGCCTTTTTGGCTTCGAGGGCATTTTTTGGAGCGCCCTCTTCCTGCCTCGGGGGTCTAAGGCACGGGCTCCTTGGGTCTGGGCTCAGTTCCTGTTTTCTCCCTCTTTGCCTTAACCTTCAGTCATGGGTTTGTCCCGCAGACTTCCTGAATGCTTTTGCTGTTTGTTCGATTCATTTGCGATTTCACACATACTATCTTGTATACGTATTTCATTGATTCTTATGCCCCCACCCCCATTTTAACATCTTCTGAATTGGGATGCATATACAGTTGATGATGTTGGTTTAATTGGCAGGGCTTTTCTTTCCTAGAGTTAAAAATGTAAGGGTGCATCTTGCAATCAGTGGTGTCTTAGATTAAAGTAAATGGGAATACTTTCATTCTTTTGTGTGTTTATTTTCCATCTATCTAACCAGACTACATGGTTTTCGAGTCAAAGACATGTCTTATGTTTCTTAGTTTTTTTTTTTTAAATGAAAAGATGTGCTTTAATTTAACTGGGAGATTTTTATGTCTGGTTTACCGTCCACATTGCCCAATGTAATACTCTACATGGTGGCAGATGCTTAGCAGACGTCTGCTGCTGATCATGGGAATGAATTCTTTTCCTCCCTCAGCCAGCCCAGCTCAGTCTGCGCTGGGGAAAGAAGGTATTTCCCCTTGAAGCCGTGATACCGAGGGGGCCACGTCACTCTTGCCTGCAGCTACGATGGGGCCTATCAGTTTATGAAATATTAATGCCCAGAAAGCTCTCTGGACCTTTCTTCTCTTTTTCTTAAGGGCTAGGAGCTTCATTTCTCCCCTGCACCCATTCTGGCTCCCACACGCACGTGTTGCTGCTGGGAAGTTCATGGCTTCTAGGGAACAAAGGGCTGGTTCCATGGGATCCTAACTGCAGCTTTGGAAGGCCTCATCCGCCTTTTCCGTCAGGGAGCCGAGGAGGGGCAGGCCCGGGCCGGCACAAGTTAGCGCCCTGCTAAAAGGAGTGACCCCGGGTACCCCCCAGCCTGGGGCTCTAACCTTCATCAGCCGCCTCAGAATCAGAGAAGCCAACTCACTGCTCCCAAACTGCTGGTTGTTAACAACAAGAGGATTAGGGGCCCCTAGGTAGGGGTGCTGACTGGGAGGGTTACTGACACACCCCCTTCCCTGCATCCACTGTCAACCTCTCAGTAATGGATCTCTTTTGATCTCAAGCCTTCCCATCGGTAGGAAACAGCTCGCTGCCCCAGGCATGCTGGGACTCCTGTTCTGCAAGCATCCCAGTCCACCCCAGCCACAGGTTGCAGGCTGCCTTTCCACTTCTTTTTCTAGGAGGCTGCAACATTGACTAGAGTTCGAAGCTGCTGGAACTCTAGTGGGTGAGGAATGGCCTAAGTTTTAACTACTCACCGCCCTACAAGGGTTTAGAAAGTTAAGTGAGGAGATACTTTCAAGCATTCACTCACTCAGTAAACATGACTAAGTATGCACTCCAGACCAAGTGCTATGTTTGATGCTGGCTACAGCATGGCCCCCAGAATGGATGCCGGTTTCGTAGAAGAGACAGCTGGTGAACAGAGGCGGCCGGGCACGCCTTGGGGAATGCTCTGGTGGGCGGAAGCACAGGACACTGAGGACACGGAAAAGGGGATTCGGCTTGGGAAGGGCAGAAGTGAAGACTTCCCAGAGGAAGTGCTCCGCACGGTGCAGAGTTGGGAAAGTGGAAAGGGGAACAGCATGTGTGGGAAGACTTGGGGGTGCGAAATACCAGGGCGCATTCGGACCGGTAGGGCGTCCGGCACAGCGGAACCAGCGGGCGGGGGGGTCTGTGCGAGAGCGGCCAGAAGAGGAGGCAATTTGAGGTTGCGGCTAAATGACGCCAGCACCCTCAGGAGGCTGCTCCTCTCCAAAGTGTGATCAGGCCTCAGGGAGGAACAGAGTTGCCTCTACAGGTCAGAGTCTGATGTCCATAGCCGAGGAAGCTCCTTTTAGGACAGCAAAGCAACAGCCACATAAATTTTCCATGATGCAGTCCCTCTGGGCTGAGGATTAGGAGGGATATGAGAGGGGAAGTAGAGCGGAAGTTTCCCTGTAAGAGGATAAAGACAGGGCTGCCCACCGCAGGGGCTCTTGTTGGCATGGTGCTCTCCCTATGCCTCCATGTCTTTAGGCCTCCCTGCAGCCACCTGGCGAAACTGCCCAGTATCCTCCCCACCCTTGTCAGAGGGATGATAATATAGCACAAGAAGCTAAAGTCACGGATTTTAGAGTAAAAACAGATCAGGCTTGAATCTTGGTGCTGCCACCTTTAGGCTGTGCAGCCATAGGCGAATTGCTCAACCTCTCTGAATCTTGATTTCCTGTTCTGTAAATGGCAATACATACTACATAGAGTAGTTGTTAGTATCCAATGGAATATTATGTATAAACCACAAAGAAATTCACTGCCTTTGTTTATACCTAGTAGTTGCTCAAAAAATGGCAGTTTAGTCTTAAAATGGTACCTGCGATTTATATATTTGTTTTGAATTCCTCAAAGCATTTTTATAATTGGCATCTCATGTATTCCTTACAACAAGCCTCTGAGGCAAATGAGCAGTGTTTTCATTTTACAAGCAGGAACTGAGAGTAGTTTCCAAGCGACTCCTGCAATGCAGTAGATTAAGGGAAAATCGATTGCATCTGACAGATGAGGCATGGTGCCTTGCATATAACAAATGCTCAAAAAATGCTGCTGGGGAGTGAATAACACAAGTCAGCAAGCACAAATGACCACAGCCAGCCTTGGAGGATTAGCTGGAGGCTGCTGAGAACTTCAGAGGTAGGTCATCTTGGAGAGATGGACAACGAAAGGGGAGTGTCCTGCAGGAGGCGGGAGGTAAAAGGTATGTGGGAGAGAAGAGGCTGAGGACCTGTGTGAGGGAGCCACGAGCGATTAGAGTGGTTCAAAGGGCAACGTGGGGAGCGTCGTGAAGGCTCCCACTAAGTCAGGATCAGCCCATCAGAAGCCATTAATGTGCTATTTATTGATTCTCTCCTGCAGACAAGGCAGTGCAATGTAGGAAATGGTATTTCCTGATAAAGTAGGAAATAAGGACACAGCAAAGGGTGTCCAGGCGAGGAAGAACTACTGTCTCTGAGGAGGACGACCTGGCGATCAGCTAGGCCTCTGTCGTGAACCTGCTCTGTGCCGGGGGCTTTGGCAGGGCGCCTCATTCATCTTCACAGTGTGGGAAACACAAACATCTTTGCTTTACAAAGGAAGACACTGATATTTACAGAGATTAAGTAACTTGATGATAGTCATAAAACTAATAAGTGAGGACGTGGGGTCTGAAACCAGGTCTAATGCAGAAGCCCATGCTTTTTCCATTGTAACACTCTGCCTCCCTGGGGAAGAAAAACGAAGCCAAAATAGCCTGGGATTGTGAGCCTGGGTACAGGACTACCTCACGAGTGTGGGCAGTTGTCAGGACCTGGGAAAGGGGATCTTCCTGTAGAGGAAGACTTCCGGGTTCTTGTTTTGTTTATGAATTGTCCAAATTTTAAACGTGTATGCGGCTGGGGTGACATCCAAGTGGGACCATCCTATAGACAGCTGGCAACCCATGGGGAGAGGGGATGAGGACAGGATGGACGCGTATTGAGAAGTCCTCTGCGGACAGGTGGTAGGTGTCTGAAACCTGAGAACAGACGAGCTTCCTCGGGAAGGCGGGGTAAGAGTTGGAGTAAAACACAAGGGGGACAGGGCTGAAGGTCTTTTGGGTGTCCGGGAGCTAATGGCAGTGGGGCAGGGAAAAGGGAGGAGCAGGTCCCACCTACATGAACAGATGGTCACATGCACACATGGCCTCTCCGGGTGTGGGCGCTGCCCTGGGCCAGCTGGGATCATCCTCCTGCTCAGTTCTTGAAACTTACTCATGTTTCAAGGTGCAACTCAAATTCCCACAACCCCTACTGGAATTCAAACTTGTTCGTCTCCGTAACTCCCATATGGTTAGCATTATGTTTGGTAGGTAATAGGTGCTACATGAATATTTGTTGAGCTGAACTGAACAATTAATTAAAGAGAAGAAAACTGTTTGGGGATGACAGTTATTCTTTCTGAGCCCTATCTTCTTCATTTGTGAGATGGAATAATCATTGTTAGGATTAAATGAGATATGTAGATGAGGAGGTTAGTACAGTGCCTGCAATATGGTTGCTCATTAACTGGTCATTACTATTAGCAGCTGGCAGTAATCATGGAAGTAACACATAACAGGTGCCTAGGGTGAAGAATTTCAGGAATGCTCAACAGTTCCAAGGTCCTCTGTGTATCTGTTGGCTCTCTCTGTCTCTGTCTGTCTGTCTGTCTCTTTCTCTCTCTCACACACACATGCACCCATGGTGAGGGATGTCAATTAGCAACATATAAAACTCTTCCGCTATTATCCTGTGGACTTTTTTTCCTAACACGAGGAGGAGATTCTTAGTCATCCTAATCTGGTCCCACAGTGGGTAGCTGAAATGACTTCCATGGCTGCTTGCATGATTCTTACATCAAAATTGTTAGATAACAGGCCCACCTGCATGTTTTTATTGGATTCTCTCAGTAAAAGTGTGTCTACCCCACAGTTTGGCAGCTGCTTTGGGAGGACAACATGGTGCCCACGATTCCTGGACTCAGCAAGCATCCCGCCCATTGTCCAGCCTATCGCAGACGGCGATCACTACTCCCTGACACAGAACCCCCTCTGTGACAAAACAAAGCTGCTATGTGGCAGGCTTTCCCGCACGGAGAATTCTCTCTCCTCCATGAGACCTGAGGAGGGACGAGGGGACAGAATAAAGACCTGGCATCAGTGACAGAATTGTGTGAAAAAGGGCCTGGACTGTCACTGGCCAGAAAGTTCACTTTTATCACAGCATCTCCCTCCCGGTCAGCGAGTTTCTCACCTTGGGGCCTGCGTGTGCACCCAAGGCCTCGAGTGTATCCACTAGAATGAGGACTCCCAAGAACCGAGCCTCCTGTTAGCTCCCTTAGGACTCAACTGCCCTGGGGGCCAGGCCCCTGGAACCTTGCCGCCTGGCCCTCTTCTGCCCTCAGTCCTTCATTCCTCTTGTCACTGAGAAGCCCAACCTCTTAGGCTCTGCTCTCCGCCCCCTACTCCCCTCCCCCACCAACCAACCCACCCTTTTTCAGGGCATAAGGGACCTTTTCTATTTGCAGAGCCTAAAGAAGCCGGTTGCCAAGGTGACAGGAGCAGGAACAGCAGGGAGCTGGCCGTGGGGGAGGGGCTTTGCCCCCAAACAGCTGTCAGTGGGAGCAGTCCCAGCTGGGACCACAGCGCTTGCCTGCTCTGTGAGAGTACAGCCCCCAGGAGAACACATTCCCCTCTGTTGTCCTCCCCACCCATCGCCCCCCTCCTGCCCACCGCAAGTCTCCACTGGTTACTTTCCCTGGGGGCAGCCAGCCAGCCAGCTCAAAAAACGCTCCAGTAACAAAAAACAAACACACACAACAAAAATGCCCCCCACGCATGCGCACACGTTCTGATCGCTCAGGTCACAGTGGTTGGCCGGGCAGGAGGCCAGGAGTTACTTCTGCCTGGGGAACTGTGGCGCCCAGGGCAGGTGCTGCTCCAGGCTGCCCCCATCAGGTCATAAGGGTTATTGCAGTAATTTTTCTTTTCTTTTTCTTTTCGTTCCAGAGACGCTGAGAGAATCTGCAGCATCATAAACCTCCCATTGCCTTCCATTTGGGAGGTGGTGGTGGGGAAGTAGAACCATAAGGTTTACCGAGAGGAAGGGGTGGGAGAAGAAAGGAAGAAGAGAAGGGGATGAAGGGAAGCAGGAAAAATACAAAGCCTACTGATTTGTGTCTCTGGGGAGTGTCTTTGTGGTCTGCAGCTCACAGCTGCTCCATAGAAATTTCTGTGGAACCACTGGTCTTTGTACTGCGTATAGCCACATGCTATTAGTCCCAGGCCACACCTGGGACCCTGGACCTCAGCTTGTAGCTCACTGGCACTCATCTTTACCAGGCTTAGGAGAAGAGAGCCTGCCACTAGATTCTATAAACCACAGAACAATCTTAGAAATGTCAGGCTCCTTGAGCGTTGTTGGGGTCAGGAATAAGAAAGGCCTAGGAAGCCCCAAATTACTGTAAGAACAGAGAGGCAAATATGGCTTGATGATTAAGAGGCAGGACCTGACTCAGCTGGACAAGCACTTGGGTTCCAGCTCTGCTCTAGGGTTTGTAGGTTGAATGAGAAGGTAGAAGCAATGCTAACTTGGGGTCCTGGCTCTAGTCCACGCTTGTCTCACTTGGGGCCCAGGACAGCTTTGAATGGAACCCAACACAAATTCGTAAACTTTCTTAAAATATTATGAAAATCATGCACAGACCTTGTTTTAGCTCATCATCTATCGTTAGTATATTTTATGTGTGGCCCAGGGAAGCCAAAAGATTGGACACCCCTGCTGTAGTCAACTCATTGTAAGAACCCCAGTCTTTACCCTTCTGAGCCTCAGTTTCTCTCTCCATAAAAGGAAGAGGCTAGAAAGATCTCTGGAGAAAGCAAAGCCAGACGGAGAAGAACCCAGAGCAGTGAGGCCTGGGCAAACACTGGAAGGCAAACACTAACCTTTTGTCCTCGAGACCTCAAAAAAGTGAATCAAGGACTGTCACTCAGATTCTTCCCAGCTCACTATCCAAAAGCTCAACTTGTGCTTCCTTCCCTCTGCCTGTCTTGAATACCTTCACCTGCACCAGCTGTTGGGCAAACTCTTCATGCTTCAAGACTCCTATGCCATTTCCTCTGAGGGACAGCATCTCTGATGCATCCCCCCTGGCGCTGAGATGACCATCTGTGCTCACACTTACCTCGTACTTAGTCCTATAACACAATTTATGAAATCAAATGGATTTGCTTATAAATCTGGCTTCCTCCTTCGGACTGCACACTCTAGGTAAGGAATCATATTTTGACCATCTTGGTTAATCTAGAATTAGCACATAGTAGGTTTTCAAGGAAAAAAATTGGATGGTAAAATGGTCCGGATGAGGACAGAGGGTCAGTGGTTGTCTTAGGGACGTGGCCGGGGTGATTCTCACGCAAAGCCATGTGGCCTACCACTATATTTATTCCTGGGCTGTAACAGCTTGGTCTTGTTCCTTAGACTGGTAAGTCAGGCTTCTAGGGCTCTTGGCGAATTTTCTCATTAAAGGTGGCCTCTAAGAGATAGTGCTGAGAGAATTTTAGCAGGCAGGGAAGGAGTCCGGCCCAGGGAATACTGATCCACCGCCTTAGAGAACTTGCCTCACAAGTAGCCTGATGGATTTTTTAACTTTCTAGATTTATTCTCAAGTGTTACGCCCACTCACAGGCTTTCTTGCCCCTCTCCCCACGGCTAGAGTGCTCAGAGCTCACATTACCATGGCGCTCACCACACTGGACTGCACTGTCCTCGTCTGCCTTCCAGACAGTGCCTCCTTGGGGGGCAGGCCCCCAGTCTTATTTATGTTGGCATACCCAGAACTGGCAACATAGCTGGCAAAAATTAGTCAACAAATGTCTGCTGAATGATGAGGAGCCGAACCTCCCATTTCCACACTCCCCGTACGGTCCTCACGAGCCTCTGGCTAGCCCTTTCCCCTTCTGCTGACTCTTAGAGCATTTCACATAGCCCCACTGCCCAAGTCCGCTCACCGAAGGTTGAGAGCTACGGTTGTGTACTCTGAGATTCACATTGTGCCCACTGTGAAGGATTCATTTAATCCCAACTGATGTGGCTTCCTTCTGTAAAGCTAGACCAGAAGCATGAAACAGAATCGGGAGCTGATGAACATTTCAAAGTTGGAAGGCGGGAGAGAGACACATACATGGTTGGTATCTTAGCATGTCTGTGTGAAAAAGGAAAGTTTGCAAGTTTTTCCTGCCCCATGGTCCTCCTCAGTTTTCTGGGATAGGATCCTTCTTCCTGGAGCCCTTACCTGGTGCAATGAGGGGGTGGGTAGCCGCGGCGGGCACCATCCGACTGAGCCCAGCCCGGCCCTCCAAGCTCCCTGGGCCACTGCCGTTGCCATCTCCTTTCTTGAGTGGCTCCATCACACTGTCAGTTATGCCAGGCTTGGTGCCTGCGGGGGAACCCTGAGCAGTGTTCCTGCCTTGTGATAGGGTAGGCAGAGGCTGGCTACCACCTGGAGTAGGTTTCAGGGCCAAGCTGGGCAGGACAGGCTGAGTGGGGGGAGGGCCCGAGGCTGCTGCAGCTGATGTCTGCTGTGTTCGGAGGGTCAAGTTCTGTACCTGGAAAAAAGGGATCCATAGGAGTCCAGAGAATGTGGGTGGGAGCAATGCAAACACACAACTAAGGTAGGGAAGGAGTTAGGGGTGGAGCCAGGAATGGCTGAACAGGACAGTGGGTTGTAAAATCAGAGGGAAAGAAAGAATGAGTTAGGGGCTGAAAGAGAAACCAGGAGCGGGTAGATTTTCTAAAGGGGACAAGACAGAGTGATAGTGACTGGATCCATCAGCAGAAGAAACTGAATTCTGAGAAGGGAGGAAGACTGCCCAGGTTGGGGCAGGCTGGGGCAGGCCGGGCAGGGAGACCCGGCTCTCTCTCTTCTGTTACCCCGCCTTCTCCCCCAACTATCAGGGTGGGATGCATCTCTCAGATACAGCGGGGGCATGGGGCTTCCCACCCTGGACAAGGCCCGGGCAAATGTGAAAGTTCATTGATCAGCAAGGCTACCAGGCAAAGGATTATCTGTTCTCAGAATAAGGTTTACAGGGTTTGGGCCGGTTTATCCAACCTGGTCCCTGGTGCCCTCTGCTGGACACACAGAAGCTGTGCCAGACTCGCATCTGACAATCTGATCCTCTTGCCACCAAGTGCTCTCCGTGTGGTCCCCCTTCAGCAGCTGGGGACGGGTAGACAGGAGTGGGAGGGTGTTCCTCTCCCAGGCTGAAGAGACACATCAGAATCTGTGTGCTCACAGCAGAAGGTGGAGACCCAGGACTCATCTTTGCTCCCTTTCCCCTGATTCCTAGAGGTGCTGGCGTGTGTAGCCGGAGTGGGATTTTCCACTTAAAAGGCAATGGCAGCAGCAAAAGCTACCCTGGGAAGGCTAAAAGGTGCAAAGGCAGCAGCGCCCACCCTCTCGTCACCGGCAGGCGTGCTTGCGTCAGCGTGCCTCTCTGACTCCGGACCTATGTGGAGGGGACAGCGGCAGGCGTGGCTGAGGTCTTCTCAACAGGGAAGGAAGGAGCCAGTCTGGGAGCACTGGCCTGGCCTGTCTCCCACCTGCTCTCCTAGAAGATCCCAGCCTCTCCAAAGGTTTCAAGCTCCACTGGCTTGGGCCCATACCCAGTATCAGTACCCCTCTATGGGGGTGCCCACCCCCCTGCCCTCCCACAAGCATGGAATCCTCACCTGGGCGGGGGTGGGGGGCCGGGCGGGGGAGCCAGTGCCGAGCTCAGGCTGCACAGTAGCGACGGTGGCCGTGGGCGTGAAGATGAGCTGAGGGGACAAAGGAACAGTGCCGCCTAGGCTCCTAGCTACCTGCACCAGGTTACCTGGCTGGGCCTGGAATCACAGGAAACGAGGCGCCTTTTACCTGCCCAATGTGGGCCCAGCTGCAGGACAGAACAGTTTAGCCAGGGAGCAGATATGGGGACATAGGGAGGCTAGAAATGGCGGAGTCCAAGGGGATCGCCTGAATATCTCAAGAGGCTTGTGGCATCCTGACCTGGGCTGGGCAGAGAAGCGGGGCTGGGGGAGAGCCACTCTGGGGCTGCCCAAGTCAGGTTGACTGCAGAAGCCTCCGTGAGGAGGAGCCCATCCTGGAGGGGACCCACGTTTACAGGACACCCTATCGTCACTCTCTCCACAGTATCCTGGGAGCAGGGGCCCTGGGCTGAGACTGATGCCTAAGGTCCACTGTCCAGGTCTAAGCCACTCCTGAGTCCAGGTCGGGGCCAGAGCAGGACTCGACTCCGGAAAGGATCATTTGGTCATTGCTTGGTCAAACTTAGAGTCGTGTGTGCGTGCGGGTGGGGAGATGAGCGGTAGAGGACGCCAAGCGCCTGCAGCTGTACTCGTGCCTGCACCTCCTCCTGTGGGGTGCATGCAGGCTACACGACGGTGTCCACCCCTGCGAGCCTAGCCTGGCGTCAGTGCTGCCGTGCTGGGGTCTGGGAGTGTGCCTTCCCCGGAACCCAGTAATGCGCTTGCTCCTCTGCGGGGGTGTGTCCTGCTTTGGGAAGGCAGGCAGACAGGCTTTGGGACAAAAGGAGGCGTAAACTGAAGACAAAGGAGGGTCTGGGTGTGTCACAACGTGGCTGTCTGGTCCCCCAGAGAAGTGGACATGTGTTCCACACTGTGTGTCCGAGGGGCTCATCTCTGGGCATTGAACTGAACCTCAAAGAGGAAGTAACGAACTCAGAGTCCGGACGGAGGTGCCGGGACAAGACCAGAAACGCTCCGAATGCCACATCCTGGCCAGGAGCGTGGCGGGGCAGGACGGTAGGGTCTTCAGGACAGTGTGTCAAGGAGCTCTGGGGAGAAACCTCCGGCATGGGAGGCAGGAGGATGGACTCACAGTGGTCTGAGCCCAGCGCAGAGCCAGCTGTTACTGCCTGCTCGGGGGCATGCTGCTACTTTCCCAGGAGATTCATTTACATGTCAGGAAACTTTAGGGACAGGGATAAAGGAGAGATGCGTGTCCAGGGCTGATGCCGTCCTGAGTACAGTTGGCCCAAATAAGCCCACCTGATTAACAGCTGACAGTGTGACCCTGATTAGACTGGGGACCCGGCAGGGAGGGCAATGGAGGCAGCAGCATGTCCCGAAGCTGGCTGCCACCTTCACCGTCGGAGCCAGAATGCACCTGTACCTGTGGCCCTTGAGCACTAGCCCGGACTGTCACGGTGCAGTGAAGACCCCGCTTCTGTGGAGTGCATGGACGGTGGTGCACTTGCCCTTCTTACGTGGCTAAGTGTACAGACCCTGCGGGCAGGGAGTCCTGCATCTTTGTCTCTGGTTAATTTTAGGCAGGTTTCTGATAAGAGGACAGTTTTGTTTCACTGTACGAGGGGAAGGAAAGGGGGCATCCCGGGTAACTTTATTTCAGTTTGGACCCCACCTGTCCTTGACTCATTGAGCCCCTACCAAAGCTCTCACTCAGCCTTGCAGCCTCCCCCCACCAACCCTGCTGTATTCCACCCCCGTCTCTTGCCAACCGTCCCCTAGTGCTTCTTCCCACCCTTCACTAATCCCCAGCCTTCTCTAATCTCCCAGCTCCCGACTTCCCTGCCTGCTTCCTCGGCCCACCTGAGCTGTGGCCCAGGCTGGGTACTCACCATCTGTGCCCTCAGATACATCTGTGCTTGGCTTGCAGTCAGGGCCTGCGAAGATGTGTTGCCCAAGAGCACGGCCTGCTGGGCAATGCCCGAGGCGGTTGCGGAGTTGACACTCTGAGCCCGGTTGATGAGCTGGGCGGCTGCCGGGGAGGCGGCCAGATTTATCTGATGAGAGAGACGGAGTAACGGGCGATAGGAGGTTCTGCTGGTTAACTCCGAGCCCCGCACCCTTCCTTTCTCTCCCCCTCTTCCGTCCTGTGGAGGACTCAGCCTTCTTTAGGACCGTCTCCGGCCCTTGGGCCTGGATCTGCCCCCAGCACGGCCCGTCCCTGGCCTACATGCAGAGCTGCAGGGAGGATCCAGTGCGGAGAGAACTGGGCTATGAACCGAGCGCCGTGACACTGGAAGCTGACCCGGAGTTAGTAAGGGTTAGGAAGAGGCAGGCACTTGTTTTCCGGCAAGGGAAACAGATTGCAGCCACGACTCTACGTGGCTGCGGCGTCACCGTCACCGTAACTGGGTCTGGGAGGCTGCGAGCATTTGGGGCGAGGAGGAAGGAGCTGGTCCTGGGGCTGTTGTGGGCTCTGCCTGCTGCTCCCCACTCTACTCACCGAGGACGACTGGGCTGGGGCCTGTGCAGACACGCCGCTGCCTGAAGTGCTGCCCTGTCTGTTGGCCACCAGGCTTGCCTAGAAAAGAACGATTCTAATCACTGGAGTCCCAGTTCTCCCCGAGTCATGGCCCAGGCTCTCACCTTCCTAGGAAGTGCTACAGGGCAGTGGTGAGGGCTCAACCCCTCATCTGCCTCATCTGCGTGAGCACAAGCAGATGCCTCAGTTTCCTCTTTTATAGAGTGGGGATAATAACAGTGTCTACTTTGTAGGATCACTGAAAGGATTACACATGGCAAAGCCTTTACAACAGGCACTCAAATGGTCAACCATGGCTATTACTAAGGTCCCAGCTCTCCTCAGCCCTCCACTCCACCCTACTCTATTGCGTCCCGCTCATCGGCCCCACATGGAGGGCTTTGCACATTCTGTCTGGGATGTCCAGCCGGCGGCCTCCCCTTGGCTGGCTTCTCCTCCTCCTTCAAGTATCAGCATCATTGTTATTCCACAGAGACCTGAGGTCACCCTTGTTCACTGACCTCCTTCGCAGAGCTTACTGCAATGGAGATGGCTAGGTATTTTCTTTCTCTGCCTACTGCACTTGCAGTTTGCTGACTGTCTCCCATGATCACAGGGGCCACAGTATGCTCAGTGCCTGACCCGAACTTTGGCATACAGTAGGTGCATAAAAAACTGATGAATGTGTGCTGAGTTTTTCCTCAGCCAAGAAGAGCAGACAGGCAAGCTGCGTAGGCGAGGGCCTCTGCTGGTGGACACCTCCTGGACCCTTGGTGCCGCCGCTATGGTGAGGGAGGCCTTTCCCAGTCTTCCTGCCTTGGGTGGTGTGACCTTGGACAAAGTGCTTACCCTCCCCGAGCCTCTGTCCTCCTGTCAGAGGATGCCGGTGACCATTGCACCCACGGCACGGGGAGTGTGAGGATCCGGTGAGAGAATGCACAGCATGCGCCTGTGCACCGCCTGCTTCTTCACCTCTTACTGCTGCCACCGCTAGGACTTTGGGTAGCCTCAGCGGCAGCCCTGTCATCCTTACCTGCTGCACAGCCGCCAGGCTCTGGATCTGGGCGCTGCTGAGGTGCTGCTGCTGGAGTGCGGCTGTCTGCAGCATGAGGTGCTGCTGCTGCGCCGCGTACATCTGCTGCAGGTACTGCGCCGCGGTGCTGGGCTGCCTGTGCAGGGCCTGCTGGATCACCTGAGGGGGCGGGAGGGGGCGGAGCCGGCGCCGTGGGCAGGTGGACAACCCCCCCCCCGCCCCCCTGCAGGCCCACCCTCCTGCAACAGCGCCTGCTCAACCCCATCTCTCCCCAGCTGCTCGGAGAAGGACACCAGGTCTGTGACCACCACCGCCACCAATCGCCACTGTCAGGGAGGTGGGGAAGACAACTATTTGCAAATCTGTACACATTTCTGCCTTGTCCATCTCGCCTCTGTTCAGCGCACATCTCTGCTCTTCTCCAGCACCACAGGCCCCTGGGTGGGCCACCCCCTTGTGGGGAGTGTCAGGCAGCCCACCCCTGCCCTGACCACTCTCAGAGAGCCAGAAGTGCTTTAAATCTCCAGTGACACTGTGTCCCCTGCCAGTGACTCTCCCCTACCCTACTGTTCTTGAGCCTGAGATTAGGGTGATTGGAACATGGGGAAGATGATGGCAGAGGGACCCAGGTGAGGAGAGGGGTGGGAAGAAAGACCACTCAACGCAGGCCCATTCCAGCTTCAGCTACACGCCAGCCAAACTAAATCTTGCCTGAGGGCAGCACCCTCCGGGCTGGGGCCTCAGGGCCGACTCGGGCTGCCTCCCAGGTGTGCACCGAGCCGACCATCCTACCACTCCCTTCGAAGAAGGCAGAGGCGCTCTCGGCCTTGCAGAGCAGGTCGTGCGGCAGGGACCAGGGACGATGCGTGTCTCTCGTTCTCTTCCTCCCTCTCTCCACCACTCCCCCTTAGAACCACCATCTCCCACTCCCTGGCCTTATTCCCGGTCCCTTTTTCGCGATGGGAATGGCTGAGCCACACCTCCCGGAAATAACAAAAGGCTCTTTGAGCCACTCCCCCCTCAAAGCCTCTCCCTCACCCTCCAGAACAAAGAAACACGAGTGCCCTTCCCTCAGCCCTGAGAGCCTGTCTTCTCTGAGACCTCACAGGCACTGCCCCCTCTCCTCACCTGGAACCCCCTGCCATCTCTTACCGGCGAGATGCCCCATGCGAGCCCTGGCCAGGCTTTGACCTACTTGCTGCCCTATCTCTGCCAGATCCCTGGCCACAAGGCTGCTTCCAGCCCGGGTTCTGCCCCTGGCAGGCGAGCCCCCACGCCGGATAGCTCTGGCTTAGCGTGGTTAGAGGGCTGGTAGCTCTAGGGCAAAACAACCTTTGGGCTCAGATTTGGGGTTCTGTGAAAACAGGCTGACTCACAGATTCGGCACAGGCTCTGGGGTCTCCCCAGATACCTCCACTCCATCCCATCGCTTTCACACGCTTCCTTCTGTGCACTCTCCACTCCGAGGGGCCCCGCTACGTGAACGCAGTTCTTTCTATGCCTGTCCCGCCCAGGACCCCTCCTCCTTGTCCCTTTTTACCTAGGCCTCTCTATTTTCCTTGGACTCCTAAAAGTACCTCCCCGCAGCCCGACAGCCGTGTGGGGATACTGCGACTCCCCCTCACGAGAGGATGTCAGGGAGGAATTAGCTTTGGTGCAGACACCATGCAGATGGCAATACATGGTCACGGTTGCATTTTGGATCGGCGTGTGATCACCTGGAAGGCCTCGGGGTGACACTTTGCAGACCACAACTTTGGGGAAGAAGGTCAAAAGTTGCAAAGACAAAGGCTTGTTTGGGGGTTCTTTTTTGGTCATCTGTCTTTAAGAAACTTACACTCGTTACAGGACAGTGGTCATTTAGATAGTGGGTCTAGGTTGTGGCTGAGCAGCTCCCAGTCATTTTTTCTGTTTGTTATTTTTACTTGTTTTCTCCTTATACTTCTACACACTTATCTTCCCCCAACAGCGCTCTGGGATCTGAGCCACCAGGTAAGAAAGGAATTTTCCTGATCTACTAAGGATTCCCACTCTCCCCAAGCTTCCTTGATTGGACCCATCTAGCATGACTTCTCCAGTAACTATGCACAAATACCCTTGTATATCCACTAACACTCTCCCTTATGGCCATTCTGGAGTCAATACCCCGGTTACACCACCAGACCATGCCGACGCGCCCTCCCGGCCAGCCCCAGAGCTGATCAAGGCTAGACTCCCAGGATCAGTTGGGACCTTACCTGCACGGTCTGCCGGTCAGGAATGCCACTGTACACTGAAATCTGGGGCCCAGTGGGGCGGCCACTTCCACCGCTGCTGCTATTGACCCCGCTGGTACTGCTGGTGACACTGGCACTGTTAGATGTCTGGGGGACTGGCAGCTCATTCTCCATGGCCTATAGGATGGTACCGTCTGGGCACTCAGATGGTAGAAGAGCAGGTGGATGCTGGGAGGAGGGAGGCAAAAGTGAAATGTTGGACAAACACTGGAGAATGCACACATGGGCATGACTTTTCCATCAGCCCCCTTGGGGGACTATTTGTTAACTGAGGTCCTCAGACAGACCTGTTATCAGAAGGACAGAGCCAGGAGTATTCATGAGGCAAGATTTGAAATTAGGTCTGCCTGATTCTAAAGTCTATGACCTGCTCATTCTGCTACAGGAGGTAAAACCAGCAAAAAGAGGCAGATTTCCTATAATGGTATTACTGGCAGTGGTCTTAGGATCATCTTTCCCCCCATCGACCTCTTCATCTTTGGGGTGGAGACAATGAACACCAGAAAACTAATTATCCATGTTTACACAGCTGGTTAGTGAAAGAAATGGGATTAAAGATCTAGAGAGAACAGAATGAGAGAATAAGGCAAATAAGGAGGCAATAAAATAAACTGAAGTGTTTGTTTTGCTTTGTTTTTAAAGCTGGAAGAGCTTCGAGTATGTTTGGAGTCTCTGTTTTCTTTATGAAGTACTTACTGAGTGCTCTCTGATTGAACGCTGAGCAGGTTGAGCTATTTGGTTAAAATTGCAGGTTTTGGAATCAGAAAGACTTGGGTTTGTGTCCTGGCTCTGCCACTTACTAGCCGGGAAATCTTGGCAAGTCACACTTCTCTAACCCTCTGTCTCTTAGCTGTCAGATGGAAGCTGACGTGGACGGACTGTTGGGAGGATAAAGGAGAGTAATGATACAAAGTGCTCAGCAGAGTGTCAGGCACAGACTGAGTGCTCCATAAGCACTGGCTGTCGTGTCTGCAGCCTGGCTCCCACCATCCAGTTCTAATAGAGCAACCCTCTTCCAGTGTGGAAATGGCTGGGCTTCCTGGAACCTTCTCTCCCAGCCTTCAGGAGTGGCAGAAATCCCTTCAGGGATGATCCTAGGATCTGGGTTCAGAACTGGAAATCACATACCCACTTAAGGCAATGTGTTTGGCATTGGAGAGGGGCTGGGAAGGAAGGGAAGGAGGGAGGGAGGGAGGGAGGGAGGAAAGGAGGGTTGGGGAGAAAGCCATACCCAGATCTGAGGTCAAGTTCCTCTTTTTCTTCCTTCATGCTATTCCTAAAAATCCTTATTCTGACAGATAAGCTTTTCCTTCTGCCTATTTCTCCCTACATCTAAAAACAACACTTCATCACAGACATTCAATTCTCTGCTTGCAGGTTATACCAATTTAATAAATGGAGAAAATAATTTGACTTTTTATACTAATGAGAGCATTGATTAGTGCATAGAACAAAAATAGTCGCTAATGTCCTGTTGTCATCTTCCCAATGCTGCTCACTTTGGGGTTGTCAACATTCCTCAAGGCTACCTTTTTCAACTGGGTGGGTTTCACCTTGGGCTGAGGCCGTGTGGGTGAAGATAAATGTTGGGGTAAGGAAGTCTGGGCCACTCCCAGCTGGCCGTCAGTAAGTTGAAGTTCAGAGGCTGATGGCTTCCGAGGCATTGTACCAGCCTGCAAACAGTCCTCAGCAGCAGTTTCCCTAATGCCTGTGAGTCTGCTTTCACTGCCACAGGGCAAGATCCTTGTCCGTGAATTCCCTTTGTCCTGAAATGCATTCGGTTCTGGGCCTCATTATGGCCACTCACTCGTTAAGGGTCCTTATGATGATAATGATGATGCAGGAATCAATGACACATGTTAAAATCCACCTTATCCTATGTTCTAGGGAGAGAAATGTAGGTTGGATAGAAAGTGGTAGAAGGCATGATATTTCATCTTGCAGAAATGGACAAACTAGTTGTAGATATGAAGTTCAACTGAACTTTTTAAGGATCACCAAGCAACAAGTCAGTAAGAGAGAGTTATGCTCAAACACGTAAGCTCAAGGTCTCCTCTTAGTTGAACCCAAGGAGAGGGTAATCTACATCCCAGATGATCAAGCCTAGGACAGACCTTGTGCACAGCATACAGTCAAACCTTGTTGAGAAATGAAATGACATTCTAGAAGGAGCACGGCATTCCTGTACAGAAAAACCGCACGGGCAAGGACAGCAACTGCTCCCCACACTTCCTTAGCACTACGGGGACACATTTCCTGACCGCTCTGGCCGGCCTTCCTCCTTCCTTCCGCGGCAGGCAGGCCCTTCCCTTCTCTTACCACTCTCTCGATCTTGGCTTCTGTACCCCCACACACTTTGCCCTTTCTCTCATTGATTTGTGCCCCCCGCAACCACTGGTTTTCCCATTCTTGTGCTGCCCCTCCATCCCTGGCCTCTCTCACACCGGTGCTCACCCTCGCCCTCGTGCTCACTACTCTCCTACAGCTGGCTTCCTTGTACTGGCCCCACCCTGCGTGTGCTCACACTCACCTGGACTGAGCTCGGACTCTCCCGAACACCTGCGTGCTCTCCCTCTCTCTTCTCCTGCCCCTCCCCCTCATTCGACTGATCCTGACTGCTCGCTCTGGTTCACGCTGCTGGGCCCTCTCCCCACTTCCTGACCTCGTTGCTCTCTCCCCACACTCTTTCCTAGCCCCACTCGCCCCCGCCTGGCCTCATTCTGCATCTGGCTTCCTCTGTGTCTGGTTCCTTTGCCTCACATGCTCCAGCTCTCTCTCCTCTCGTTTGTGGTCTCTCCTGCCTGAGTCTCTCTCTCCACCAGGCCCGAGCAAGCTCATCCTGTCATTCGTTCACATGCACACACACTCTTTCACTCTCAAGATACAGCATGCTTCCTCCATCCCTTCTTTCCATCCCCCCACCCCTGCTTGCTCTGTGTGTCGCAGCTCAGGCTGTTGATAGCTACAGTTGTCTCTCAGGCCCTCTGTCTCAGTCACAGAGGAGGGAAGGACAGACTCTGCCTAGGGGATTAGGGAACATGTCAAAGAAGAAACATTTGAACCTCCTGAACCCACACTTCCTTTGCTTTCACATCATCAAGCTGCCCTGTCCCACCTTGCACTCCTTGTTAACTACTTCTAGAACCTTTCTAGAATCAATAAGTTCCTAGTTTCCCCACAATCTGAATATCTATTGGGCATCTACCTATATGCAGGATATTCTTGCTAAGTACTGGGAATAGAGAAAAAGGTACAAGACATGAATCCTCATTTTAAGGTTCTTAACTTTTGGAGGTGTATCAGAACTGTCAGAGCCAAAAGTCCCTCGCCCCAGACAACAATGCGCAGACATACACAAAAATGTGCTTATAACTGTAGAGCTTAAAGAATCCTTTGAAGCCTGTCCATTAACTCCAGACAGAGAAGCTCTTGTTTATTAGCTATGCAGGGACTGGGCATGAAGTACAAATTTAAAGATAAAAATAATAATACCTACCATATGCTAAGTTCCAAATGAGTAATTGAGACAACATTTGCTAGTGTTCAGAAGAGAGATGTGTTAGGGAACTTGTGCAATGTGACAGATGGCAAGTGAAGGAGGACTTGTACTCTCGGCTTTCCAATGCCAAGACTTACGCCACTGCTGAATAAACGGTTACTGCTGTAAGAACAGGTCCCCTGCCCCTGCCCCCGGGCATGCTCTGGTGGCTCAGTTCTCCCAGGAGAGGCAGTGTGCTGTGGGTTTAGGAGTCGAGTGATCCCAGTTTTGGGAAGAGCAGCTCCACTGTTGCCAGCTGTGTGCCCCTGGGCAAGGGAGTTGACCTCTGAGTCTTAATTTCCTAATCTACAAAATTGGTTAATAATAATAATACCGATTTGGGTGGTGGCAATGAATGCCTGTGAGAATGATCTTGAGCCGCATTCCACTTCTCCAACCTTATAGTCCGTGATGTGAGTCCACTGCTCTGGCCTGGCGGGCCTGCTTTATTTCTCCCCATGCCACGTGTTTATGATTACCTCTGCTCTTTAATCTTGAAGTCCAATTTACCTATTTTTTCGTTGGTTGCTCCCATATCTGAGAAAGCACTGCCTAATCCAACGTTACAAAGATTTACACCTATATTTTCTTCAGAGTGGGTTTCCTTTTTTACTTAAATGTGTAGAATTTTATTCTATATTGCAATTCCTTCACTTACTTGAGCTTTATCATAATAGCACATGTTACAAATTTTCTAAGTAAAGCAATTCTAACTCAAGATTTAAGGTAGTTGTGAATGAAGTCTGTGAATGTCTTTGATCCACAGTTGGTGAACTGAATTACCACACTGAATAGGGAACCCCAAATCTAATCTGGTGTAAATCTTTATCCCATTATCTTTCTTTTTAAATTGATTTTTTTTCAATGACATTTGACATACAATATTATATCGGTTTCAGGTGTACAGCCACAGTGATGAGTGATTCATATAACTTACTGAATCCACATTCTGATACATGTGGTTCCCCTGCGACAACATACACAGCCAGTACAACGTAGCTGGCTGTAGGCCCTACGCTGCAGTTTCCATCCCTGTGATTTTCTGCCAGTCCCTTCTGGCCTGCAAAGTTTCTGGTGAGAGATCAGCTGAGAGGCGAATGGGTGACCCCTTATAAGTTACTACTTGCATTTCTCTTGCTGCTTTTAGAATTTTCTCTTTTTCTTTAACTTTTGCCATTCTAATTATGATCTGTTGTGGTGTATTCCTGTTTGGGTTCATGTTATCTGGGACTCTCTGTGTTTCCTGGGCTCGTAGGTCTATTTCCTTCACCAGGTTAGGAAAAGTTTCAGTCCTTAATTCTTCAAATAATTTCTCGATCCCTTGCTTTTTCTCTACCTTCTGGTAGTCCTACGATGTGCATGTTGTTAGGCTTGATGTTGTCCCAGAAAAATCTCAAACCATTCTTATTTCTTTTGGGTTCTTTTTTCTATTTGTTGTTCTGCTTGGGTGTTTTCTGCTGGCTTTTCTTGCAAATCACTGCTTTGTGCTCCTGCTTCATTTAGTCTGGAGACTCCTTTTATGCCATTTTTCATTTCAGTTAATGTAATCTTTATCGCCTTTATGCAGGTTTGTGTGTCTTCCTTTATGCTTGCTATCTCTCTGTTGAAATTATCATTAAGTTCCCTGAGCATTTTTGTAATTGTTGTTTTGGGCTCTGTCGCTGATGGGTTGTTTGTCCCCACCTTGTTTACTTTGATTTTCCATTGTTCAAATTTATTTTGAGCTCCCTTTCTGTGGTTTCTCATTCTGGCAACCTCTCTGTAGACATTCTGCTCAATCCAATACTCAATGCTGCAGTTCCTTCTGGGCTCACTGCTAATGCCAGGAGGAGGTGGGTGGGCAGAGGTCTGGCAGGGTGGGTGGGCAACCAGGGTTCGTGCCTTTGTTTCCTGCATGGAGCTGCGGGTCTAGTCAGTGCCGGCTTACTCCTTTTTTGTTCTTGGTTTGCCCCGAGGTTTCTGCCCTGAGCCTTGGGATCAACTGTCTTCTGATCCTTTAGACTGGACTGGTGGACTGATTGTGGGTAGAGAAGTGCTCCCAAATAGTTTTCTCTTCTCCTTCCTGGGCCAGAGAGAGGTCAGGCCAGGGCTTCTTACCACCCCGCCCCGCCCTGCCTTCCCCAGCATCGCTGCCCCTCCTCTCTGCACCGGAGTGAGTCTGGGCCCCTGCTCACTGCACCACCTGCACTGATGTCCGCACCCCCTGTGATCCAAACAAGGTCCGGTGTCTCACAGTGCCGGCCTCTGGGCTTCTTTTCTCTGTCGTGCCGGCTATGTCAGGTCCCAAAGGCTCACCAGTCACCGGCTTCCTTCTCCCTCCCCCAGTCACAGCCAAGACTTCACTCTCCCCTCCTTCCTCCTCGATTTGCCCTCTGTCCACCTGTAGGTATTTCGATGTGACCTGTGTTTGTACAGGGTGTAGGGGATCCTCCGGTGAATTACCGATGTTTCAGCTGTAACCTCCAGGAGAGTTTTAAAAGGTCACCTCCCACACCGCCATTCTCTTCCTCCTCCTCTTCAAGGAGTTTTATAGTTTTCATTCTTACATTTAGGTCTTTGATCCATTTTGAGTTAATTATCGTTATGTGGTGTGAAGTAGGGGTACAATTTCATTATTTCTTTAATTTTTTTATTGTGATAAAAAGAAGATATATATATATAAAACATAAAACTTGCCCATTCACAATGATGAAAAACCCTTACCCCTATTTACAGAGCTTTCCAGCCCGCTCAGCAGTAACTCCCAGTCTCCCCTGCCCACACGTCCAGCACCTGGTCACTTCTAGTCTACTTTCTTTATGATTTGTCTTTTCTAGATGTCGCATCCACGTGGAATCAAATAATATTCGTCCTTCTGTGTCTGGCTTACTTCATTCAGCACAATGCTTTCAAGGTTCCTCCTTGCTGCAGAGCATGTACCAGAATTTCACTTCTTTTTATGGCTAAATGATGTTCTTCTGTGTGTCTACACCACATTGTGCTTATCCTGCTGATGAGCACTTGTACTATTTCCCCGTTTTGGTTGTTGGGAATAATGCTGCTATGAGCACAGGTGTACAAGTGTGTGTTTGAATCCCTGCTTTCAATTCTTTGGGGCACAGACCTAGGAGTAAAATTGCTGGGTCATATGGTAATTATATGTTTAGCTTTTTGAAGAACCAGCAAACCATTTTCCCCAACTTTGTTCTTTTGCATGTGGATCGTCTTGCTGTCTCTGCACTATTTGTTGAATTACCTCTATTCTTGGGCCCACACAATTCCCCCACTAAGCTTCTCAGTGTGGCATATGACCTGTCCCCCATCCCACGAACGGATCCTGCCTGCCTCCCCAGCCTCATTTCCACCACTTTTGTACACAACACTCTCACTGGGCTCATCATCATTATAAACAACCTGACGTTTTGGACACTTTGCTGTTTCCTACCTCTGTGACTTTACTCATGCTGTTCCCTTCCCTTGGAATTCCTGCCTTCCATTTTTCACTTAACCAACTCCCCCTAGATTTTTAGAACC
Source organism: Lyroderma lyra (assembly GCA_004026885.1). Lineage (NCBI taxonomy): Eukaryota > Metazoa > Chordata > Mammalia > Chiroptera > Megadermatidae > Lyroderma > Lyroderma lyra. The sequence goes on from PVJL010000586.1 coordinate 122,009, forward strand.
CGAGTCTCTTCTGTGAAACATTCACTGAATGCCACCTCCTCTAATACTTCTTTTGCTTCCTTCAAAGTAGATTCTAATTTCTTCCTTTAAGCCATCCAATGAGATGGCTTCTCCCACAACTCTCAGTGCTTACCCTGCCCCTCTTGTAGCATATATAATGTAGTTTTACAAGAAAGTGATTTCCATATGTGTGCCTTCTCCACTGGACTCTGAAATCCTGGAGAACAGGGATCACATATATTTTCCCACATATACCTGGTGTTGAACAGAATTGCTTAAAACACACCATACTCCATCCTACGTCTCATCTGAACGCTTGGTTTAATTTCTACCTCATTTGCAGAATTCTCTCCAACTGCTTTGGAATGCCTACTGCTGGTGATCTAATTTCAGTGCCATCCGTCAGTGATTATTTATGGAGCACTGTATGTGTCAAACACTATAGCAGATGCTATACACACGAGGGCTGTCCGGAAAAAATCCAGCCATTGTCAATGTAACAAGAATGATGACATGGCTGGATACTTTCTGGACAGCCCTCGTGTACTCGTGACCTCCATTATGGGGGTAGGTATTATTATCCCAATTTTGTCAAAGAATTTACCACAGTAACTTATCTAAGGTCATTACAGAACTAGGATTCGAAACCAGGTCTGACTTCGAGCCAGAGCTCTTCTCAAACTATATCCTCTGCAACTTCACCTGTAATCTCACCTTGACCTATTTCAGAGCAAACTAGGTTATTAGAAGTAGAAAGGCAATAAGATCACTGAATTTAATCCCCTAATTATTAATTAATGTCTATTAAATATTTCCTACTTACAAAATAACCTCTCTTTATATGATGTATACATGAAGGATGATGTGCATGCGTACCCACCACTCAGTTTAAGAAACCAAACATTACCATAATCTCCCTTGCTTTTCCTGTGTAAAAACTGAGGCCCAGTTTTGGGGGCAGTGGCTCACTCAAGCAGACAGGGTTCCTTTGACTCTCCTCCAGGAGCACGAACACGCAGGCACCCTCAAACCCACTGGACTTGCGGTGATTTATTCAACCAGAGGATAAATGTGAAGCCAGGGTCCTGCCACATGTCACCTTCTCAGTGGTCTCCCCGTGGAGGGGAACTTGGTTAGGAAAAACCAGCATTCATTAGGAGGCATAGTCCAGCAGAGTAGTTTTCAAACTTCTCCTACTGTAGTTTCCCACTTTGAACCCAAGCTTTTAGGGCTCCCCACGCCCACTTTCTTCTGCCTCAGAGCTCTGGCCTGCGGGGAGTGGAGGCGGTTCTGAAGTCTCAGTGGGGCTACTCAGATATCTGTGGACCCCATTATGGTCCCAGCCCCGGGTCCCACATTAGAATATCTGAACCCTTAAACTCCTATGGTATCCAGGCTTTAAGCATTTTACAGACCCCTATTCCGTTTTCGTTTAATTCCTCCTCTTATTCCTCCCCTCTGCTCCTCCTAACTAGTTCCTCATTTCTCCCCCAAGGCCACCATCCCTGTGGACTCCCACTATGAACCATAGCCAAATCTGATTAATGGCTAACAGCCCAAACTGGAAGTCTGGTTTTCTCTGGGTTCCAACTCACTGTGTGGCTTCGTGTGAGCCGGAGCTCTGAGGGCTGATTCTTACTTTAGTCAATTTTCCCCTCCCAACCACAAGGGACTCCTTTAAATGAAGTGCTGACTATAACCCGCTTGGATGGTGATCTTATTACAGGTCCCTGCTGCCCACAGGGCCTGAGACCAGCAGCTGGAGAAATGCTGATGCTTCTGCCCTCCCAGGAGCCACCAAGTCTAGGGAACACTAGGCCTTTGTCCCGGGGCCAGGGAAATCCATTTGCTGCGGATTACAGCTGTGACAGAGGTTCCAGGGAAGTGGAGGGGAAGGGTACTGAAAACGGAGCTCCCAAATGGAGGTTCAAACTCTGGAGTAAAGGGGTGGGGTTCTTCCTAATTGGAGACTGACAGGAAATGAGAGGTCTAAGTTGCCCCGCAAAGGCTGCTGGTATTATCATTCCCGTAGAGGCCTGTGTGTGGAGACGCTGCAAAGGCAGGGTCTTTTGGGGTTCCTTTGCTATGGCTCTGCCGCTCCTCTCTGGTTGCTTGTCTGTCTGAAGTGTAAGTCAGTCATAGCCGTGTTCAGGCTCTCTACACTGGGAGGCCAGAGGGGAGACCACCTTACGCCTGCAGGTGCTGCACGGACATACGGACCCTGATTTGCACCAATCTAATGACGCCTCTGGCAGCTGTTTGAGGTTACTGATACCCTGGGAGCAGTCCAGATGGATTCAGCTCAAAACCCCTCAAAAAGTCCCTTCTCTCTCCAACCTCTGCATGTTGCCTGCCTCTAGTGTTTCTAGAAACCGAAGTAACAGAGATAGAAATGAAGGATGAGAAGTGAAAACCAATCATGCAGTCCTTGCCATCCAAACGGAACGATTCCCTTGTGAGACAGAAGTGCAGACGTTTCAATGGATAAACTTGTTCTGAAAGCTTACTGTCTGCTTCGTGATTCATAGGAGGCAGGCTACAACGAGTGCCTCTCTGCGACGCTGGTGCTGGGTGGCTGAAGGACGTGAGGAGGAAGGAGGAGGATTTAATCCTTTCTGGGAAGGAGCATACAGTTCAGGCCACGCCACGTAAATGCCATGTGTTGGGGACTGAGACGCGGGCGGCGTCGGCCTCGCTGCCCTGGGGCGGGCAGCCACACAGCCCGTGTCTTCTATGGCCGCATCGGCACTTGCCTGTAAAGGCCAGACAGCAAATACTAGGCTTTGCAGGCATTCCGTCTCTGCCATGACCACTCAACTCTGGTGCAAATGCAGCCACAGACCAGTCATAAGTGGGGGGTGGCTGTGTCCCAATGACACGTGACTTAACAAAAAGAGGTGGTGGGCCGGATGTGGCCGACAGGCCGCAGTTTAGGGGCCCTGTTTTGTGGCAAAGCCGTTTTTACATGCAGGTACATGTGGCTGACAGTGTACCTGTAGCATACTGGTTAACAGCACGAGCTTTTGCGTTAAGAGAGACCTGGGGTCAAATTCTTATCACACACTAGCTGTGTGTCCTTGAGCAAATTGTGTCATCTTTGGGGCAGTAAAATGAGATCACATTTCCCTTATGGGGTGGCTCTATGGAAATGAGGGGCTGGCAAAGCACGGAGGGCAGACAGTAAGCATGTGATAAATGGCCGGGTGTGAGTCTGCTTTGGGATCACCAGGGTAAGTAGTGAGGGTCCCCTGAGGTAGTTTTCATCATTGGTCATAGGTCCCAGTCACACTGAATAATCTCTTTATAAAGAACCACGGTCCATTTTACCTAAAATTTGGTCTTTTTTTAAAGGGCAGCCCTTCCAGAAGGCCCTTGAGGAATCCAGCATTTAAAGTCGGTCTCTATACCGTGATTAAGAACGCAGGGTCCAGAGGCAAATGACTGGGCCCAAACTTCAGCTTCCTAGGTGTGTGACTCCAGCAAGTGACAAAATCTCTAGGCTTCAGTCTCCTCAGCGGTAACACTGGGACGATAATGCCATCTTCTGGGGCGGTGTTAGAGCCGTGCCTGACACTTGGTAAACAATCAATGTTAGCTGCCATTATTATTATTATTGTCATCATCAGTGTTGGTGACATTGTTCAAGATTCTTTAGAAAGAACTGCTACTTCAGGGCTTGAAGAGGAAATGCTACTCTACTGGTTTCTCAGAAGACAAACACATACACAGACTTGGAGCCAATCATCATGTGAAGTCGGGCCCTAACTTTAAGACACCCGTTGCTTTAATTTCCCAGTTAGCCATCACACATTATATCCATGTCCTTTATTCCTTCCACTTTACATACTGCCTGTTAGGGGCTTAACCATGTCCCTCAAAAGATATGTTGAAGTCCTAACCCCCAATATGTCAGAATGTGACCCCATTTGGAGACAGGGTCATGGCAGACATGGTTAATTAAGATGAGGCCACACTGGAATAGGGTGGGGCCTAATCCAATGTGACTGGTGTCCTTACAAAACAATGTCATGTGATGAGAGAGACACACACGAGAAGATGGGGGAAGGCCCTGGAACTGTTCTCACAGGTCAAAGAGCACCTGGGGCTCCCAGACATCAGGTAGAGATGAGGGAGGATTTCTGAGGGAGCGTGGTGCTGATGACACCCTGATTTGGGACTGCCGGTCTCCAGAACTGTGAGACGATACATTTCTGTTGTTTTAAGTCACCCAGTTTGTGGCCCAGACTGGAAAAAGAGCAGGTTGAGGTAGGGTAGAAGAAGACTTAACTTCCAGAGAAAGATACCTTTATTCCCACCAATAACCTCAAAGTTAGAAAAGTCTTTTCTTGTATCTGGTGACAGAGTAAATTCTTCATGCCAGGGTTTCAGTCAATTCTTCCTTACTTATTTTTAGTAGAGCTATGCATTCCGGGGATTTGTACATAGAAATCTTAGTAACCATGGGTATAAAAAAGACCTCTATAAAAATCTCTCCAAAGGTACAAACTTCTAGTTACAAGATAAACACGTCTTGGGGATGTACAGCATGGTAACTATAGTTAACAATACCATATTACATACTGAAATTTGCTAAGAGAGTAGATTTAAAAATTTCTCACCATGAGGAAAAAGATTCTGATAATTATGCATGGTGAAGGATGTTAACTAGACTTACTGAGGTGATAATTTTGCAATAAATACAAAATAACGAATCACCATATTGTATACCTGACACTAACATGATGTTGTATGTCAATTATACCTCAAAAAAAAAAATTCTCTCCATATTGAGTCTCTCCACAAAGCATGCCTGCACGCATGTGCGCACACACACACACACACTCCATTTTTACAGCTTATCATTTGCTGCCACTCTGTCTCAGCCTTGAACTAGCCTGACACTGAGTGAGACCAGGCAGGCTAGTCTTTCTGCCACTGCTACTTCCTAGCAAGCATAACTGAGCCAGGACAGGGATCAAGGGAAACAGCCAGGCTTTCAACACCATTGTTCAAGGGCATGGAAATGTATCTACAAATTCTTCTCCAGCCTTCTTTTCTCTCCTTCTTGTTCGACCCCTCCAAACTGGGATGCACCTCGGACCCATTTGGGGCTGGGTAGGTATCACTTAACTCTTTGTAGCACTTGGGCTTAGGCGTTTGCTCACTTTCAGGAACACTAGCCGAGAGTGCCTTGGAGAAGCAGGGGCTATGCGGGGTGCCATTTTCCTGCTCCCACCTGAGCTTGCTCCCTCCAGAGCTCACTCCAAGATGGCAGCTTCCCCCACTTACAGTCTCCCATTCCATCCCCTAGGAGGAGATGAGGGAATGGGGTTCACAGACCTAGATAGGTTAGAGACAGACAGATTGCCTGGGATAGAAGTCTCCTGTCACGAAGACTTCTGTTCAGTATGTAAGTGATCTTTCATCCATTAGGAGGCCTGGTGCTAGCAAAATGATAATTCTTGCCATTTATTGGGTACTTGTTCAAGGGCAAGGACTCCATATACATGATCTCACTTGTTCCTCCCAACAGCTCGATGATACAGGGGGTATTTCCTCATTTTTTTCCCACAAGGGAAATGAGGTTAAAAGAGGCCCAGTACCTTATCTGAGGCCAAGGAGCTATGGCAGGTGTAGGAGCAGAAAGGAGGGCCGCAAGTCCATGCACAGGAAGCAGAACTACCAGTGCTCACTCCCGTCCAGGCCTCTCTTGGCCGTGAGTTCTTAGGGAGGTAACCTGGCTCCTCCTGCCTTCTGCCTGATAGACCATCTCACAGGAGTGACTTCTAGCAGGGGGTCAGTCCACGGCACACCTGCCACCTGTAGCTCTCCCAGGGCCTGCCTTGTAGCTCAGAAATCATACTTGGAGTAATCACTGCACCATGTCTAATATTTGTAGGCCTTTCCTGTTTATTAGTATTTTCAGATATCTTATTGACACATCAGGCTGGTCCTGTTAGCAGGGTTTACAAAATAATTTTAAACTATTTAATTGAAAAGTAATACAAAACAAAAGTAACGGCCCCAGTCCTTGGTGAGAAGAGATGAGGGACACCTACGTTTCCTGACTGCCCACTGTGTGCTGGGCACAGTCTCGGGGCGGGGCTGGGGGCAGCGTAATTGAGAACAGGTGGAGCTTAGTACTCAGAAACGTCTTTGATTCCTGCCTCTGCCCCAGCTGGGAGGTCTCAGGCAGGTGACTAACCCTCTGCAGGCCTCAGCTGCCTCACCTGCAAACAGTGTTAATGGCGTCGATTTTTAAGGAGTTCTTGGAAAAAGTAAATAAAAAGTGCAAGCAAAACACCTAGCACAGAGTACAGCACAGAACAGGCATTTAATAATTATAAATCTCCCTTTGTCTGCTTCATCTTTATAGCATTGTTTTGGACTAATAACTACTGATGCTGTAACTTGCCCAAGATCATAAAGCTATTAAGTGGCATAAACCAGAACAGCCTGAATCTAGGATTCATGCCCCAGTGGCCTTGATTATGGGGAAGGGAAGATTCAAAAATTTGAGCTTTTAATCCTTTACAATTACTGAACATACTCTTAGTCCAGGCTTGATTATAGGCTTTGTAGTCCAAAAAGCCTCATTCTCAAATCTTAAAAATTTTCTTCCTAAGAAGAACAAAAAACCCCACCTGCAGGTATGATTGGAAGAAGTTATAACCAGAATCTTACCCATGGGGTGAGTGTGTGTGTGTGAGAAGGGTGTTCACGTGTATGGGTATTGGGGAGGAAGAGGGAAAGCAAGAGACTAGAAGCCAGTCAGCAGCTGCCATCAGTGGACTACATTCCCCCATTCAACTCCAAACTCTGTGCAATAAGAGCTTTAGAAATCCAGAAAGTGATCATTCTTGTCAGAGCTATATTTCATGCAATGACTGATTTATCAATTCTCAAAGTGTTTGGATTAACAGTAAGACTACGTTACACTGTGAACAGGCGTACAATTTGAGATTTCAGCTTCCTTTCCCCACCTCCTCCTCCCACCTTCCTTGGGGCAGATCCCTCCCGGGGCCCTCACCGCTTTGGCCCAGCCCACCGTTTAGAGGACTCAGCCATTCCCAAGAGGCTTTCTCTTGCTTTGCTTCTGCCCCGGCAACTTGTCTTGGCAGCTGTTTCAGAGCTTTGGAATCACAAAGCAATTCCAGAGTCCCCTGGGTCTAGCTCCTGGGGCCTTCTTTCCCTCATTTGTCCCAAATAATGGCCTCTAATTGCAATTAACATTTCTCTCTAGCAGAAACATACTGTATGTCTGTGGTCAGCCCATGATGTGCTGTGACCACCAGCCTTCTGTTTCCGATCCGGTTTGGAGTGTTATGTTCTATTCCATTTCACATCCATACATTTGCTTTTCCTCTCTTAGCATACCTGTTGGCTTTTAGCTTCTTGTATTTCTACCCCATTCTGTTCCTGTGTGCAGGGGAAAACTATCTAAATGGGGTGGATCCCCTTTAATCTTCCACCCCTTCCAGTCAAGTATAACTTTACCCCACTTCTTTTCTCTATTTATAAAATTCAGTTCGTTTATTCTGATAGATAGAATAGGCAGAAGTAGGACCACAGAGTGGCACTTGTAAGGAGATAAGAGTCCAACGCAATAAAGAAAAGGACTTACTAACAACTGGAGTTGTTAAGAAGTGGAGCGGGCTGCTTTGTGAAGTGAGTCTGCAGTCGGTGCCAGTGTCTGAGCAGGGGCTCTGCAGACACCACACACACAGCGTTACCTCTGGGGCCTCTCTTTTACTGGATGCCAGAAATCAAATTTTGAGCTTTTTGCTTATTTTGAAACTAATGTGTTTAAACATTCTAAATGCTAATTTTGTTTTTCAAACTGTAGCACAGCTCCTAATGTCTTCAACATTCTAGTTACTGATTAAAAAAGTAAATTCCATTAGTATGAACTTTCTGATTCTCATCATCTACTCAAAGTGTAGGAAACCACTGTTCTAATTGCCTGGGTGGGGCAACTACAAGGTGGCTAAGTGGAAAAGTGGATCTCTTTTGGATTCCCCGAACACTGGTGAAATGCCCAACTAGTTCACCCAGCCACCATCCATCCATCCATCCATCCTTTTCATATTTCCTGAATAATTATTATGTGCTTGGTACTGAATGAGATACTAAAATGATTCAGATATTAGCTCTGTTCTTAAGGAGTTAACAGTTTAAGAGGAGAGATGAGAAAAGGACATAAATAAAAATAACGGAGACAACAAACTTTTTCTGTAAAGGAACAGACAGTAAATCGTCTGGGCTGTGTGGTCTCTGTTGCATATCCCTATTCGATCCGCCCGCTCCCCCACCCTTTAAAAATGTAATACGTGGGGAGTTCCCGGTGTAGTGGCTTAAGGCTTCGGCCCTGGCGCTGTCAGTGCTGCGGCCTGGGTTCGATTCCCAGTCAGGGAGCTACCCACATACCAAAAAGCAAAAAAAAACGAACCAAACAAACAAAAAAACACGCGTTCTTAGTTCCAGGCCTTTACAAAACAGGCTGTAGGCTGGATTTCCCATGGGTCCTAGTTCGCTGACCCCTCAAAAGATAGTAAGGGATAAGGTGATCACCTCCAGTCAAGTCAGCTACAAGTTTCATTTGGGGTGGGTCTTTAAAGATTGATTGGGACTTTGGCAATGGGGAGGGGATGGATATTCTAGGGGGAAGGAGGACAATTAACACATTGTCTTCCATTTTCTGTTCTTAAAGCAGAGGTTTTCAGAGTGCTCAGTCTCCCCTGGGAACTTGCTAAAAATACAATGTTTCAGGTCCACAGTGGTTCTCAAACAATAGCATACATGGGAATCACCTGAAGGATTTGGCAAAAATGGATTGCTGGGCCCCACCCCCAGATTTCTGATGCTGCTGGTCCAGGGATCACACTCTGAGAACCACTGTCTGGGAGAGTATCTGGACACAGGGCGTGGAAGCTTTGCAGAGCCCCAGGTCCATTCCCTTTGGTGTACGAGTTCAGAAAGGAGCTTCGAGCCACTTTAAGTTGGCGATGACTTTTCTTCCTCCAGGGCAGGACCCCTGAGTCTTGTTAGGCTCACCCACTGGAGGCAGCAAGTCATGGTAGGGGGCTGTGTGGTTGGGAGGCTAGTCCCTTCTGAGCCTTGGTCATCGGCACATGTTCTGTCTGGCTCAGATACTTCCAGACATGTTCATTTATTCACCCTCACTTGGAGTCATTCTCATATATTAATAATATGCCTTGCTCCCAATGTGTATTTTTGCCACTGCTACAGAATGGTCCCCTTTGCACTATGCCAGGGACTGCCTCCTTTGATCATCAGGCGGGAAATGACAGTGTTTCTATTTTAGCATTTAAATGGAATGACTTCTAAAAACTCAGATGTGGAGCTCAGAGAGGCTGAGCGGAGGAGGGGAGAGAGTACACAGACGAATCTCAGAGGAGGCTACAGGCAACCAGACACAGGAGGAGTCATTAATCTGGCAGACAATGAATGGCAAAAGGCAATTAGCTTGCCTGGGGTTGTAGCAAGCCAATGAAGTATGCAGTATGGCAGTATGGCAACTGAGGGTCTAGTGTAAGGGCAGGGTCATTGCAGGGGAACTCAAAAGGAGGACAAGAGAAGGGAGGTTAGAGGTGGCTTTCCCACCTGGGACTAGCATGAAGGGAAAGGAAGTGCTCGTGGTCTCCATGGATAGTCACTACCCAGTGGAAGCGTCCAGGTGTAGCTGTACGCTTGTCGGGGCTCTACCCCCTGTTCTGCTGTACATACGAGCCTGAAAATAAACTAGGTGCTTTAGTATGTATGCACGTGCACGAGCACACACATACACGCGTGCATGCACACACACTGGCTCTCTTCATATTACTCTTGGTCCACCTGCCAAGTCTACCCAGGACGAAAGGCAGGCTGAGGATTGCCTGGCTGAAGAACGGTAGGACCACAGGCCTAAACACTGACAGTTTTGACACACACAATTCTGAACTTCCCCTGATGGGTTTCCTTCCACATTTTAAAGCATGCTGTTTTCTCTCTGTCACACGCCTCATTCACATGCGCATTCTCACGTTCTGCTCCTCCCAGGCACTCTCCAGCCAGGCTAATGGATTCTTATCTGCCTGTACATGTTCTCCAGACACATTCATTTATTCACATTCACTTGGAGTCACTCCTTTTATTACGCGTTACCTCCTGCTTCTAAAAATCACTTCAAATGTCAAAGTTGTTTCCATAGCTTCTGTTCCTGCTATCTGCAGGAACTGCTAGCTTTGTCATTCTTATAAAAAAGGAAAATGTACCAATATTGGCTTGACTGAGTAAAGAGCCCAACCCAAAGCAGATTGTCCTACCGTGGGATGCAGGTTTGTGGCTGTGGTGTCCCCGCCTTCAAGACCATCCCATTTATCTCTCTTTGTTCCACTCCCTCTCTCTTCCTGCACAATGCTGCAATCACACACATACTCCGGGTTGGAAAAAAAAAAGGACAGTCTAATTTCCTGATGATTATGTTGTTACCTAGCAACAGCCAATCAGGGGCTGGGCCTTTTGCCTGCAGTATTTCATGCAAATAGTTTGGAGAAATTGCAGGGTAACCCAGGCTGCTTAGTCTGTCTTCTCAGGGGACATATTACAGAATAAAACCAACCCAGAAGGGGACTATTGAAGCCAGGCACGTGGCTCAGATACCAGGCCATGTGATCTCTTTCCCTTACCTGCTGTGCCCTGCAGCCCCTAACAAAAGCATGTGGATTCCACAGACAGACACTTAGGGAGGTCAAAAAGTTGGAAAGAGCCTCATCAGCACCCATTCTTCACCCTGGATCTGTGTACTGATAACTGGAGCCCAGAGCAATCTCCAATACTCTGGAAACCCTACTACCTTCCCAGGGTGGCAAAGAGTGCTGCAATCTCAGTAGCTGTCTGTGGAGGGCATGAAGGAGAACCTTCCACAGTCCTCAGTTCAGAAAGAAGCTAGAACCTGGCACTTCTGGCCTGATTTAAGAGCCTCATCTATGCCCACACTGGCCTATCTCACATGGGGAAGCCCATTGTTTACAACCGCATTCTTCCTGGTGCCAACTGGCAAATCCTCATTCAAATGGTTAAAGAATGAGAGAAGCTACAACATTCCTAAGACCACTTAAAGAGATGTTATTATTGTTGTTTCCCCTCAAACTACTGAGCATTCAATGTAAAACACTGTCAGGAGCCACACAGACCAACTTCCTGTAAGGCCCAGGAGCCACTTCACTCAGATCGGGTTTGCTACCATAAAGGTGGGTGCAGAAGACATAGAGCGGCCAGGTCTGTCTCCTCGGGGGCCGAGAGCCAGGCTTCAGATACCAGCAGTTTGTTTTGTTGCTGTTGTTGGCTCAAAGCTTAGTACTCAGCATGAAGGCAAGAAAAAACTGTGAGCGCAGCCGCCGGAGAGCTCCTACTGCTCTTAGTACTGACTCTAGCCAGCAGCCTTGCAAAGGTGTGTTGTTGGCTATACGGGGACAGTGAGTTGGTAGGGATGAAAAACATTCACCCCCTATCCTATTGATTTGTGGTTTTTAAATATTTGTAAGACAAGAGATAATTATACTCCAATCATTATAGGAAGGTGGTGACAGCTCTCCAGCCTCTGTCATTCACAGCCTCACCATCCAGAACCGGATTATGGAACCAAAGAAAGGAACTGTCAATCCACCTTTGTTCCAGAAAGGCAGAGGTAAGGAATGCCACGCATCTGGAGGGCTGGAGAACTCTATTCTCACCCTGATCCTATAGTAAATTTCAGAAAATCTCTGAGGCAGGTACTTTTATCCTTGTAACCTGGGAATCCATACCATAAATCCCATTTTACAGAAGAGAAACTTGCTCAAGTTGTACAGTTACAAAGTGGCAAAACTGAAATGGAAAATCAGGTCTTTTTACTATAAAGTCTGCACTGGGACATCCAGATCATCCCAGACCATGCCCAAGTCTTCACAGCAGTAAAAAGAAAAGCAAAAAGGGGAGAGCAAGAGAAGCTACTTTTCAGAGTAAAAAACCCCAACTATTGGCACTTATTACAGGTAACAAAGGTCTTTCATCTGGAATTCAATGTTGGGCCTTCAGTGACTTTTACCCCTGTTTGGACATTAGAACCACCGGGTAAGCATGTCAGCAATATTCATGCCCGGGTCCTACTCCAGACCAGCTAATTAATTAGGAATTTCTGGAGGTGAGCAGGGAGGCAATGGGTTTTTTTTTTTAAGCTTCCCAGGAAGAGCACTCTGGAGTATGATCTGGCAGTTCCTGATAAAACACAACATACACCTACCTATAAATCAGAAATTCTATTCCTAGAAATTTCTTCAAGCAAAATGAAAGCATAAGTCCATAAAAAGTCTTATACAAACATGTTCCTGGCAGCTTTATTCACAGTAGCTAAAAAAGTGCAGTAGAGCCATACTATGGAATGTTACTCAGCAATAAAAAGGAACAGACTATGGGTATATGCAACAACGTGGATCAGTCTCAATAATGCTATGTTGGATGAAAAAACCGCATACGACAGTACAATGGAATGGTTCCATTTATACGAAGGTCTAGGAACAGAAAAAGTTAATCTATGGAGGAAAAACAGGTGGCTGCTCTGGAATTGGGAGGGGTGTTGGGAGGACTTGAAAAGAGGCATGAGGGAACTTCTGGGGTGATGGCATTATTCTAAATGTTGACAGAGGTTTTTATTTTATTGGTGTATACATCTGTCAAAACTTGTACAATGGTGTACTTCAGATTTGTGCATTTCATCATACATAAATCTTACCTCAAAACTACTGAACTCTAGTTAATGATATGCAAGCTGATGTGTTTAGGGGTGAAGTATACCGATGCCTGAGACTCAGTTTGAGAAGCATAAAAAAGAAATACGATGAGCTGATAAATGGATAAATAGTTGGACAGGTATGTGATAAGGCAAATATGGTAAAATGTTTGTTGTATAATCTCAGTAAGATACCTATAATAGCCACTGTGGAATTTTTTTCAACTTTTTGGTATGCTTAAAAATTTTCAGGAAAGAGAAGTCACATTAGGTGGTGAACTTATTATACATCAAGTGGACAATGCACTGTAGAATTGTATGCCTGAAACCTATGTAATCCTTGCTAACAGATGTCACCCCAATAAGTCTAACAATAAAAATGAATTTAAAAAAAAAAAAAAAAAAAAAAAAAAAAATTTTCAGAATAAAATTTGGGAGAAAAGCTCCTCAGGTGATATCAATGAACAGACATTGGGATAAGAGACAAATATCAGTTATCTTAGTTGAAAAGTATGAAATGAATAATACTGTGGCCTTACTCTCCAGAGATGACTGCAATCACTACCCCACAACACACACACACACACACACACACACACACACACACACACAGAGAGAGAGAGAGAGAGAGAGAAAATAATTCCGAAACCCTGGAGTAAATGTTCAGGTTGAAACATCCTAGAATTAGGCTGAATCTGTGGCCACACTATGGCCCACTTCACACTGGACTTACAGAGGACACATCCTTCGACGTATGGTCTAATGAGACAAAATATTTGAAATCAGGACAGGTATGGAAAATCTGGGCAATATGGTAATAATACCTATGCTCTAGAATTGAAAAACCTCAAACCAATACTCTTCTCAGACTCAGTAATTTCCCCTAGCTCCCTTTTCCCGTTGGACCACAAGCCCGCAGGGAGAATGCAGGTCTCCAAATATACAGAGGAAGAAGCTGGTGTGTGATGTCCCAGAGGATCTGAATGGACAGTTGATTTCAAGGGGGTTGGGAAAGAGTGAGGGGAGGAGTAAAAGGGGAAATAATGCAGTCAAGTGCAATGTGGAGCCACTATTCCCTGAGCTGCCCCATTTATTCTGCATAATTGCTTCATTTCCATTGGCAGTGCATCTCAAAATGAATTTCATTACTGGTGCCTTGGATATCATATTGATTACCAGTTTCATCGATTCTTATCTTGCTAATTAGCATATAAATTAGCCATTTGGGGGAGGCATTAGGCAAAATTGAATTTTCTCCTTAATTTTCTTTCAGAAGGTAAATGAAAATGGATGTGGCCTGTTAAGGCCCATGGCCTTCCAATGACACAATCTAAGTGCTATTCACAGTCAAGGAACCCTCTTGCTGAGGGAGAGAGAAGGCTCATGGAAGAAGTCCTCCTACCCCATGACTGATACCGCTGCTGTCAGAATCCCTTAAGAGTTTTCAAGGAAATTTGAGGCAGAGGATAGGTTTGCAAGCTGAGACGTGTTTCCTTGGATGAGACACTCCGAGCTGACGACAGCAGGGTCCCCCTCCCATACACACATATGAGGAGGCCCTGTGATGCAGCGATCTCCATGGTGTTCTCTTCTATGGCTGGAATGAGAATGCCGTTCTGCTCTTGGGTTTACTGGAGAGAGAAGTGGTCTGAAATCCGATGAGCTGGGTTGGAATGCCTGCTTTGTCCCCTATCAGTGTGTCCCCTATCTGGAGCACTTTACCTCATGTATAAAATGGGGATGACCACAGCACTGACTTCATTGGTAGGTGGGAGGGTTAAGAGAGAAGGTTTTCGGAGCACTTAGCACAGTGCCCGGCACAGCAGAGTTCACAGAAGGCAGCATTCTTTAGCAAAGAAGAATCTTAGGCAACTGGATACCAGGGTGCTCTGGCGGGAGCTGCTCAGCTTCAATGTAATCATTACTCCAAGCACCCAGGTGCTTAGTCCCTAGAACAGGTCACAGGCTGTTAGTTAGCCCAGCTCAGGTCCTTGACTCTAAAGAGATGCACAACAGCAGAAGCACAACAGCTGGGAGCAGCTTGAAAAGGAAGCATCTTGGGCCCCACCCTAGATGTGTAGGTAACAAGAATCTCAGGTGATTCCTATACAAATTAAAACTTGGCGAGCACGGTTTTAAGTTATCCCCTGTTAGGGACTCAATGCTTGTATCCCTCCCATCCCCAGTCCCAATTTGGGGCCTTTGGGTGGTAAATAGGATTAGATGAGGTCATAGGAGCCCTTGTAAATGGGATTAATGGCCTTCTAAGAGCTTCCAGAGAGCTGCTTCCTCTCTCTGCTCTCTGTGAGGACAGAACAAGAATTCAGCAGTCTGAAACCCAGAAGAGGGCTGACCATCAGAGTATGACCATGCTGGTCCCCTTATCTCAGACTTCCAGCCTCCAAACCATGAGAAATACATTTCTGTTGTTTGTAAGCCACGAGTTTATGGCACTTTGTTATAGCAGCTAAAGCTAAGACATCCCCTTCATTAAAATCTTAGAGAGGGAAGGGACATGGAGATTATCCAGTCAAAACCCACAACTCAGAAAGGTTAGACAACTTGCCTAGAACCAGTCTGGGGCAGAGGAGCTGTTCAGATGGAGGATGAGCGCACTCCATCTGAGGTTTACACGTTTCACGCTAAGAATAGTAATAAAGTATTTGGTGTTTAACCCAGATGCTTTTAAAAATATAGACAATTTGGAAAAATAAAGAAAAGCAAAAATGAGAAAATAAAATTCACCAAAGTGTTCGTAACGGTTGCCTTGGGTGGTAAAGTTCTTGCTGGACAACTCCTGGTCATTCAGAAGCTGGTGATGCTGGTCTGCCCAGTGTCCTGACACCTGGTGAACCAGGGCTGGAGGCATTCCTGGTTTCCTAACCACATAATCCAATGGATTCAGGTGCTATTTGGTATTTTTCAGAGCTAGAAAGCACACCAAGATGGGAGGCACCAGATTCCTAGGATTGTCTCTCAGCAGAGAGCTCAACGCCTGACCATGAAGTGTTCTTGGAGCAAGTCACTGAGTCCAGTTCACCTTGTCAGCCTGACTTGGTGCTGCTTGGATAGCAGGTAAAAAGACAGTTTCTGCCTGCAAGGACTTTGACAATGTGTAAGAACGATACAAATATATACACAAGGAACTACAATGCAAGGCCAAGTGTGGAAAATTCTCCCGTGGACATACGAAGTGAACGCGGAGCAAAGCAGGTTGGTGCAGTGGCTTCGGGGTTACTCAGGCGTGGGATGGGATCCACCTCTGTCATCGACCACCAGTGTGACCCAGGACAAGGTACTGCATCTCATGGAGTCACTATTTCCTCATCTATAAAATGGAGATGACAACCCTTGACCCTCCGTGTGAGGAGCAGACTGCCTCTAGAATAAGCGCTCACACAGCGAGCACTCGCAGAAGGTACTGCAATCATTATGGCTTTGGACACAGCTGACAAGGGCCATGAAAGCACATACAGACGCATCATCATCATCAGTCCCGTCTCGAAAAAGTTCCATGGAACCAAACGATTAGAGGTGAATGGACACCAAGAAGCACAGTTAATGGTTCCAAGTTTTCACGGCTGATGCCACCCAAACAGCCAATGCCTTTATTTGCTGTAATAGACTTAAACATGCTTGTCTTTGGAGATACAGAAAGAGCCCATTTAGGTGGAGTCATGGCTAGGCTTCAGGAAGAGCCCATTTAGCCTCTGGACAACTTTTCGTGTTTTCCAAGCCTTACATGACCTAGTGGTGGGTTTGGGTTTTAGGACTGTGACTCAGTCCACTCTTTTGAAATTTCTATAGCAAGTCCCCTCTACCAGTCACTGATTTTGCAAAAACCTGGTGCTACTGGGGGAATAAAGAAATAGGAGTCACTACCCTGATCCCAAGAAATTTTAGGTAGGAATGCTCAGGATATGTGACAGGAAGGCAGGAGTAAGCTTTAAAATATTTATAAACTAATACTAAGTAAATGTAACTAATTTGTAGTTATACTTAATTTCCCCAGTTACTATATTTCTCAAAATTGATGTGCCAATATTTTTATATATAAGGTCCTGGGGGGAGGTCACAGAAATCAGTAAGAAAAGATACACTATAACTTAGTAGGAAAATAAGTAAAGGATATGAACAAAATGTTCATCTTCAGTTATAAAAAATGATAAGTGATAAACCTATAAAAGGATGTTTAACCTCACTAATAAAGAGATGCAAATCAAAATAATACCTATAAGGTTGGCAAACATTTATAAATTTGATAATATCCAGGGCTGATGTAAGGTGGGTAAATAAATTTCTTATGTGGCTGGTGGGAATGTAATTGGAATATCCCTTTTGGTGGGCAATTTGGAAATAGATATCAGCATTTTAAAGCATATCCCATTTGTCTCAACAGTGCTGCTTATAGAAATTGACCTTTGGGGATATTTGTCCCCAAGGTATTTTAAGATAGATTTACTAGGGTGTTCCCTACCATACTGTTTACCATAGCAAAAACACAGAAACCAACTGAGCATTCATTAGCAGAGCCATAGAAAGAACACTAAAAAAATACCAGCACTAATAAGGATGAAAATAGTAGCAGTTAATATTTACTGCACACTTACCATGTGGCTGGCAGGTTCTGATGCTTTAACATGCATTATCTCAATTAATCTTCACGTCAGCTCTGAGGTAGGTATTATTGTTTTAAAATGAGGGAAAGGAGATTCACAGAGGTTAAGAAACTTGTCTGAAGTCACACAGTGGGTGGCAGAGCAGGATTCTGAGCAGTGTAGCTCTGGAGCTCCTGCTCTTAACCACTACCACACACACGCACACGCACACGCACACATGCATGCACATGCACACACACAGAACACTCTGCATCAGTTAAAGAGAATCAGATTTACACACATTGGAAAGCTCTCTAAGATATATTGCTAACTGAAAAGATCCAGGTTGGAATAATGTGCTTTAGATGGCCTGCTGTGCATCAATAGAATGGAGCTGTATCAATGGATCATGACACCATTCTTCATATTTGAAAAAAAATACAAACATAAGGGGAATTGCCTGATGATGAAAGGACTTACAAAAGTAAATTCTTTCATAATGTAGAAACTACAACCATTTTGTTTGGGAAGAGGGCTGGTCAATGTAAATTTTAATGGTGGGTTTTCCTAAACTACACGATTTCCTTAGTATAGTGAGGCGATGACAGTTGAAGGAATGGGGGGAGGCTGATAAGAGAATTGATAATTGAATCTTGAAGGCCAAACTAAGGTCTTTATTTAAAGTGAAACAGAGTCATTGTAGACTTGGTTACAAAAAGAATTGCTCCATGCGATTACGTATTTCTGAGGAAGACTGTTCCAATGGCTGTGTCGGGGACAGACTGCTCCGACGGCTGTGTGGGGGACAGACTGCTCCGACGGCTGTGTGTGGGGGACAGACTGCTCCGACGGCTGTGTGTGGGGGACAGACTGCTCCGACGGCTGTGTGTGGGGGACAGAAGAGGGAACAGAACCATAGGAAGGCCATGTATGGAGGTTATAGCAGTGAGGTGTACATGGGGTTGGCAAAGTCTGGGCCTGTCTGCAGGGTGTATTGTCAAGCTACAGTAATTAAGGAAGTCACATATCAGCATTGGGGTAGACCCTGTTCTTGAGGTCGGTTGTTGACCTCTCTTCCCAACTTGGCGTTCTGTGTTACGTTGGTAGCTTGAAACGGGTCACGGTGGGAGTATTTACACTACACTAATAAGCAAATGCTTTCTGTGTGTCTGGGAGAGAAGAGGGAAGGGCTGGTTGCTAAACACTTGCCAGCAAGCTACTGAATGAAACCCGAGAGAGGTGCCCAACCAGACGCGCACGCCGATGAGCACCTGGTATGTGACAGATGGGTCTATCAGGTCAGTGGGAAGGGCTAGGCGTTCCATTAAATAGAGCTGGGAAAATCAGGGGTCTACATGGCAACAAATGGAGGCGATTCCCCATCTCACTCCAAATCCCTAAATTAATTTTAAGTAGATTAAATATTTTAAGTGGGAAAGGCAAAACTTTAAGACTTTTTAGAAGAAAAGATGGGATTTTCCTTTCTTTCTGTCGGGTACCAGGGACACTGCTAGTATCGAACCATTCTGGTCTACAATAAGAGTTTGACGTTCCCTGCAGCATCCAAGTGACACAAATTTGAACTGCCCTATGGCTGGTTAACTTCCTGTTTACTCTTACTCTGAAGGCGCAGCTCCTTAGGGTCCCAGCTTAAAGAAGGGGAGGTTTTTTTTATTTCTTCCCGAGGTTAGGGTCTAGGCTTTGATCCCTGTCTTCTTTGCCCTATAAGGCTACCCAAAATTCAATTTGACTTCACAGATACTTCTTCCAGACCAGCAAATGCCTTTACAGAAAAAGAGGCTTTGAAAGCTCAGCTTACCTCTCTGGGTTCTTGCTTCATCCTAGATTTTGGCCCAATACTACTTTAGTATTTTGTTAGCTCTTCAACACATTTAAGAAAATTAAAAAGAACATTTCTCTCAGTGTTTCTAGTTGTCCTCAGTGGTCCTAATTATTGAGCCCACCATTACCAGAAATGAAAGTTCCTAGAAGAAGTGTGATGGGAAACCAATAGATGACTTTTGAAAAGGGGAGAGAAGTAATCAACTAGTCTATTTTGGTCATATTCTGTCAGACTGTTTATAAGTAAAGAGATGACATATTTAAAACATTAACCAAAAAGAAAACAACCATTTCAATGATATGAATTTGTTATTTGCATGATATCTGCTTTATAAGGATGTGTGTTCTATTTCTCCTGAGACAGTAAGCTCTTGAAGATTGAAGATCCTTTCTGTTTTTCATAAGTATGTACCCTATCTCTAGGACTTAGCACAGAAAGATAAAATGCTAGTCTTTCTGCCTTTTTTGTCATCATTCTGGGGCTTCAAGGCACCTGAGGGGAACTAGATTCTCAGGAATTCATCTCTTCCCTCATTTCCCACCACTTGTGATAGGCATTAGCTGAATACTGAGAGTAGTGAAAAGTACTTTACATCAAGTTTGAGGATTTAATCAGCGTGCTAGGATATACAAGTAGGTAAATACAAATGCAGAGTTTGATGTTGTTCAATAATGTCCAGCTTAGAAGTCACACTTTCCTGATCTACTCACTGTTGACAGATGTATGAATTGGGGGAAAATTTTTAAAATATGCATCAAGAGCCATAGTATTTTATACATCTTTTGATTCAATAATTCCATGTTTATGAATATGTCTTAAAAAATAATCATGGGCATTTACAAAGATTTAGCTACCTGAGTGATTATTATAAGAGGGAAAATTGAAAACTTATATAAAATCCCATCAGAGATTAGTAATTTGTACCTTCATATAATGGAATACTCTATTTAATGACACAAAAATGTTCACAATGTAGTGATAAAGGCAATTTGTAAAAGAACACATATGGCAAGATCCCCCTTTTTCTTTGTAAAAAATATATATGTACTCATAAAAACTAGAAGGATCTACGATAAAATGTTAATAGCATTACCTTAGGGCAGTGGGACAATGTATTCCTCCCCTCCCCCAACTTTGCTTTAATACTTCCCCCACCTGAATCTTCTGTAATAAAAATATATTACTTTTATAATAAGAAAAAAATTGATAATTATAAAATAGCCATTCCTAGGTCCAATCCATCTATCACTGATTAGCAGAGAAGTCTACGTTCTCCTAATTCCATCCTCCTCTCCACACCTGGTCCATACACAACTTTTCTCAGGGTTTGGCCAGCCAGAATAGAGTAACACTCATTCATCAGCAGCAGGTAGGTGGCTCATCATATTTATTAGCTGAATTGAACAGATTGTTAAAAGCCATTTTCCCACATAGAAGTAATAGAATATCACATAAAAGGTGATTTCTATCAAATACTCTCCATTTTTAAATAGCCTTATGGCATTATATTATCGCTCACATCCAAACTAAATAAAAGTATTTTGAGAGCATACCCAAAGGGGAAGTTATTATTATTATGACTCCACATATTTTCCTGGAAGGTCTGTCTGTTGCATACTTAGCAGTTCTGTGCCTTGCTGGTCAATAAGGCTCAATTGCCTCTGTTGCTGAATTGTCTCTGCTGCAATGGAGAGAATCAAACCTAGCCTCACTCCTTTATAGAAAAAAATAAATGCCTGGAATAAGATGGAATTTCCAAGAAAAACATACCAGCTCAATTCAAATCTCTGTGGGATTACTGCACTGGTGTTGTTTTTAATATGCCTTACTCTGCCCCTCCAGATGGCATGATTTGTCATCTCCTTCCTGACTGATTCACTGCTTTTTCTTAGAGAGCAGGCAGTCTTTGTGAATGGCTCACTCAGGGAGCATGTGCGGGACAAACCCAGAGCCTCACTCCATGGGAACGTAAGAGAAGAAGCTAAAGAATGGGCTGAGAGCGGCAGCTGAATGGAACAGGTCATGCTGTTTCTTGAAGCTAAAAAAGCCAATCCTGTAAAAGAGTAGATGAGAGGACCTAATTGGGTTTGACCCCCGCCACCCTCCCGCCCGTGTGTGCACAGAGAGGGCTGGGAAATGCAGCTTTGCACACGGGAAGGGGAGTGAATTCCAGGGCTGCTATCCAGACACACTTATTCACGCATCTGCCTGATTCAACATTATATGCACAAGAGGTCTTTGAAGCAATGAACAGAGTAAGGCTTAAGAGAGCATGGGCTGTGTAAACAGAACCTTAATGGAAGAGGAAATCCCTCTCAGTGCTGTTTCCATTTGTAGCACTACAACTGACAATAGGGGGATGAATTACTTACTATATTTAAATGCCTCTTCGCAAAAATGCAGTCACTATAATAAAACAGGCCAGTAATACCTAGTAACAAACAATAAAGATACCTTTCTCTAAAGACAGTGAACATCATATTATGGTCATTATAATTATGGTTGCAAGCATGATAAATCAAGCTACCAACTACATGGTTCCTCCCTTTCTTTATCACCAGCTGAAGAACCAATCCTTTCTTCACCTGGAAACTTCTGCTATTATTAGGATTACTACTCCAAAACAACTTCTAAATATGTAGTGCACTACTTTTCAATAATTATGCATTACCTAGCCAGCTTCATTATCTAGTATATTCATTTCTTAAAAACTAAGATCTCAGAAGAACTAAGATTATTTTTTGTGTGGAATGGGAAAAGTAAATGGTAGGGAAGCTGATGAAAATACTATTAATATATTCTCTTTGCACTGGTTCAGATTTCACTAAACTATACTTAAATCACTAATCATGAAGACTCAATATAATCACTTGTTTACCCCAAAATATATATTATTATTGATTATTATATCTTTAACATATAGTTTTATAATTGAGAGACAACTAGAGAATAAGCCTAGAGACTTTAAATTACCATAAGATATTGCCAGTGTCCAACAAATGCATAGAAATATGTATTGGAACATCTCTATTTCCTTCTTGTTATATTAAGCAAAAATGTAACATGAAAATCAATCAATGTAAATCACCATATTAACAGAATGAAGATGATGATCATATGATCATTCCTATAGATGAAGAAAAAGCATCTAATAAAGTTCAATACTCAATCATAACAACTCTCAGCAAACAAGGAATGGAAGAAAACTTCAGTTTGATAAAGGCTATGCAACAAAAACTTACAGCTAACATCATATTTATTCAGTGAAAGACTGAATGCTTTCCCCTAAGATTGGGAATGACAATTCAATTGTCTATTCAATATTATCCTGGACGTTCTAAATACAGCAGAAACAAAAAGAGATAAAGATTGTAAAGGAAGAAGTAAAATTATATTTATTTGCAGACAACATAATTGTGTTTGTAGAAAACCCTAAGGAATCTACCATAAAGCTACTAGAACTAAGGCAAATTTATCAGAGTCACAGGATACAGTAATAGAAAGAGGTAAAGTAATGTGACCAAGGTTACTGTAATAGGAATTAAAGAAGCCAGAATTCCAATCCAGGGAGTCTGGCCCTCGAGCCTTCCTCTTAACTACTACTCATATGACCATTTAATAATCAAGGCATTACTACACACGTACATACAGACAATAACATCATTTCTCTTCCATGCAATTAGCTTCACCCTAAAATTCGGTGAAGAGGAAGAAAAAAGACAAGTTGTGAATTTTAAATCCTTGTCTACATATAACAGCACGACTGTTAATTGTCTAATAAAATCAAACTTGTACATTTAATCCTTACACAGGTTAGCACATTTCACAGTGTAAAGAAACCTCACTGATACAGCCCACATATACGTACCCTACAGAGGTCCTATGCCCAGATGAATGGCAAATGCTCAAGGTCAGTGCAACTTATCTTTAATACTAGAAAACAAAATTTAAAAGAGTACTGATGATCCATCAGGAACATCATTCTTATATACAAAGGATAGCATGTTCACTGATTAATTCAGAAACACAATTTTAAAAACTAGTTTAGAGTTCAAAAGTAAGGCATTAATACCAAATTAGCCACAAACCAAAGTCCAGGCCGGTAGCATTTATGTCTCTATAGAAGAAACTTGAAGTTCTCACCAGGAACTTTACATGTGGATTTTTAAGTAGTTATAATCAAGGCCATACCAGAAATAACATGAATATTAGGATAACTAGCATTGCTAAATTAATAAGTATTTATTCAGCCTACTATTGAATACTGAAGTCTTGAAACACAGCCAGTCCACCAAAACTGGATGGTGTATAGGCAGAGAAAAATGACAGGAGGAGCTTGAGGTAGCTTCATTGTGATAAGCCAAATCAAGGAAACTGCTAGCATGTAGATAAAATTATATGGCTTTGATGTGGGATCTTATATAGCACAGCATAGCTAGGAAACAACCACAGGAAAACCATTCCATGGTAACAATCTCAAATGCAAAGGCTATTTATAAAGATCTTAACTTTAAAAGAGAAGAGTTGCAAACATTATCAGACTATGCTAATAGTGACTACAACCTGGAATGAAAGGTCTGTCTTAGAAGACAGGTAGGATGGTATTGGGGATGTATCAGTCTTTTTCAGTTAAACTGACCTGTATAGATAATCATGTACTGTCCTTCGTTGACTTACTGTTTTCTTGATCTATTCTGTGTAATTTATAAACTTTGAATTCTTTTTCTATACTTAATCTTAACCAAAAGGCTGAGAAGCAATTTAATTCTTTTTCTCATGTGACTCTTGTGACCTTGAGTACATGATTGCAAGATGAACAGCCTAAGATTGTATCTGTTGACAACTGAATTATGGTGCTTCTGAGGGTAAGGCAGTATGGTATTGGGAGAAGTAGCATGGTGTAGTGGAAAAACTTGAGCAAATTATTTGGTATATTTGGATCTCAGCCTTGTCATCGAATCCCTCATATGTAATAATTAAAAACTTACAGGGTTATTACAAAGATTAAATGAGATGCCTAACACATAAAAGATGTTAAAAAAATATGTGAGCATTCATACTTTCACTTGTATTCTCTCTCTCTCTCTCTTTCTCACACACACACACACACACACACACACAGTCACATACACAAAAGGCTAATAGTTGAGGTTGATTTATTGCCCTCACCCCCACCATTACCTGGCCCAAGGATAGGTTGTTGTAATTGGTCTTACTTATTTTCAGCATGGCCAGCAAGGACATGGAGAAAAATATTAATTCTGGGGTGAGAGAGTCAGTAGTTGGTAGATGGTTTCAGTTTAAACACTGTTAACATTTTCTTTGTCTTATCTTCTTACCAGTTCTGATCTTCATCTCAATGGTTCTGAGTGTTTCACTCCTTGTTTGAGTATTGGGATGAGGCATCAAATTAAACATTTAAACATGGAAGACCATTGACAAATAAGGAATTTAAGTAGATAGTGGAGCACTTAAAGGGCTTACAGCCAAGATTCAATAACTGGGTACAATTCTGTACAGTCATGGAACCTTATAAATCATAATCTGGGTGGCCTTAGTCTTGTTTTGAAATTCCTTTTTGACACCTTGACATTCTGATAATAAATCAGTCTCTAAATATCTTATATCCTATTTTGATTAATCTAGATGTATGACTTTGTTACTTTAAATACAGATCTACTTTTTAATATTCAAAAGCCATGTCTGAAGTGACAATTTCTTTAAAGAAAGGAACCTACTATCAACAGGGAAGTTCCCTAGAAAAGATGCTAGAGACCTCCACTTAAAAACTGGAGAAAGAGGGACCAGATTTATACTCATTAAACAACTAAAAAATTGGACAAATACATAAAGCAATGTTTTTCAGACACTGGATGACAGACAATGCAGGCCTATGAGCTCTGAGAAGATAGAAAACAAAGTGAGCCCTATGATTGTGCCAGCTTACTGCCTGGAGGCAGTCCCCCAGATGCAGTACAGGGGTGAACAACCTGAACAGAGGTCTGTGGTCTCAGTGAGCTGAGGAGACTAAGATTAGAGATCCAGGAGGGCAAAGGGCTAGAATTTGTGGGACAGAGAACCAGAAAGAAGGGTGCTGTAGATATATCTATATATCTATATATCTATATATATCTATATAGATATATAGATATATATATATAGAGAGAGAGACAGAGAGACAGAGAGACAGAGAGAGACAGAGAGACAGAGAAACAGAGAGAGACAGAGAGAGAAAAAGAAAGAGACACACATATACACAAACACTCCTCCATCCCCTGGCCCCAGTTTTATCTCTAAGCCTCCCTGGAGTCTTTTGCTGAGTACAGATTTGCATATGCATGGAAGAAAACTACTCAAGACTACTGGAAAGGAGTAAACAGAACAATTCCAGGGTTCACCTAGGGCTGGGAATAGTTTGTGTTCACATCGGTCAGAGTAATTCATAAGAAATTAGTCAGAATCCTCAGAAGGGCATTATCATCATAGTGAGGGATACATTAGTCCAAGAACAAATGCCGCTGTGGACCCACCACAATAAAGCTTAAAAGCAATCCCTGAAGGCATCAAATTGATTCCAGGTAACTTAACTATATTCCAAAGCAAAATCTAGCAACCAAGGATATAAAATTAACAATAAAAAACTACCAGGCATGCAAAGAAACTTGTTAACTAGGAGAAAACAAGATAAATTAAAACATACCCAGAAATTATGGGGATGAAATAACTAGCAGGCAAGGATATTAAAACACCCTTAATAAATACCTTCCCCATGTTCAAGAAGTAGAGGAGAGCATAAACATGAGAACAAGAGAAATGAGATGTAAAAAAACTGTAAACATCTAGAGACCAAAATATAACATCTGAAATTAAAACTATATTGAATTAGAGTAACAACAGATTAGGACTTCAGAAGATCAGTGAACTTAAAGACACAGCATTAGAAACGATTCAAAATGAAGCACAGAGGAACAGAAGACAAAATAAAAATAAACAGAGCATCAGTGACCCATGGGACAACAGAGAAGCTATCTAACATTTATGAATTTGGAGTTCTAGAAGGAAAAAAGATTTGTGGAGAAAGGGGACAGAAAAATATATGTAATGGTTTAAACATGGTCCAAATTTGATGAAAATGACAAACCCACATATCCAAGGAGCCCATATCCAAGCAGAACAAACATAAAGAAAATGATTCCAAAGGACATCATAATGAAATTGCTCAAGTAGTAAGAAGAAAATCTTAAAAGCAAGCAGAGGGAACCCCCCCCCCCAAAAAAAGAACACTATATCACTGGTGTCAAACCTTTTGGCTTCCCTGGGCCACATTGGAAGAATTATCTTGGGTCACACATAAGATACACTAACATTAATGATAGTGATGAGCTGGAAAAAAAAAAAAGCCTATACAAATATCTCATAATGTTTTAAGAAGTTGTGTTGGGCCTCACTCAGAACTGTCCTGGCCGGCAGGTTGGACATGCCTGCACTATGTAGAGGATCAAAGGCAAGAATTATGGCAGATTTCTCACCATAAATTATTCAAGTTACCGGGCAATGGATAGACATCTTTAAAACATTAGAGAAAAAAAAAAAATAAAAACATCAACCTGGAATTCTCTACCCAGTAAAAGTATCTGTCAACATGAAGGTAAAATAGAACTTTTCAAACAGAAAAACACTGAAAGAATTAATTCCAGCACACCGAAACTACCAAAAATATCAAAGGACATTCTTTAGGCTAAAGGAAATGGAAAAAAAAAAAAAAGATGGAAACACAAAGGAATACAAAGGGTATCCAAACAGTAAATAAATGGGTAAATATAAAAGTAATGTTTCCTCATTTTA
This sequence comes from Lyroderma lyra, assembly GCA_004026885.1. Classification (NCBI taxonomy): domain Eukaryota; kingdom Metazoa; phylum Chordata; class Mammalia; order Chiroptera; family Megadermatidae; genus Lyroderma; species Lyroderma lyra. The sequence continues at coordinate 149,064 of PVJL010000586.1, forward strand.
AAATATCTTTCAAAAGATAATTCACTATTTAAAAGAAAACTAATAACATATTAAATAGTATATATGATAACGGCACAAAGGACAAGAGGGGAGAAATAGAAATATATAGTTTTAAAGTTCTTACATAATTGTTGGGGAATGTCACCAAGAAGATGTGGCCACAGGTTGACCTGTGAGCAAGACCCCGGAAACTGGAGGCTCACCACCCAACCTCTGTCCTTGGAATGTGTGTTCCACTTGTCTTCCCCATTCTTAGAAGTTGCTCCAAGGATGCAGCCTTGAATAGAAATGTGGGGTTGAGACTACTTGGATGATATGTGGACTAACCCAGTTAAGACCTCTATATATTTTTTTAAGATTTGGCAGGTATGTGTGAAAAACTACTTGTCTTTTTGCTGTGAGGGTTAAATAAGAACTCATGTAATGTTTTAGCATGGCAATTAGCATATATAGTAAGTTCTCAATCAACTGTAATCCTACTTCATCATTATGTAATAATTACTACTACTATTTCTAATAAAACTCTATTTTTACCATCTCATCTTCATTTCTTTATTTTTAGGGGTGGAAGAGTTTTTCCTTTGGGGACTGTGATCTCATAGGTGAAAGGCATTAACACCACATGGAAAAAAACAAAGAAAATAATGCAGTCTGGTATGCATGTCTTTGTGGAAATAGAAAAGAAAAATGAAGAAAGTAAGGGCTTTGTGTGCTAGTGAAGGACAGGAAGTAGGGCCCAAAGAGTTTAATGTGTGACGAAGAGTGCTAACACATAGCCCTTGAGGTTTGGGGGAAACAAGAGAGAACATTAAGAATTGAAATAGAAGTCTAAAAAAGGGATGGAATATATTCATTCTTTATAGGAATTCAGTAAGTGCTTAGAACTTTGCACTTTGGAGAGATGAAGGTTGAGAGGAAGAAGTTATGACAATGATAGTGAAATTATGTTTATGACAGGGTAAACACAAATTAGCTCATTTTTACATACCAGAACACTGGTACTAGGACTGAGATGAAGTCTAAGATGGACAAGGAAAGCTTTTGTTTAGGACAAATAAAATACTGCAAGCAAATGCAAGATATGAAAGGTGTGTTGTTTCTTTTAGTATTTCCAGCAGTTCCCCTAGTACCTCGCATGCCATTAATCAATCTAGGTTGAATGAGCAGTTAATAGTAAAAATATTGGCACGGGATGACAAGTTGAACTAGAGGCTCCCTTCTAGCTGCATGATTCTGTCTCCAGTCTCACTCTTGTTCACACTGCTGGTTTGATCCCTTTAAAAGGCAGATTTGATCACATTGCTCTTAAAGTGCTTCAACAGTTCCCCATGGCCTCAATGCAAAGTCCAAGTTTGTAGCATAGCAAACTAAGCCTTTGGTGTTGGATCCTGCCCTACTTTTCAGCCTTGTTTCTGCCTCTACCCACTCACATATTATGCTCCCGTCATGTCAGATTACTGGGAATTCCCCACATATGCCATGCTCACACACACACACAGACACCCCACCTTTGCACACACACTGCTCCTTCTGTCTGAGGTGCACGGTCTGCCTGAGGAACTCGTCCTGATCCTTCACTTGTCATCTCAAATGTCACTTTCTCTGGGAGGTGGCATTACTAGCATAATTAAGTGATGCCTTCTCTGAGCTTTCAAAACACTGTGTCCATACTTCTATTATGGCACTAAGTACAACAGCATATTCAATGTTTCCATGTCTATCTTCCTTTATAAACTTTTGGGGTGCCAGGACTGGGTTCTACTCATTTTTGCATCCCTAGCATAGGGGTATAGAAGCTTTAAAAATGTTTTTTTGAATAAATGAACAGATTTTAAAGACCAAAAATAGAAATAAAGCTTGAATACTTGAGTGAATAAGACATATCAGGGTACTAAAAGACAGGGATGGACAGGTCCGTCTCTATAATTACAAGATTTTGTCATAAGTGGCAGCTACAATACACCCCTCCAATTGTCCCTTGTTATCATGATCAGAGACAGAATGCTGGGCTAGATATACTACTGGCCTGACTCAGTACGATATTCCCTATATTATTCCCAATTATTTCTCACACTCCTTTTACCTTTGAGAAAGCAATTGGGTTTTCATATGCCTTGGTGTCACCATCTTTTGTGAAATAAGCCCTATTTCAAAATCCTCCAAGAGTCAAGTTCTCTCTCTCTAATTCTCATTTTCTCTCTCTCTTACTAAGCAGAATGGAAAACTCCAGTGCTAGATAAAGGACAAAAATAATTGAGTCCAAATTTAGTGTACGACTTTAGGAAGTTATTATACCTCTGTATGTCTTAACAAATGGAATCAACCCTACTATCTAGGAGATCACAGGAAATAATAAAAGGTAAAATGTACATAGTGCTTAATATGTACCTCACATGTACTAACCTGTTTAATTCTGTAATTCTTCCAAGTATGTACTATTATTATCCCCATTATGTACAAGAAGACGAGCGCAGAGAGGGTGAAGACTTGAAGAAGGCTGTGAAGGTCACAGTTAATGAGTGGTAGAGGCAGGGCTGGAACTCCTACCGTCTGGCTCTAGCGTCTATGTTGTTAACCGTTACTTTCTACTGCCTCTCTGCAGGCCAGTGGAAAGCACCGTGCACACACAGTACAAAGCTCTGTACACCAGAGTATAGAAGGAGACACTGAATGGTAGGTCCCACTTACCAAAGTGTTATACATGTCAATCCAAATGCATTTTGTAGCCAGGATTTTAGACTTCAAACCATCCATCATCTATAGTTAAAATATGAAGGGTCTCTTATGATTTTAGCCATCAAGAAGATGGGTTTGTCTTTTACTGGTACCTATATTTTGGATAACACTGTCACTAGATGAACATTTACTTGGGGGGGCGGTGCTTTACTGATCAGTGAATTAGGTTTTTCTTGGGAGCGATGACAAGAATAGAGATAGGGCAGAAGATACACTTTTGTTTATGCTTTCTCTACAGAAACAAAATTTTAAAAAAAGCATTAAATATTTAAGTCCATAACACCCTCTACTCAAAAAATTCATTTAGATAAAATTTAAGGAACAGCCATCTGGTATAATGCAGTACCTTTAAACTGTTAGCAATCTCTTACAATCACACTTCCTTCTAGGCAATGGGCCATTTGGAAAGTGCTGAATAATTCTTCGTTGAATGAGTGAATACTCTTTTAGAGGTGGATTCAGAGAAACTCCGTATTTCCAGATGTTTCCTCAGAATGGGTGCCTTATAACAGCCATATCTACCCTGGAGAACTCTACTACTCGTGCCACTTCCAGAAGAAGTTACTCCCCAACTCTCTAGAAAAGTTGGAAGCCACCTTTATCGGTGCCAATGGTTTCTACACCGATTTCTCCCCCACCAGCAGAAAGGGAACAGGGAAAGATCAGGTTACGTTGTTTTCTTGGGCCTGTATAAATTCCCGTGAGGGTCTCTCTTCCCTCAGGAAAAGTTTCCCTGGCAACCATATTTATACACTCACTCAATTCTCTCCCCTCATTTGATTTGCTGGTTGGTATAAAAATTAATTTGCATTGAATTGCTGAAGCTTACAAATTAATCAGTTTAACTCACAAAATTTTAGAACTTGGTTTCTGGCCAAAACATGTCTTAAGGGGCCTATCCCTTTTCTTTTGAAATTTGAATGTAATTCAAATGTAATTCAAATTTCTTCAGTTCAAATATTTTTAGACATTCAATCTGCATGCTGGATGTTTCTGGCTATAGGCGGAGCAAAGAATATGCTCTTATGGGCATCTGGCTTTATTAGAAAGATCAAGAGAAGAAGAAGTACCTTAGTTCTGAGTAAACAAGGGGTCAAATTCCCAAAAATGAGCTATGATAAATTGCTGAAGGAGAGGAGTCAAGGACGAAGACAAAAAGTCTGAGCCACATGAAATAACGAACTCAGGCCTAAGGTTCAATGAGAGCTCAGGACCTGGATTAACAGGAATGGGACATAAGTATCAAGAATGGAGTATCAATAATTCACTTACCAAATATTAAGCATCTAATAGTGCTTGGTTTGGGGCATATGGCAGTGTGTAAGTCAGACCCAGAGCCTCCCTTCATGTATAAATGGTGGACCAATGCTGGCTTTGTTATTGAACCAAGTATCTTTGGGCTAGGGACTCATTACATGATTTCCTACAAGAGCCAGAACTAGTTTCAGAGCATGTGTGGAGCAGAGACTTACAGATAGAAACAAGTTCAAGAAGTCCTCCCTGGAGCAGGTGAGTTAACAAATCAAGAAGTCTTTGACATACACAATGGTTCCTTTTCACCTTCAACAGCAATGATACATGAGTTTCTAGATAAGGAGATGAAGAAGGACATATTTATCACAGGGCACAAGGCTAGATACTTTGCAATATACATAAGCTTTCTAGAGAACAAAGTATAAAGTATATAAAGGTATAAGCTATTCTTAAGGATATTCAACAACCATTTATTGAGCACCTACTATGTTCAAGTAATGGTTTTAGGAATGAAAGCTATGGATATGAAAAAGACATAGTCCCTAGTAATTGCAACAATGTGGTAAGTGCTATAATGAAATAAATACAAAGGAAGATTAGGGCGGAATTGAATCTTAAAAGAAAGAGAAGTTTGTTGTTTTAAGCTGATACATTTGGGGATAATTTGTTATGCAGCAAAAGAAAACCACTACCGTGCCTATGGAGACTGTGCCACAGCACAAATAGGAGGCCATGGAGAATACCTGGCCATCTAAACTTTGTTTCATGATGTATACCACATGTTAGACTCTAGATCTCTTCATATTTTTAATCCAATGCATTCTTAGGCTCACCTGGTCCGTGTTGGGAGTAGAAAGTGGGAGGAAGCATTGTGAATGGGAATGACATAGGAGGAAGCAACATAGTCTTAGTCTTGTCTGATATCTTCCACAAAGGAATCTAGGTTGGCTGGTGTTAGGACATGGTCAAGTGGTCAGCGAGTATCAAGTGGTACCAGGACCTGGTCAGCACCAGAAGTGTGGAGTAAAAGTTGTTTTTGAGAGAGCAATAACCATGAAAACCAGAAAAACTTAATTTGTTGTCAGATACAGGTAGTGAATGTAAAGCCAAAATGTAAGCGACAATATAAAAAATTAAGTTTTTCTGGTTTTCTTAATTCGTATGGGTAGATGAAGGGAAAGAGTGGGCAGCAAAGGCAATAGTGGCACATGAGCATTCAGGATGAATGTGGCTAAGGAGGGCCACATGGTTCATAGCTGCTGGGTAGTCCTTGGTTTGGGGCAAAGGGGTGGCATCAGCTTGGCTAAAAAGGCATCAGAGCAGGGTAGACAAGTTGTATTAGACCTTTTCAACCCCAATTTCTGTTTCAGTAGGTTAAAAAATGGATGCCATAGCTTCACCAAGGAAATGGGACGATCTGACCACAAAAGGAACAGAAATGAACTCATTTTTTTTTAAAAATTGGGAGTAACAACAGCATCAGGACTCTGACTCTATCCAATACTCTCAAGATATGATGGATGGGTTTCTAGAAGCCATTTTGGGCAAATCTTTGCCTCTCTATTCTCTACTCCCTTCATACTGGCTATCAACTTGAACTTCAAAATATCCCCCTTTTGGGTTCCATAATTTGTGGGACCCAGTGCAAAATGAAAAGGCAGGGCCCTCGTTAAGAAATTATTAAGAATTTCAAGACAGCAACAGAGCATTAAACCAAGCATAGGGCCCTTTAAACACGTAGGGCCCTGGGAGATTGCACAGGTGGTACACCCATGAGGCTGGTCCCGCCCTCAGGGACAGTATAGCATGATCCTCTAGAAAAGCTTTACAGTCAGAGCTGGGTCCAAATCCCATCCTTGCCACTTGTTAATTATGTGATCTTAGGCAATATATTTAGCCTTTCCATGCTTCCAAGAGGTTGTGTGTTGTAATCCAGAACTGTGAATAGTAAATGAGATAATGAATAGAATGTATAGAAAGTGCTTAGCACAGAGTAAGCCTGCAATAAATGGCAGCTATACTATTATTGTTCAAGGAAATGTACAGGTAATGATCAAAGCAGTCAATTTAAGAAATGAATTGTTAAACTACTAGTCAGGATGTGAAAGAATGAGAATGACATCTCAGGACAAGTGAAACAATGAAGCAGATGGGGAAGATCAAATGTTTTCCTTGACTCTTCTGCTTTCTTTAACCCTTTCCTATTTCTCTTCTTCCTTTTACGGGGGATGATCTACAGGCTGTCTCCATTTCTTAGCAGCAGCTCATGCCACAGTCCTCTTTAATTTGGTGTTTACTATCCCCATGGCCATCCCCTCCTGAATTGAAGCTATTACATATTTTCAAAAAGTTACTCATGACCCCATATTTACTAAATATGATGGACATTTCCCACCTTTTCTGTACAGTTGCATACTGCTGATAAATTCCTCCAGCTCGAAACCTTCTCGTCTTGACTTCTGGATACCATACCCTCATGGCTAACAGTATGTCTAATCAGGTGCATTTGTTGGAATGAATAAATTAGATGATTCTTTTCTTCTCTGATTGTCCTTAGTGTCTACTGCACTGACCCCATTTCTTCTCCCTACCTCCTTAAAAGTGGGCAATCTCCAAGCTTCAGCCCTTTGTCTTCTCTATATTTCTATTTCTATGCTGTTACCACTGGTGAACTGAGCTAATCATATAGCTTCAATTATCACCTTCTATATAAGACTCCCTGACTTCTCTCCTTTGAACATTAGCCGCCCACTTCCAAATATTTATGGGACATGACCACTTATATAAGTTCCAGTATCACCTCAAGAGACCTAGCACTTAGCTTCTCTTCTTCTCCCTCAAACTGGTTTCCCTTTCTGCCAGTCTATTTCTGTTAATCCACCCATGTTCAAGGCTATTTTTGACTCTTTCTTATTTCTTGTCCTCCATTCATTCAGTCACAAAGTCCTGCTTATGTTTCCTTTATAATCCTTACTGAACCCATCGCTTTTTATTTTCAGTCATCATTCTAATTCCTTATCCCCTCACACCTAGACTAAATCACCTAATAAAAGGTTGTACAGTTCTTTCTATCCTTACTAAAGTTTATTTGCCACATTGTTTTTGAGAATCTTTTTAAAATACTACTTTCATGACCCCACACTTTCCCAACCAAGCATCTGCAGACTTGCCACCATACAGGATAGAGTCCTAACTCTGGAGTTCAGCATCAGTACCTGATAAAGGGCTTCAGCCAACCCTTCCAATCCGACTTCTCTACTGAAACCTTCTGATCTTGCCAGGTTGGTCAACCTCATCAATAGACCCCTGATAACTTTCTTCAAAATTTTTTATATCCCTATGTTTTATGAACATTATTTTTCTTGTCTGGAAATCCCTTCCACTTTCATTCTCTACATCATAAAATTCTATGTCTCTGGAGAAAGCCTTCCTTCATAATCATAGCCCATACTGATCCTTCTCTTTTTTTTTAACTCCTATAATACCGTATGTTTAGTACTTGGAAAATTTACTGAATTACTGCTTTACATTTGTGATTTCATTTAGCTTCACAACTATATGAGGCCAGTAGCATCAGTACAGATGAAGAAATGAACTCAAATAACTTGTGCAAATCACATAACAAGTAACTGGTAGAATGAGGATCTGAATCTTTGTTCAACTGAGAATAGTCCCCAGACTGTATCACCTGTCTCTTCCAAAGCACAAATACAACCCAGTATTTGCACACAAGCAGGTGCTCAGTAAACATGTTGATTGAGAAGATTGCTTAACTAGAACTCCCGATTCTTTAGCACTTACAGGATTGTCGATCTTAGCAGTTCAAATTAGGGGTATCACCCCAGTGTCACCTTCTTTACATGGCTTGATCTATAATAGTGAAGACAGGGGATTGGCCAAAAATTCAACGCAATCCATTCTAAAAATAAATTTTGGTTTAAGCCAGGGGTGTCCAACCTTCTGGCTTCCCAGGGCCACACTGGAAGAATTGTCTTGGGCTACACATAAAATACACTAACAATAGCTGATGAGCTAAAAAAAAAAAAAGTCCATGCATAATTTTTGTACTGTTTTAAGAAAATTTACAAATTTATGTTGGGCTGCATGCAAAGCTGTCCTGGGCCCCTGTGGCCAGTGGGCTGCAGGTTGGGGAAGCTTGGTTTAAGCAAAGCTAAAAGGCTTTATCTGATTCAAATATTAGGTGAGTTTGGGGGATGAGGTTTACTTTACTACCTCTGAACCCACCCATACTGTTTGCAAATGATCAAGGTAGTAAAATTGGGGTGGCTAATGAAGTAAAATGAACTCTTTATAGTTCTAGAGGTGGAGACTAAGGTAGAACAGATTTTTCTTGGCTCTGGTAGCTAAGACCTCAGTAAAAGAAGCCCAATAAAAGGGAATCACAGGTGGGAATTGGGATCAAAAGAGGATAACAGTAAGGAAGGAGAGAGAGCAGAGAGGAAAGTACTGGAAATAGTCTCTTGAGGAGATGGTGCCGTCCTTGTCTGCAGTTGCCTGAGCTGTCAGAGCCAGCCCTGTCCTACACGGTGTCCAGCCCTGTCCTACACGGTGTCCAGCCCTGTCCTACATGACAGGCACACACAGCAGGGGGCTCTACCATTTCTGCCTGATTCACGGTGTCAGTCTGAACTATCTGTCCTGACCCACATTAACAACAGACCAGACCCTCTCTTGGTCCATATCCTTCTGAACTTAGGACTCATTTCCCCGGGTCTCACAAGTGGACCAAATACAGATTTCACTATCAGCACTGCCTCCCTGGCATTTTCCTCTTATCGTATTATACGACGGAGACTGCCCTCCTGGACGATGCCTGCAGCGCCACACATTCCTAGTTTTCAGGCCCTACACCTTAGAGCTACTGCAAACACCCCTTTCCCATCTCCATGCATTACCCCCTTACTTGGGAAGACAGGCATGACAAAGGTCAGAAAAACTAATGCGGGCAAAGAGCGAGGAAGAGGAATGAGAAGGAGAAAATACCCTTGGAAAATTGTGGTGGGAATGAAAGATTTTAGGTGACTTTTGGAAAAAGGCCGTGGCAACAGCATAACACCATTGCCCAGAGAATCCACACTCTTAAGTGCCTGCGTCCACTGTTTGCTTTAGCTGCCCTCGCTGCCCTTCTCGGCGAGGCAAACTCCTCCTCACCCTTCAAGACCTTGCTGAATCATGCTCTATGGAAAGCCCTCCTGGACCCTCTCAGAGAGCTAACTGCTCCCTCCTCTGTGCTTCCACAGCTCTGTAGGTACACATCTATTCAGCTGTTATTTCTTTTGCTTTTTATTTGTCTCTCCCACTGTTTTTTTGAGGACAAGGACTAATTACCTCATCTCTGCATCCCCCAGACATAGAACGCCTGGCATACAGCTAGTGTTTGCTGTTGTGTGATAAAAGGCATGGAGATAGAGCAACATGAAAAGTGCAATTTGCACATCGCTTGCAAAAATGAAATTGGTTCCTGGTACTTTCCACATGTAACCATGTTTTTCTTTGATTTAGAACAACTTTAGACTCATAAAGGAAATTCTGTTGATATCACTGGCACATTAGCCAGTATTTCATCTGCCATGGTGATAAACTCCCCCTGCCCCCACTTCCAAGAAGCTCCCTGGACTAGCTTCATATTAGTGGCACATGGCCCATCCTATTATTGCTATTGTAGTGAAAGCTAAATTACACCGTGAGCCTAACGCTGCCACCAATCTCAGTGAATTGGTGGTGGCGGCGGTGGTGGCTGCAGCGGTGGCCAGGGAGGTATGTGTGGGGGGTGTGTGAATGGGAGGGAGTGGGTGGTAATTAAAGGAGCACACTTCCGCAGACCTAGCAGGAGGGTGAGGGAGGAAGATGAATTTAAACCTTGCCTTAAAAAAAAATGTGTTAGAAACTCACGCAAAAAAGCCGCTTCCTCTGGACATGACAGCCCGACCCAGCTATCCAGCAGTGACCTTTTCCCCTGGGTGCAGGTCATCACCCAGCACTGAAAACAAGGGGCCACTGCCTTTCTTGGGCATCCCTCTTTCTCAAACCTGGCAAACCTTGGGGCCTGTTTTTCAGGGGATTCTTCGCCTCCTAGACAACCCCTCGTTCTCTCGGCGGGTGCCCCCTAAGTACCAATCTTGCCTTCGTCCCACAGTGGGCCCCAGCTTGACTCCGGGTCACAAGTGCCGGCGGACAGGCTGTCAGACGGCATCTGAGGAGGGAGTGCCGCGGTCAGATCCGAACCCCAGCTCCTCGCACTCTGCGGGACGAGCGGAGGGGACGCAGGCCGCGCCAGGCCACGGGCCGCTGAGGCTCAGGCCTCTGCGCGGGAGGCGCTCGGCCCCCACCGTCACCCCCTCCCCCGAGAGCCGGCTCGAGCGCCAGTACTTCAGCCGGTTCCCCGCAACCTCCTGCAAGTTCGGGCGCCGGAGCTGCCTGCAGCCCCCGCCGCGTTCGGGTCCTCGCCTCGGGCGCAGCGCGGCCAGTTGGTCCGCCGGCCCGCACTGCTCGGTCCTCGCGCGGGCCCCACGCCGCGGATCCCGGGTCAGGCCGTCCGTCGCCCGCCTGCCGATGCCCACGGCAATGCCCCGCCCGCACGGCCCTGCCCGGCCGCCGCGCCCCGGCCCGGCCGTGACAGCTGCGTGCCCAAAGGGTTAAGCCGGCAGCGCCGCGACCCGAGTCCCCCGCGCGCCGCCGGCCCGCCGCGAGCCGGGCCCAGCGCGCACGCGCCCGCCCGTTACCTGCGGTCGCGTTCGCGCTCCTCCTCCACCTGGCCGCTCTCTCCCGGGGGCCGCCCCTCAGCCCGCCCCCTCGGCTCGGCGCCGCGCACTCCGCTGGCTACTCGGACACAGCCCGGGAGGAGGGGCGCTGGGGCGATTACCATATATTAGCATACCACTGCGCGTCACGTGGCCTCTCCAGCCAATGGTCACTTTGGAAAGGCGGGGATTGGGCTGAACACGTCTAGGTTCTGCTCTGGACCTGAACCAGTGGCCATGGCAACGGCTGGGCGCGCGGGGGAGTGGGGAGGCTCCGGAGCCCCGTGGACCAGAGCCCATCTCCCCTACCTGAGCTTCGTGCGGGCGCACCGCGCGCTTGTCCGGCCTGGTAGGAGGAGAGGGACTGAACTTGGCTCAGCTCCCAGAGATTCACACTCAGCAGACGTTCACTGAGCACCAACCACGCGCTTAACAGTTTTCTGCAGTATTAGATTCTTGAGGTGACCCTGTGACGTCGGTACTGTTAACCCCATTTGATAGAAGGGAAAGAGGAGACTCAAGAGAGGTTAGGTCACTCACCCAACGTCACACAGCCACGCTAAACGGCCCAAGTGGAGATCTGAGCCCATTTCTGACTTAAGGTGCAGGACCCTCCTGAGTTAATTTCTCCAGCAGGGGTCTCCCAGCACCTCCTCACAATTCCAGGTGTATCAAGCAGCTGAGAAAATCCTCATACAAACTTCGTACAGTGTGCGTTAACGTTTCTTTACAAAATGACCTTTGAGGTTAGGAGGCAGAAGAGTTACCCCCATGTTGCAGATGAGGAGAAATGAGGCTCAGAGACATGACGTGACCCACCTTAGGTCAAACAGCTACTAAGAGCTAGTGCTTAATAACTTTGATCTGTACTCAAGCTCACTACTGTATAAACTATTAAAATCAATCTTCTTAACACAGTGGTACTGCTATGACCATTGTACAGATTAAGAAACCAAGACTTTGGGAAGTTAAGAAAATTGCCCAAGATTACACAGCTAGTAAGCAGATTTAGGGTTCAAATCTGGCTCCAAAGCTAGTCCCATGGCATCTCATCATATCAGGCTCATTTAATTTAGGCTTGGAATGTAGAACCCCTTTTCTAACAGAAGTCTCTCTTCTCTAAGGTGGAACTATGTTCTCTCTGTATCCAGCAAAATATCACGTGACAAGTAATATGAGTTAAGGTCACAGAGACTATTACAAAAAGAATAGGGTCACTCCTACAGGTGAGTAAGGACATTCCATAATTCTCTGACTCTTCATTTCACTTCTAGGGATTTGGATAGTTCGCCAAAGGCAGGGGAGCTTAAAAGCATAAACATCTGCATATAGACTTTGCTTCTGTTTCTTCCTTTAGTTTAGCTCAGTGGTTCTCTAATTATTAGACAAGGCCATATTCCTCAAACCAAATATTCTAAATTTTATAGGTATTTTAAGGGATTACCAATGCTAATTTTGAACATATGTACATTTCATCTTACCAGGTTGACTTAAAACCCAGTTTCTTTTTAAGTTCTGACTGGTGTTCAAGAACACAAACGTGGAGGCGGACCTACTTGGGTTAAAATCCTGACCTGACTACTCACTAATGTGTGACCTTGGGCAAGTTAACCTCTCTGTGCCTCAATTTCCTCATTTGTAAAATAGGATAGCAATGGTGTGAGAATTAATTAATGTATAAAAAGCATTTAGCACAGACCCTGGCTTCAAGGTAAAAACTTTCACAATTGTTAGCTGTTACTGACCCAGGAGCTTTCACAGACAGCCAACCCACAGGTACAGAATCTCAAGGTTTTCTAGCTGGCTTTCAAATTCTGAAGCTGCCTCCTGTCCCTTGTGGCATATTAAACAGCCTGTTGTGCGGGGAAGGCTTTTTATCTTTCCAAATGACATTTGCTCTTCTTAGGATCATAAATAATTCCTGGACTCAAAGGAGTTGGTTTCCCCTGCACATCTCCTCGCACCAAATTACCAGAGTGGCTCCCTGCAGAAGGGGATCTCGACAAACAGCAGAACCATAAGTCAGGCTCCTTGAAACACTTTTATGAGCGTCTTAATGAGGGAGATGAGCTGTCATCAGGAACTTGTCCTGTCTTTCCTGGCCGCAGGAAATGAGCTCTTTGTACTCAAAGAGTTTGCAGAGCTGAGGCGCAAAAGCGTTTTCAGGAAGTGGGCCAGGGATGAGAAACTGTTGACTCAGAATCCCAGGGCTAAACAGCCCCCATCCTGCCACTCTCCTTATAGGGTCAAATTACTCATGGTCTTATTGCAGCAATAGCACCCACCAAAGGGTAGTGTGTGTGGGAGGTGTTACTGCCCTCTCCTTCCCCCCATGTACACATTTCAACAGCCAGCCCACCACCGCCTCAAAAGATGATGCGGTATCCAACAGCGGTAAAGAGCATATTCTCTGGAACCAAAGAAGCAAGTGTGAGTCCTGCTTCTACTACTCACTGTATAAACTTGGGAAAGTTGCTTGACGTCTCCATTTCTCAATTTCCAATCTGCGAAATGGGATGATACAGTGCCCACCTTCTAGGCTCTTGTGAAGATGAGGTATTAACATAAAACGCTAACACCCTATAGTAAGCACGAGGTATTTGCTAATTAAGCAAAATAAACACATAAGTCTAGTACAGTGTACTTTCTATAGAGGCAACCACAGCCTTAAGTGAAGTGCTTTAGGCCCTCTCCCAACCACATGTTGCCCCTGACTCCTCTCTAACTTGCAAGTAAACATTGCCCGGAAGTAGGAAGGATGTAGGCTTGGGAGCTCTAGTTGGAGCCCCGACTCTGCCATATTCCTTGTTCTGTGAGCTGGGCCAAGTTATTTTACATCCCTGCACCACAGTTATATTATTTGTAAAATGGGACTGGCGTCCTCCTGGAGTTGTTCTAAGCATTGAATCAGTGGTCTGGCAAGAGGCGATGAGGACTTGGACTGGACAGGGGTTCTGTCTGACCACAATCACCTTGCTCTTCCACTGAGCTGTTTCTGGTGAATATCTTTGCTCTCCAATAATGAAAATAACTAGCATTTATTGAACACTTACTCTGGCTCTGTGCTATATACAACATCTTATTTAATACTTACAGTAAGACAAAGGCCCACGATCACAGTGGAAATCAGTGTCGGAGCCAGGACTGTCTGATTCCCAAGTTCATGCTAATAACTCACCATGCCACAGGCTTCCAACTCCAGCTTGGCTCTCAGAACTCAGGAAATGTGTGTTCTTTAGCATTTCTCCCCCATTCACATACACATGGTCTCCACTAGTGTCCAGCAGCCCCTAGTATAGTAAATGCTCCACATAGCTTACTGAATGAATGAAAGTAAATGACCGGGACATCCTCTTACAGTGATGAAAGCCCCCTTTTTTTTCTTGGGCTGTCCCCAGTGGGGAATAAAAGAGGCTGGTTACCCTCCTCCCCATCCCTTAGCATTCTCTTCCTGCTAAATTATCACGTGGGAGGCCTTCCTCCTTCCCAGGAGGGAGTCAGGTTTCTTGGTTTCAAGGATCCACAGTAGACACAGCAATGACTCATCGTCATTGAACATTTGGGGAGACATCAGGACCACTGGTGCTTTTTAGGGCTCTGTTAACATGCATCAGTGGGGTGATTTCTAAATAATAGTCTCACAGAGGTATACAATGGACCCTTGAACAACACAGGTTGGAACCATGTGGGTCCACTTATTTCCATGTATAAAATCAGTTCAATCCTCCATTGGAAATCCAAGCACAAGGAGGATCAACTTAAGTTACACATGGATTTTTCAGCTATGATGCTGGTCGGTGCCCCTAATCCCTGCATTGTTCAAGGATCAACTGTATTAGTTTCCTAGGGCTGCCGTAACAAAATGCCACAACCTGGGTGGCTTAAAACAACACAGATTTATTCTCTCACGATTCAGGCAGCCGGAAGTCCAAAATCAAGATGTCGGCATGGTTCATTCCTTCTTGGGGGCTCTGAGGAAGAATCTATTCAGTGCCTCTTTCCTAGATTATGGTGGTTGCCAGCAATCCTTGGCGTTCCTTGGCTTGTGGTAGCATCATGCACAACATTTGTGTCCAAATTTTCCTCTTCTAAGGACACCAGTCCTCTTGGAGTCAGGCCCACCTTAATCCTGAATGACCTCCTTTGATTACATTGACAAAGACCCTATTTCCAAATAAGGTCACATTCACAAGTGCTGGGGGGTTAGGACTTGAACATATCATTTCAACCTCCAACAATATGTGTGGCAGAAGGGAGTGCAGAGGAGGTAGGAAGTGAAGGAAGGGGATGAAGAGAAAGGAGAGGTGGTTCGTAAGGGGCCGCTCTTACTTGCATAATGGAGTGTGTGACCCAGGCTCCCTCAGGAGTGGGACCAAACTTTTTCTTCTTGGCCAATCCTATTCCTTCCCAAAGATGTCTCCAACTCAGAGATTTACAATATCAGAGCTGGAAGGGACTTTAGAGGTTCGTT
Source organism: Lyroderma lyra (assembly GCA_004026885.1). NCBI lineage: Eukaryota > Metazoa > Chordata > Mammalia > Chiroptera > Megadermatidae > Lyroderma > Lyroderma lyra. Next base: position 164,286 of record PVJL010000586.1, read on the forward strand.
CATTCAAGCATTCATTCATTCATTCACACATTCATTCATTCATTCATTCATTCAACATACATTTATCAAACTCGCTTTGAGGAGCTGGGCATTCAGAGAGAAAAAGATATGATCTGAGGAATCTGATGCCCAGAGAGGAAATGTGAATTGTCTAAGATGACACATCAAATTAGAGTACACCTAGGAACAGAATGGGGTATTCCAAGCCCCACTTCTGAGTCCTTCTGATACCTACCAGGAAGACTACTCACCCCTGGGCCTGAACCTCTGGTACACAGACAGATCTAGGTTTTTTAAAGGTATCTGTGTTCCGAGGCTCATTACCAGCTCCTCCAGGCTTTTGTAGCCAATCAGTGTTTGAGGGACTTTGGAACCTCAGACAAAGCTAGAACGATCCCCTCTCTGAAAGTGCAGTCTTGCAGCCTTTCTTCTTGTTGGACCAATCGATTGGCTAATCTATGAAGCATCTTCTTCTCTGGGTGCCACAGCGGAAGTGGGCATAAGGGAACTCCTTGGGGGCAGAGACAATGTCTTGTTCATCTTCTTTGCCCCCAGAGCTACCATAGAAACTGTCATGGCATGGGCTCTCAATAACATTTGTTCAATGAATGAAAGAGCATTGCTCTAGTTAGTACTGAGGACTGTTTAATTCTTACTATTTCTAAATCCCACACCCTGTGATGGTTGCTGTGTTGCTTTAAGATACCTGAATTCCACTCTGAAAGTCCAGGTCTTTTGACATTCCCATTTGTCACTATATCATTAGAAGAGATGGTGTCTTGCTCCCATTATCACTGGCAGATGGGAATATTGTCCTGCCTTGAGCTGTCATCGTGTGAGCTATCAGCCTGGAGCGAGTGAGGCTGAAAACTGGGGCAGGCTGGGGTCAGAGATGGGGTCAACCCAGCAGGAGTTGTCAGATCAGAGCAGGGGTGAGAAGGAGGTCAGCTGGGAGATCAAAGTCCAGGAACTAGGCAGGTACATGGTCAGGCCCAGCTCTCCCGAATATGATGGCCTGTGGCGGGAGCCCCTTAGGAAAACGTCTCATAGGCAGGTCCCGTGAGCTGGCTTTCTTCTCACAGGTTCCTAGAGGGGTCTTTGTAATTGATCTGAGTTTGGGTTCCCTCCTCATATAGAGGATACAATTAGTCAACATTATTTGGCAGGCCTTCTGTTCACATGATCAATTCAACTGTAAAATCCTGAAAGCAGCCTTATTTGTTCTAGTTGCATGACCCCGGGCTTACTGCTAATTTTTAGATTCACAGTTTTAGGTCTAATTCTGGCTGTGCATCAGAATCACCTGTTAAACTTGTTCAAATACAGATTCCCAGGTGCCACCCCCAGAGAGTCCAATTCTCTACATCGGGGGTGGGCTGCTGACGTCTTGAGGGGCTGTGTGGTGCAGTGGTTGGGTGTGGAGGCCGTGGAGCCAGGCTGCTTAGATTACAGTGGTACTGCCCAACCTTATGACCGTGCTTGGTACCACTGCACAGCACACTTGGAACCAGTGAAGACGGTAAATTTTATGGTGTAATATGTGTATTCTACCACAATAAAAAGTTTTAAAAGAACTATTAGAAAAATTGCATAAGGAGAGTCCTCTACAGGCTAAACTGCTGTGGGGGTGGAAAAAGAGCTTTCACTGCTCAGTGGGACAGGTGTGTCTGCCTCTGGTGACAGTTCTGCCTGCAGCTTCTCGGACGGCAGCTTTGTGCGTGATCCCTATCCAGCTCTTCCACCCCTGGGCATAGCTGAGTAACCCAAGTGTTGGCACTTGGCCCCAGGGCAGGAAATCTACTGCAAGAACTGATGAGTTACACTTAGGAATTTGAAACAGGAATGACACGAGAAGGCAGCAGAGACCCCAAGAACATGTGGCCGATGTGACAAAGACTGCTGATTGCCTCCCAGTGTCCGTTACCCTCAGTGGTGGTCAATGCTGAACAACTAGCTCTTTGGTCCAGTTGTGAAGGGGGCGTGGGGGAGTCCAGATTTGTAGTATTTGCCAATTTCTGCGGTGTCAATACTCCCACTAAGGCCAATTTCAAGTTATGTCAGTGAATATGGAATTGGGGATCAGACACGCCGTTGGGTATGTGAGCCATCTTCGAATTGTCCCCTTCTTCCTTGTACTAGTAGGAAGCCCCCTTTGCATTATTGTAATATTTCATCAGGGCACGTGGTCACTGGTTAGAAACTACTTTCCCAGCCTCCTGATACTAGCCGTGGCCATAGAAGAAAGACCTGGTCAAAGGACTACGAGTGGTGTGGGCAACTCTACGTCCTTAAAAGGAAGGCTGATTGTCCCTCCCCTCGCCCCTCCTTCCTGTGGGCTGGGGTGTGGCACGCTGTAGGGGAGGATAGCACCACAGAAGAAGGCATCAGGCTAGGAGGAGCTGGGTCTTTGGGCAGCCTCAGGGAGCTAAGCTGCCTAACACTTACCTCTGTATTGTGTTATGAGAGCAGTAAGTGTGTATCTTCTTTAACACTTTGCCTGTTTAGAAAAAAAAAGTGCAGCTCGCTTGCTGTGTTCATTTAATTTACATAAACACGCTCTTGGAGGCTGAAGCAAATCTGACTGGTTTTCCATGTGAGAGTAAATTATAAATACTGTCCTTAGCGTTCTTTCTAAACAGAACTTGTCTCTAATCCTACTGTCACAGAAATGCATGTGATGATCGGTGTTTAATAATGTTTTTTTCACGTGTAGGAATGCTACATATCTTAGGATTTGACATTTTCAGTGATTGATAATTACTATTACATATTTTGTAAGTGGAAATATCACTATTAACAGAATGCTATAAATAGAATGATGTCATTTGTTTCCAAAGACTATCGATAAATAAGAGTGATGTGAAAATAATAATCAAAGCGAGATATTTCCTGGCAAACTTTGGGGGTGAAGTTAGGACTGTAATCTGTGACTTGGCTTGGGGTAAACACTGCACCCGCAAGCGCTGCAGGTGAGTATTCTCTGGGTAAATGGGAAATGGGTTAAGACTTTTATTTTAGAGTCTCTTTATTACGGCAGCTTGCCTTGACCACCAACTAACACTTAGCCCTAGGATGATCTGAGATCTACGCATTTTGTAACTGTCCTCCCACGAAGCCCATCCTCCCTGTTAAGATGTCCCAGATGAGTCTATCGGCTCGTACACTATAAGAAAAAGATAATTAGTCAGCGTAGACTAGGCTATGCAGCAGAAACCACCCCATAATCTCAGGGCCCACCAACAACATAGGTTTATTTCTCACATGGGTTATGTGAAAGCTGCAGGTCACCTGAGGTTCTCTTCTACCTGTTATCACAGTCTGTGTCTCAGGTTGAAGAACAGCCCTTATGTCTGTCTAGAGACGGAAGGAAAAATGCTCTGGTTGAATGTTGCAATGGCCCTTCAAGTTTTTGCTGGGATGTGGCATGTGTCACTTCTATTTACATTCCACTGGCCAAAGCAAAACAATGGCCTTGGCTGACACCAAGGGGGCACAAGGTATACTCCTTCCCCCTACCCCACCGCCCCCAGAGGCACTACAACTCTCATTGCAATGAGCAGAGATGGGGAATCCTTTTCCCAAGAATCCAGCAAATGGTTCATAATAATAATACAACCTACCACAAGAGCCTAAAAAGAAAAACACACATCACATCAGGGTGAGTGATGTTATTATTCCCATTTTGGAGATGAGGAAACTAAGGCTCAGAGAAGATAAAGGCCACCACAGTCATACTCATATATTCTTACATGTGCTCTTAGAACTGGAAATTTCTGAGAAGTTCACTCAGTTTTTCTGCTATGAATCACATTATTGTTACTAAAACCTTTTATTAATAGATAGTCTAGGATACCCTCTGCCTTCCATAGGCTATTTTTGGAAGCCACACTTGGGAGTCTGTGAAGAGTTCACTTAAGCTCAGTACATAGAAGAAAAGATTGCAGACCATAAAGTTAGGAGGTTTGGGGGCTAGTCCATGTCCTCTGGCACTAAAACACTGTTTAAGTTCAGAAAGTTATTTAATCTCTGTGGGTCTCAGTTGTCTATAATGAAAAGCTCAGAGTATGCAATAAATGAGGTTAATCTGGCTTTAAAAGGTTAATATCTAATTTCACTATTCCCGGTGGAACTTTAGGAGTCCCTCTTAGGAAGCCCTGTTATTTATTTAAAAACTACCTTGGAAAATACCTATCTGTGTTCATTCATCCATCCACCCATCCATCACAGGTTGATGGCATGTCCTCTGCACCAGGCTGTGCTCTAGGCACTGGGGGTACAGGGATGAGTCGGGCCCGGTTTTCTGTCTCTAGGAGTTCATGGCCCATTGGAGGAGACAGGCGGTGCTACCGACAAAGGTAAAACCTGTGGTAAGTTGTCCTAATTACAAACTGGGGTGGTCGCAGCTATAAAGGAGTTGGAGGCCAGGGAAGACGTGGTCCCTCCGCCTGGGTGTGGTGCCAACCAGTGAGGGGAAGCGCAGGCCAAGAGGTGCACATGGTGAGTTCTGATGGGGGCCCAGGCGACAGGTGGGAGGAAGCATCCAGGAGGCCACTGGATAGCTGGGGATGTGGATTGGGGGTGATTCACAGTAGATGGTCGCTGCAGCCTGAGACCACCAGCGACTCTGATTGTCCTTCCCTACCCTGAACACCCAGCGGCCTGACCGCACAGGGTGACCACACACACCAGCCTTTCCTGGGGCGGGTCCTGCGGGGATTGACCTAAGCTGGGTGCAACAGTATACAAGTGGGCCCCGAGGGGAACAAACGTGCACCACCAATGCTGTTTTATGGCCTTGTCTGCTGCTGGAACACGTAGGGAGGGCAGCAGGTCATGCTCGGTGCAGCAGGGACATAAATCAGGCAGCACCCTGCTTCCTGAGGCCCCACAAGGAACACAGGGCCCGCCTAGCTGTAACGGGATCAATTACAGGCCACTCCCCGCCTGCCCCAGCTTCCTTCCACAGACAGACTCGTGCGGGCCGCGGCCCGGGGGGCCCTGCGGAGAAGCAGCTCCCAGGCTGTGTCTGTGAAAAGGTGCAGAGCTCTACCTGGACAGGGCAAAGGAGAGAGAGCTATCTGCCTGCCTGCGTGAAGAAGGCCGTATCTACCGTCATCGAATGCACGGGGCCGAGTACTATGCCAAGCACTTACACGCCTTCTTTCCTTTTAGCCTCACAATTCCCCTCTGAGGTGGCTTCTATCGCTGACTTCATTTTACAGATGAGGAAACTGAGGCTCAGTGAAATGGAGTGATTTGTTCAAGGGTACCCACTGAGGAAGTGGTAGAGCCTAGTGTTCAAACTCAAGCTCGTCTGCCTTCCAAAGATGGGTTCTAACGTGACCGCAGGCTTGGACGGCTCGTTCTTTAAGAGTCAGATGGGCTTGGATTGAAATCTCGGCTCTGCTACATCCTGTGTGATCTGAAGCGAGTTACTGAACTCCTGAAGTCTCAGTTTTCTTACCAGTAAAATGGGAAAAACAGAACCTCCTTTGTGATCTTGTTATGAAGATTAAGAATAATACATGAGAAGCACGCTTGTGTGTAAATGCCCACTAAGTGGCTGTTCTCATCACCATCACCGCCCTCAACCCTGCCTCTTGCCTTTGCTTACCACATCCAAGCAAATGGTGGGGTGTGTGCAAAGGCCTGCACATCCGGGGACCTGGACGTGATTGGATACGGGTTGAAAATGAAGGGAGGGGTGACGTAACTGAGAAGTGAGGTTCACAAAGTAGACAGAGGCTGCATCGTGCAAGGTTGCCTTATAAACCATAATGAGGATTTAGGGCTTTCATTCTAAAGTCTATTAGAGGCAACCCGAGACGTATAAACAGGTGGAGGAGTGATGTGGTTGATTTTGCTTTTGCTTTTCAGACAGATTTTGCCTAGGCAGTCCGTCTTGTTCTTCCTTGTACCTCAGTGCACACAGCAGGGCCTAGGATGCAGTAGGTGTTCAAAAAATGTTTGTGAGTAAGCTTGCCCAAAGTTACTGTTTTATCCAGGCCTGCTGGATGATGAGAAACACTGTTGGGAAAGAGGGTGTATTTTAGGGGTAATTGCAGATGCTGTCTATGCCCTGAGCAGAGACTTGAACTGGGTGATGATCCTGGGTCCAGTGGCTGCAGGTCATCAGCAGACATGATGCAAAGATCATCGCTGGTGCAATCAGCCCGCACTTCACATACCTGCTTTTTTCCTACCTGATGGCCCTTCTCCTTTTTGGTTTTGGTTTCCCAGGCACCTTGGTTGGTAACGTGGTCCACTGTAGCCTCACCGGCTCTCACTACATTGTGAGCTTCCCATCTTAGATCAATTTGGGTCTAAGTGGCTACTGGGTTCTTAGCTCAAAATCTAAGAGAGAGAATCTGATTGGCCTAAGCTCATCTTCTTACATGGCATGAGTTTAAGCGAGGAAGAGACATGAATACCTGAATAAAACCAGGATCCTGTGAGATGAATAGAAGGGAGGAGAGATAGTTGTTGGGAAGACAATCAGTAGTGACCACTGCATCCACGAATAATGATTTAATCACAAGTTGTGATACATGCTTTGAAGGAGAAGTGCAGGTGCTGAGAGAGTGTCACAGGAGGACCAAAATTAGATTGCAGGTGGGGTGGGTTTTTTGTTTTTTTTTTCTTGTATGTGGGTAGTTCCCTGGCTGGGAATCAAACCCAGGCTGCAGCGTTGACAGCGCCAGCGCCGAAGCCTTAAGCCACTACCCCACCAGGGAACTCCCGGGGTGGGTTTTAAGTCAATGCTATGTTACTTAGAGGACAGGCTTAGCTGCTATAACAAATACTTCCAAAAATACGCCCTCTCACATGAGGAATCCATGGCTGGCAGGGTCAGCTCTGTTTAAGGGGTTGTCTGGGCCCCAGGGTGGTGGGCTGATGCTGCTGTCTTAAAACGAGGCTCCCATTTCTGGGTCCGTAGCACCGAGGGTAAGACCAAGAAGTTGTCACGTCAGTTCTGCTCATGTCCCATTGGCAAAAACTCACGGTGCCACACCTAGCTGCAGGGAAGGCTGGGGAACGTAGAACCCAGCTGGGCAGCCATGTTCTTTGTTACAATTCTGAGGTGTGTTAAAATTAAAGGAAAGAGGAAAAGGAGATCACTGAGGGCAACTCAAAGGCTCTGCTTTAGGTACCCTGCCCTTGGGGGAAGAGGTGGAGGACTCAAGCGGTACTAAGTACTTCAAGGTAGTAGGGAAGCCCAGTAAGATGAGGACGGAAGGTGCCCCCTGGATTTGGAACTGAACACGGGTGTTGGCCCCAGAGGGGCAGGGGTCCAGCTGCAGTGGGTTGAGGATTAGAAGTGAGCTTGTGGAGCCAGAAGTGGAAGACAACACTTGTGAGTTAGTGGCGGAGAAGGGAAGGAAAGAGGCAGAAATGGCCAAATCTAGAACAAAAGAAGATTTTTTTTTAAGTTGGGGGAACGTTTTGAATATTTGCAGGAAAAGAGAACTCTTTTAGGAGAGAGATGTGGGGAAGAGGAGTTAGCCCCGTGCTGGATAGAGACCGCTCTCAGCAGCCGAGGGTGAGGGACCAAGCGCAGAACCGCGGACATGAGTCTTGAACAGAAAGAGAAACAGTTCAGGCGGTGGGGGTACACGGAGTGGTGGTATTCATGGGGGTAGGCTGGGGAGGGGTAGGAGCAAAGCATTTCTTGCCTGGTGGCTCCGTTTTCTCAGGGGACCCGTGGGAAAGGGTTCCTGGCACAGAGGAGGGGTTGGCAAATCCGGAAAGCAGGAATCTGTGCGTCCCTGCATGGATTAAGTTAGGTTCTGGGGCACGTGGCTCGCTCCGTTTCAGCCACGCTGGCCTCCTGGCTCTTCTAACAGGCCAGGCACACGGTCGCCTCAGAGCCTCTGCACCTGCTCTTCCAAGGGCCTGGAGGGCTCTTCCCGGAGAGCTGCGTGGTTCTCTCTCGTGTTCTTCAGGCTTCTGCTCGAAATGTCACCTTATTAGAAAGGTCTTCCTGGACCGCGCCACCTAAATGGCAATTTCATCCCCACCCCTGGTTCTCTCCACTCCCATTCATGGCTTTGTTTTCTCCATAGAACTCATTATTATGATAAACATTCCATATTTACTTAAAAATGTGTCTTTTCCCGCTCCACAGCTCAGAGATTTTATGTGTTTTGTTCACTGCTTATTCTCGAACAATGCCTACACACAGGTGTCTATCATTTGTTGGCTGAATAAAGAAAAACTTCCATTGTGATTGTGACAACTTCTCCTCGTTCTAGAAGCCATGGTTTTTGTGCTTTGTTGCCTGGTAATATGGTTTTTATTATTTCAACACGATCCTCTTAAATCTCACTTATGATTTGGTCTTAAATTGTATTTTGTTTTCTTCTTCTCCAGTTCCTCCTCCTCTTCCTCTCTTTTCTTTTTCTTCTTCTTTCCAACTTATGGTCTTTTTTTTTTTTTTTCATTGTTGGAAAGACTTCAAAGTTTTGTTGTTGTTGCTGCTGGTTATTCTTTTTTAGGTTCAAAATCATATTATCTGCTCAGAAAATAGGATGGGAGAAAAGAACCTCTAAATGGCCTCGGGGAATTGTCTTCTCCCAGGCAAAAATTTCCTAAAGTGGTGACCTATATGCAGAGCCTTTAGTTTTATAGCACATTAACTTATGATGAATAAAAATAGACAGATACCCACATATCTACAAAACAAACGATCTGCCCAAACATACACCTACACACACACACACGCACGACCCTCAAAGGGAAACGGAATAGCTATTGCAAAAGCCCTGGGGAGATGGTGGGACTGGCCTTTCTGACAGAGAGAAGACCAAGTGTGGCTGGGGAGGGAGGGAGGGAGGGAGGGAGAGAGAGAGAGAGACGATATTCTATGATGGCAGAGAGGCAGGCAGGGACCAAGTCAGGGAGGTCAAAGTAAGAAATCGAGTTTTTTTCTAAATATGATGGGAAGCTGTTGAGAGGCTATAGCAGGAGAATGATTTTTTTTTTAAATTATGTATTTCTTGGCTATCCAGAATTCCTTTTAATAATAAAAATAACTAACATTTGTTGAGAACATAGTATGCACCAGACATATGCTCTCTCTCCACCCCGTTTCTCCAGATGCAGAGTTGTGGCTCAAGGAAGTTCGGGGGCCCATTCAAGGTTCCTGGGCTGGCTGGTTTCTTCCTCTGTAAAAGGTGAGAATGTCCTAGGTATTATTTCTCCATTTGGGTTTCTGGGACAGTTGGGGTTTGACCATGAGTCCCGTTGTTGTTACTGCCTTCGTGGCTTTGGTGTTTTAGGTGTAATTCCCAGACAGCCCCGAGTAAAGGATGCCTTTGTTTACTGTTATGTCAACAGACGGAGGAGTCTAAACAAAGTAGGCTGACCAGACATACCATTTTAAAGGGATCAGAAAACAACGGTACTGTCCCGTTTCAAAAACAAATGGCACGTGTGGTCAGCCTAGTCTCCCTGGGCTAAATTCAAGGTGTCAGTAGGCTGACCATAGGTAGTTTGAAACGGGACTTCCGTTGTTGTCTGTCCCGTTTCAAATGGTACGTCTGGTCAGCCTAAAACAAGGGCTACAAGGGATTCAGGATGAGGACTATTTTCACTGATATACAGAACAAACGGGAATCCAGGCAGGGGCAGCGGGGCAGAACTTTTGGAGAAGAGCTCCCTGGAGCCCTGGAGCAGCAGGCACAACCCTTCTGGGGAAGTGAAAGAGGCCGGGCCAAGAGTGGCCGGGTGTCTTTGTTAACGACCTTTGTGTGATGAGGAACAGAAATCAACTCAATCTCCTCCAGGAACCACTGGTTGCAAGGATGTGCAGCTATCTCTTGGACCCTTAAGTCAGCTGCGCCTGGGGGAGGGCGGAGCCGTCGGAAACCCGCCAATGGCCCCCCTCTCTCCCTCCTCCGCTTCAGCGCTCCCCTCCCCTGCAGCCATCTCTGCTTCCTTCATTGCCAGTTTTCCCAGAACCTGAAAAACTGTTGTTTCATATACTTGATCCCGTTTTATAGTTGCTCGTGGTAGAAGAACTAATTTGGTACCAGTTATCTCATAATGGGGCAAGTATCAGTTGTATTTTTTTTAACTATTCCTTTTCTAACTTTGTGAAGTTCTTGCCCAACTCTGATTTTCAGATTTTGCTGTATATTTTCTGTATATTTTCTGTAGATTTTGCTGTATATTTTCTAACATAGACATTGAGGCCATACGTCTCCCCATAAATATTGCTTTAGCTTTATCCCACAAGTTTTGATATGCAGTTTTTTGTTATTGTTCAATTAAAATATTTTCTCATTTTCATTATGATTCCTTCATTGGCCTATAGGTTACTACAAGTAATATTTATTCTGTTTCCACAATTACGAGTAGTTTTTGTTTTTGGGCATAATATATTGCAAATAACTTTTTGTGGTGTGTTGCTTATTATTATTACTTTTTTAGTTCTATCTTTTAATAAACAGAATTTCTTAGCCTCGGTGAAGTCCAATTTATGAAAAAAATTTATGGCTAATTCTTTTTGTGGCCTGCTTAGGAAAATATTTGCTTATCCCAAGACCATGAAGATATTCTCCTATGTTTTCTTTAAAAATATTTATTCTTTTGTTTTTCACATTTAGGCTTCTAATGTATCTGGAGTTATCTTTTGTGAAGATAAATAAAATGGTGCCTTAACTCTGTTTTGTTCCATTTATCCACATGTCTTTGTGCCTTATTATTATTTTAAATGTTTTTTTTTTTCAAAGTACATTTTTGAATTGCCTGTTGGTGGTGCTGCATTTCTTTTGTATGTCTCTCCATATCTATTTGTCCTTTCCCATCTTGCTCTGTGCTCAGAGGAGCTGACTTGAAGGACTACATTAATGTTTTTCCCTTATCCAATTCCAGGACCAATGAAGAGTCTTGACAAGACATCAGGGGGAGGGAGGAGGGAGATCAGGGAATGACACCCCTGGTTTTCTTCCTGCGAGGTCCCCTCAGGTTGAATTTGTGACTTTATCAATATCATTGCTTCTCTTAAGGCAGCTGACCCTGCAAAACTCTCTCTCCTTCCAGGTTCTGGTAACTTTTCTGGGCCCTTATTCCTTCTATTCTAGGAGTAGTGACAGCTCCTCTACTTGCTAGCGCCAGGTCCCTGCACTATTCCCTGTGCTACCTCTAAACTCTTCTACCGCCTTTGTGATTAGTCTCCTTGTATGCAAACCTCTTAGAAAAATCCTAGTTTGAATGTGCTGTTTCCTATTGAGACTCTGTCTGTGCTGGTGTATTACCAAGTTTTAAAAAAAAGGATCTAGTATTTAATTGTAATAATTTGTTTCTAGAGATTCTTGAAACTCCTATGTAGACAAGCATCTTATAAATGGTGACCCTTTTGTTTCTTAAAATACTTATAATTTTAATTTCTGTTTTTCTTTCTTATTCTCCTGGCTAAAGCCTCCATTATAATGTTGAACAAGAGTAATTATAGTTGTCTCATTCTTGCCTTTAAATTCCTGGCAATGAATGATTCACCCTTAAGAAATTTATTTATTGTACATCTGGGGTAGATATCTTTTTATAAGTCAAGGCATTTTTCTTCTGAGTTTATTATTTTTTAAAATCATGATCAGATATTAAACTGTACTGAATAGCTTATTCCATTGTTTGAGATCATCATAAAGTCCCCCCCCTCCCCACTTTTTCCCTGTTTCTACTCTCCCCTGGGGTCCTGGCTCCATGCTGGTAGTGCATGTCAAGGTCAAGACCATGGGGACCATTACTGCTGGCCCCAGCCTGGAAGGGCAGGAATGGATCCCTGTAGTCTTCTTGGATAAATCTTGGACTTTCTGGAATATTCCATTATAAGATGTCCATAAAGGCATCATTTTGATGTATTGTTCTGTTTATAAACTATCTATTTTTTTAAACAGTCCTGATTTACTCAAGACTTCTAAGGAGAGGAAGTAGCAAACAGGGTGCTGAGGAGAGGAAGCCCCTCCTGATACTTACATGTATTTTGCAGCGACCCTCTGAAGCAGATATTAGAATACTTAGTTTACAGATGAGGAAACTGAAGCTCTGAGAGGTAAAGCGCGCTGCCCAGGACAGTGGCAGAGTGAGATCCTGGACTTTTAGCCCAAAATCTGGTACTTGCTTTCTCACAACAGGGAAGTGAGACTTGGATCCCTCCTGCCACAAGAGTGCTTCTGCCTTTTCCTGACCCTTAGATCCTGAGCTCTAAGTATCTGCTGTTTTTTTTTACCCTCCCAGTGGTTTACTGTTATGAAGCATTGTGGCCCCAGCCCTGCTTCCAGACCCTTCCTAGGCACATTGGGGGCTATGTATCCTATTAGTGCTGTGAATATTGTGTATGAGAGAGGCATTTATGGCTGAAATTTTTCGGACAGCCGTCGAATGTATGTGTGAAAAGGGGGAAGGGGTCTGGTTTCCTCTCTGGAAAAGGGAGGGGAGCAGAGAGTGAAGTTCTAATTCTGCTTCTTGTGGACTGGGCTTGGTGCTGAGATGGGCGGGTACTTGCTGCTGCCTGGTCTGCTCCTGTCCTTTCCTCTGACTATTAGCTGCATGGCTTCCAAATGCCTAGTGACGGAAGGCTTCAGCTGCATCTGGTCTCTGGTTTCTTCTTGATGTGCCCCTTGGGGAGAGCCTGCCTCTCCTTGCAGTATGCTCCTTACTGACCCACCTGACACAGGCCTTGGAGGCTGTGCAACATTTGTGGATGGGCTCTGTCTCAGTGGTTTCACTTTGGTTCTGCCCCCAGATGCCTTTACCTACTTTCTTGGCCTCAGGGTCCTGGGGCTGAGTCTGTGTCTCACCCAGCTGCTGCCAGGAGCCCTTCAGGCCTGGGGCAGCTGCAGCAGCTGTCTTTTATATGAATTACCTCTTCCTTCCTCCTGATGTCTTTGGCAACCTGAGCTCCCTCCAGTACCTGGGTTTCTTAGGCCCCTGCCTAGATGGGAACTGGGGTGTCTGGTTGCCTCCCAGTCCATGGTGGCTGACCACCAAGTACAGTTGCCGTTGACGTGCAATAGCAATCAAGGCTCAACTACAACAGGGGAGCACATGCAACCCGCACAAGGGACACACCTGCAGCACCTGGATCAGGTGACCAAGGAGATTGTGCCTCTGGGCCCCACAGGATACCTACTACATAAGATGACCCCACCAAGACAGGGAGACATAGGGGCTCTATCTAATACATACAAACAAACACAGGGAGGCAGCCAAAATGGGGAGACAAAGAAACACATCCCAAATAAAAGAATAGAATAAAGCTCCAAAAAAAAAAGTACTAAACACAGTGGAGACAAGTAAACTACCAGATGTAGCATTCAAAACACTGGTTGTAAGAATGCTCAATGATCTCAGTGAGAACTTCAACAAAGACATAGGAAACATAAAAATAGAGACAGAAAACAAAAAAGTCATCAGTCAGAAATGAAGAATACAATAACTGAAATGAAGACTATTAGAGGGAATCAATAATAGACTACATGAAGCATAGGTTCGAATCTATTTAGAACAGAAAGTAGTAGAAAATACCCACTCAGAACAGCAAAAAAGAAACAACAGCAACAACAACAAACCTCCCCGCAAATGAGGATAGTTGAAGGGGCCTCTGGGACAACATCAAGCATACCAACACCTGCATCATTGTGGTACAAGAAGGAGTGGATAGAAAGCAAGAAATCGAAAACCTATTTGAAGAAATAATGACAAAAACTTCCCTAACCCGGGAAAGGAAATAGGCATATAAGCCCAGGAAGGACAAAGAGTCCCAAACAGGCCCACACCAAAACACATTATTATTAAAATGCCAAAGGTTAAGATAAAGAATCTTAAAAGCAGCAAGAGAAAAGCAGTGTGATACCTAAAAGGGAGCTCCCATAATATCGTCAGCTGATTTCTCAACAGAAACTGTTTGCAGGCCAGAAGGGATTGGCAGGAAATACTCAAAGTGATAAAGTGCAAGGACCTACAAATAAGATCACTCTACTCAGCAAGGCTATCATTTAGAATAGAAAGAGAGATAAAGAGCTTCCCAGACAAGAAAAAGCTAAAGAAGTTCATGACCACCAAATCAGTATTACAAGAAATGTTAAAGGAACTTCTTGAAGAAGAAGAAGAAAAAAGTTAAAAAATATGAATAGTAAAATGGCAATGATTACATATCTATCAACAACAACTTTCAATGTAAATGGATTAAATGCTCGAATCAAAAGACAGAGTGACTGAATAGATAAGAAGACCTTTACATATGCTGCCCATAAGTAACTCACTTCAGGTCAAAAGATGCACACAGACTGAAAGTAAAGAGATGGAAAAAGATATTTCATAAAAATGGAAAAAAAAGCTGGGGTAGCAATACTTATACCTGACAAAATGGACGAAGGGCTCCTTGGCCATCTAGACGGCTGCTGTTGGTTGGGAGCCACCCCGCACCTAAAGCAGGAAGATGGTGGCCGCCAAAAAGTAAAAAAAGTTGCTGGAGTCGATCAACTCCAGGCTCCAACTTGTTATGAAAAGTAGAAAGCACATGCTGAGGTACAAGCAGACACTGAAAATGATCAGACAAAGCAAAGGGAAACTGGTCATTCTTGCCAACAAAAGCCAGCTTTGAGGAAATCTGAAATAGAGCACTATGCTGTATCGGCCAAGACTGGCGACCCTCACTACAGTGGCAATAACATTGAATTGGGCACAGTGTGTGGAAAATACTACGGACTATACACACTGGTTATCATTGCTCCTGGTGATTCTGATATCATTAGAAGCATGCCAGAACAGACTAGTGAAAAGTAAACCATGCAAAATTTTTCTGTAATAAAACTGACTAGAGCGTGATTAAAAAAACAAACACAGGCTATGACAAAGACAAAGAAGGACCCAGTAATCTCACTTCTAGGTATTTATCAGAAGAAACCGGAAACACTACTTCAGGGGGACGTGCACGGTCATTGCAGCATTATTTACAATAACCACGATATGGAGGCAATTGGGGTGTCCACCAATGGATGAATGGATAAAGAAGAGGTGACAGATACAATGGAGTAATTACTTAGTCATACAAAAGAATGAAGTCTTGCCATTTGGGATGGGTCGAGAGGGTACTGTGCTGAGTGGAGTAAATTACACAGAGAAAGACAAATTCCACATGATTTCTCTTATACGTGGACTCTAAAGGACAAAATGAAAGAACAAACAAAACAAACTTATAGAACATTTTGATGGTTGCCGGCTGGGAGGGGCATTGGAGGGATGGGTGAAAAAGGGAAGGGATTAAGAGGTACAAATTTGTTGTTACACAGTAGTCACGGGGACTACGACAGCATAAGAAACACAGTCAGTAATATAATAACCCTGCATGGTGTCAGGTGGGGACTAGATTTATTGCGGTGATCACTTTGTTATATAAATGTCTAATCAGTGTCTTGTAGACCTGAAACTAATATAATGTTGTATGTCAACTGTAATTAAAAAATAAAAACAATTACCTAAAAATGTGTGAGACTGAACTGAGTTTCTAGTGGGGTGTAGGGGTGCTGTGTGTGCAGGGAGGATCAACTGGTGGCTTTGGGAACACAGGCTTTGGGAAGTCTTTTGAGGCTGAATAAGGAAATTTGGCAAGTGGCTATGTGGTATGTGATCTCAAGATATCCAGATACTCAGTAAATTTACTAAATCCATGAAATGATTGCCTTAATGGGACTTTTTGTTTTTTGATGGAAAGCCACATGAGGAAGGGGGCAAAGGAGTTGGGGTCACGGAAGTAGTAGCTTGGAGGAAATAAAGTGGGGGAATTCAGGGAGAGTATGAGGAAGGAAGGCAGGCTCTGAGTACTCCCAAGCTATTGAGTGGGGTCCAGGCCAAGTTCAACCACTTCTTCATGGGGCAGAGAGGCCCCTTTTGCCATCTGGGTTATAGAGGACAAAAATCTGGGATGCTGCCCAATAAGCAGTTGACTGAGTGCCTATTTCTTCAATAAAAACATGAAGGCGTGGTCATATCTGTCATCTTGTTTGAGCCTCATAGCAGCATTCTGTGTTCTAGCCACTGCTTGTAGCTTCCGTGTACTCTTGCCTCTGGGCCTTCGCATATGCTGTTCCTTCCCCCAATTTCCTTCTTCTGGGGAACTACTACATATCCTTGAAGGTTCAGCTCAGCCACCACTTCCTCCAGAAGCCATTCTTGACTTTCCAGCCTCTGGGTTCCCGAAACTTCCTGCACTTCCCTTTCTAAAAGTACCGATCACACTGTGCTGGCCCTCACAGTTCTAGAGCAGTGGTTTCCTGAAGGGGATGCACAAGATGAGCCACTAGAGTGCAGGAAGAAAATGTCAAAACCTATTTCTATTTTTTCTATCTCATTTTATTTGGAAGCTAGCCTGCCTGCCTTTTTAGCCATATGTCTTTGTTTTGTCACTTAACCTCTGTACCTCAGTTTCCTTTTCTGTAACATGGGATGGTATTAGACCCTTCCTCAGAGGGTTTTGTGAGAATTAAATGAGGTAATATGTATAAAGCACCAAGAATAGGACCTAATAATGCATTGCTAATGTTCAATAAAAATTATTTTTTTCACGTAATTATGTAAGTACTACATAATCACTTATAAGTAAGTAAATACACATATGTTGGGAATGTGTGCTCAAAAATATTTTCCTGACAGGAAACATTACTAATTTACTAATAGGAAACTTGATTGGGAAAGTTGGGAGATCAGGCCCTGGGGACAGGGACCCGGTTTGATTAATCTGGGCATCCTTCGATCCTAGTGCTGGCTCGGCACAGAGAAGGTCTTGATAGACAATTGTGGACAGAAAAGAGTCTTGGTGAGTGCTGAAGCAGAGAACTGGGGTCTGTTTCAGGCTCTGTGCTTTACTTCTATATGACATCGGGCAGGGGCACTTAGCCTCTTGGGGCCTTAGTTTTCCTCTTCCCGTAAAATGCCAGGCTTCATTTAGACAAAGGCTAAGGGAAACCATAAAGCAATTCCAGTCTGGATGTAGGGCAAGGGGCGCCCTCTAGTGTCCTAACAATGTCTTGCTTTCTCTGTGCATACTCACCTCCACTCCTCCTCCTCAGGGACGATGACCCTGAAATGAACGTCCTTACCTGGCCCTGCAAACTTGCCTTTCCAGATTCAGATCTTGACACTCTCTCAAATGTCTCCAGTCCTCCTAGCAGTTCATAATGCTGCACTGTCTCTCTTTCCAATCACAAGCCCCACTCCACCAGTGATCTTTTTCTTAAGCAGTATAGGGCTGAGAAGATTTTGCGATTTGGAGCACAACCTCACCAGTTCAAATCCCAGCCCAGGCAATTACTGGCTTTGTGATCATGTGCAGGCCAGTTCATCTGTCCAAGCCCCTGTTTCTTCCT
Organism: Lyroderma lyra; assembly: GCA_004026885.1. Lineage (NCBI taxonomy): Eukaryota > Metazoa > Chordata > Mammalia > Chiroptera > Megadermatidae > Lyroderma > Lyroderma lyra. The sequence goes on from PVJL010000586.1 coordinate 181,652, forward strand.
TGTAAATCGTAGGTAATAATACCTACCTCTTAGGACTGTTATAAGACTTCAACGACAGAGTGCTTATAGGTTGCTATTCCATTCACTGAGTAAAACTACGAGTCATTACTATAAATAAGCTGGAATATGTTTTATAGAAGAGGACTTTGAACTAGGTCTTCAAAACTAAGATATAGAATTTTCCTAATTTTAATAATAACCAACATGTATTGAACACTTGCTATATGCCAGAAACTATCAATTTCCCCAAAGTCTCATTACCATTAGAGAAAACAATAGCTAATAATTATTAAACTCATTCTGCTAACCATGTGCCAAACTCTTTATATACTTTTCCCCATTTATTTCTCACAAACTCTATCAGGTAGATTCCATTATTTTAATTACTATTTCACAGATGAGGAAACTGAGGCATAAAGAGGTTAAGTAATTTGCACAAGTTTTCACAATTAGTGAGTGGCAAGACCTACATACTACATTTGGAGATAAGTTTCAGATGAAAGCAGCTACCTGCCTTATCTCATTTAATCCTCAGAACACCTGCAATGTAGGTGCTATTACATTATATTACCTGCATTTTAAAGATAAAAAAACCCCTAAAGACAAAAGAGATGTACTAATTCGTTTAAGGCTATACAGCTGGGAAATAGTTGGGTTGCGATCTGGATCCAAAGCTGACTACAAACCTACATTCTCACCCTCATGTTAGCTTGCTCACCAAAGTATTTAGAATGGTAAAAAGCAACTGCATTTATATTAAAATTATTCATTTTATTATTCTAATAATAATTAACGTTGTGCGAAGCTCTGTACTAATTTACATAATAATAGCTAACTATTCGCTGTGTATTATTAGGACGCAGGCCCCGAGCTAATCGTTTTAGTTGTATTATTTATGAAAGCCCCACAGAAAACAGAAGTCTTGGATGCTATTATTACCCTCGCTTTACAAATGAAGAAAGCGAGGTTCACAACTGATCCAAAAATCACGCAGATTAACTGCGAGCTGGAAATCGAACCTACTCTCCCCTGCCATCAGTCTGGTAACCTCTAGTCACACTCTCTCCTTATTAATACTTAATTGTTTCTGCTTTGATCTCTCCCGGGCTTAAGGCTCTCGCTTCCCTTCAACAAATCCCCGCCCCTACGGCTTGAAGGCCCGCCCACTGGGCGGTGCCGTTGTCCCGGAGCCTGTGGAAAAGACCGGGATCGCAACAGGCTCCGCCCTCATGCTTAGAACTTGTTCCGATGTGTTCCGATGCTGGGGACCGGGAGATGACACAGCTATTGGCTGACAACATCTGAAGGGAACCAAATACAGGGGCCGTCCACCGGCGCTCACGCGGTTCCTTCTGGGAGTTGTAGTCTCAGACGGTCGGTTCCCGGGGTGGCGCCGCTCGGACTCCGCGTCCCAGCATTCCCTGCGCGAACCCTGGAGCACTTCCGCCCCGTTGTGAAGTGGGTGTCTCGGTGGGTGAGTCCGGGTGGCGGGGCGGGGGCAGCTGAGACTCAAGATCTGGGCTGGAGACTTAGGAGGTGGTGGTGTCACAGGGGGCCAGGGAAGGCGAGAGGGGAGAAAGGAGCTTTTATATGTGGATGTGAGGGTGAGGGGCGGTCAGAGGATGAAGCGTCCGGAGATGGGAAGGGTCATAGAGGGGTTGGGGATGACGAGGGAGATAGAGGGCCCTGCGAGAGAGCAGGGTCTTAGATCTATCTGTAGGTGAGGACACCGAGAGAGGTTCTGGAGTTGGGAGAGTCATAGAAGGATCTGGAGATCGCAGAGGGAAGGATAGAGGGTTCTGGGCTCTGGCAAGTGAAGACAGGAGGGCCTGAACTTGAACTTTAACCTTAAAAAGAGTGTTCCAGCCTCTACCAGCTAACCTACAGCAAATGCCTAACTTGATACCCCCTTACGCTTTCTCTAATGATTGTGACTTCTGGAACCCAGTGGGTGGGACTGGCTATTCTGTTTGGCCCCAAACCTGAACCTCTTTATGTCTGATGGACATGAGTGGCACCATCGTCCACATTACCCAGGTGCCCTCTGATTCCTCTTGCAATCTTCTATACCTGGGGATCTTCAGCTCTTTCAGTTTCTTTGATGTGTCTTCAATCTGCCTTTTCCTTGTCAGAGTTTTTGCTGAAGTCTCCATCTTTTCACCTCCCAGCCTGGACTGGACAGACACATTGTAGCTAGTGTGATCTGTTTAACCCACAAATCGGATCATGCCTTTTGCTCTAAAACGTTCATTGGCACCCGTCTCCTGTAGAATTAAGTCCAGATACCTCAACCTGATATTCAAGACCCTTCATAAACTGCCTTGCAACCTAATCTTCGTGAACCCCCACACTCCAGGGCTGTCAAGGTTTTCCCCATTTCTTGGGGAGGCTGTTTGGTTTTCCACCAGTGTATATGCTGTTCTCTCTTTAGAATACATTTCCCCTGTCTTCGTTTTCTGCCAAGAGGACTCTTCTTCAAGAACCAACTCAAATGTCACGTTGTTCAATTGCCTTAAGCAGATGAAGTCACCTCCCCACCCCCAGTTCCCACAGACCTCTTTTAGTGCATTCTTTTGTCTCTTCCACTGGACCGTAAGCATCTTCAGGACATGAACAGTTTCGGAGTCACCTCTGTTTTCTCCATTGCTCAGCCCAGAATGGTAAATACTTGATGAATGTGGGAATAAAGACCATCCAGGGTGAGCTTTGTTATACCAGGCTTGAAGACTGCTATTCCAGTGGATTTTATAGTCTTTGCCTGCCTATCAGGGCTGTTTTTGCATGTGTATGGGAGTTTAAGCCAGGGGTGGCAAATACACGGAACGTGTGCTGTCACCTCCCCTTCCTGTGTCTGGCCACCATAGCTAATTGGTCATAGCACATACTCAATGGGATGCAGAGTTAGTGCAGCTGACTGAAGTTGGTGCTTTAAGTGAAACCTATTTGCTTTCCCTGGTTTAAGCCCTTAAGTATGAGATCAGGCTGCTTAAGCAATAGTCTGGATCATCAGCCAGTGAGCTTGACGGCCTTCGGGAACTCCCAGTTTCTTTTTCTTTGGAGGACACAGACCAGTCTTGGCCTTCCGCATGGGACTGGGGCAGATCTTCTTTTCCCATCCCGCTGTTCACTGGGAGGATTCTTCATGTCCACATCCACACCCATGACCCCAGGAGCCAGGATGCCTCTCAGCTTCCCTGTGTTCGCGAAGGGATCCTGATTTTGACAGCGGTTAATCCCTCATTACTTAGGGAAACCTGTACCCTCTCTAGGTCTTCCTAGATATTGGAAGAGACCTTTGAGATGACTCAGCTGAAACATGGCAAAGTGACAGCCCAAACTGAATGAAGCCTACCATCTTGCTCTACTTAATCCTAGTGGTGTTTGAAACCATTTTGATTTGGTTGCATCATTTAAAAATCCAGGGTTTTAGCTTCTCTTAGAAAAATTAGAAGGCCTGTGGCCCCTCCGGTGCTTTGTAGTAGCCACAGTCCCCACTTCACTCACTCATTTACATTGCTTGGCCTCTGTAGCCATTTAAATTTGTAACCATCAATCCTAGTCTTTCTGTTCTTTTACTCTACTCCTATCATACTATTTGGACAACTGAATCAAGTCAGGCTATAAGCTGCAGTCTAGGTGGACAGCTGCCGAAGCCACATGACCTGTCCAAAGTCACACAGTTAATAAATGGCAGGAGTGGAACTAGACCCCTGCTTCAGTCACGTCTTTCTACTCTCCGTACCATCTTCTCTGGAGTTTGGATGACTATCAGACCTAGAGGAGGCCACGCAGTGTGGTTAAAAAAAAAAAAAAAAAAGACTGGAAAAAACGAATCTGGACTTAGGTTCTGACTCTGTCACTTGCTAGTTTTGTAACCGTAAGTGAATCTTCACAGCTCAGTTCCCTATATGTAAATTGAGGTTATAGCATAGTTATACCTTATAGGATACTGATATTCTAAAGTCAGCAGGGAAGGTGAAAATTAGATTCAGCCAAAAATCACAGCTTGAAGCCATTTAGAAACCACCACGCTGTCTTTTAATAAGCTAACTTGCATAGCTGGGTTTTCTTGGTTGAACGTTAGATGAAAGAGTTGGCCTATGATTAGGGACCACGCTGTAGGAAAGACACGCCGCTCAGTGGAAAGAGAGACTTGGGGGACCTCAGACAGACCTGGGGGCCAGTGGAGTCATGGATATGATCACCACATGCTCGCTCTGGAATAGACACATAGTAATTGGAACTGGTGCTCTATTTAAATCATGTCCTTTCTTTTCCTGGTGTTTGTGTGTAGTTTACTGTGTGTCAGTTACAGATCAGTGTAATGCAGCTCAACACTAATGACACTTCACTTGCCTGAAAGATTCAGTGAGATTATGAATGTAGAGCACTTGGCACCAGGCCTGGCACCTCATGGGCACTCCATAAATGGGTTCTCTGAGGTTGCTGATCCTAGCAAGGCCCTGATTTCCCTGGTAGTCTCAGGACGGAGGAATGCCTTTGTCCATTTTTCCTCTGTGGTCTCTGTGAAGTCCCCCTGCTGTTGACTATGTTGACCTCCCTCCGTGGCTAGGCTGCTGTTCCTATCTGTCAAAGGGAGTGGCAGAAAAATCTTTTCAGATTTGTATTTGAAAGTAACCTTTGGGACTTTCAAGTCTTCCCAGAAGAAAATACCTATTATCTGAGACTCCAGGCTTTGGGTCTGGCGGGACTGCTAACAGCCCATTTTGTTGCAGAAGCACAAACTTCTTGGCTTGCTCATTGACTGCCTCTCTCAGACTGTAACTTTTATGCAGGTAGAGACGGTTCTAGTTACTGTTGGCTCTCTAGCTCCTGGTATAGTGCAGGGTACTTGGTGGGACTCTGCAGATGACTGGTGAATTAGTCATTGTGTGAGAGAGTGGCACAAGTGCATTTGGACTAGTGCATGATTAAGGTTGTGGTTAAAAAAGAACTTTCATGAAAGGTTAATTCCTTAGCTTAATGTAAGTTCTGGACCTTCCATAGCCCATTAGGTTTTTAATGTACTAGATTTACTATTTTAACAAAAGTCAACAGAGCTTCCAATGACCCTGCCATTTATCAAACATTGAATTGGGCACGGTTGATACCGAAATGAATAAGATATGGTCCTGGGCCCAGTAATGCAGTCTACTGGGGGGGCTGTCAGATGTAAGAAGAGCAGCATAACACCTCTGTTAGAGGTACATGCCAACTGCTTTGGGAACACAGGATTGGGGAGGCCGTTCTTGGAGAGCACGGATGGCGGCAGGGCACGACAAGAGCACGTCGAGGAGCTCTTCATGGGCGACGTGATACTGAGCTAACAGCTGAAGGATGAGCAGGAAGTTGCCAGGGGGTCATGACCTGTATTCCGAGCTTCTCCCTAAGTGTGTAGAGGTCTTTAGGGCAAGTCTTTGCTTTTCATCACCCTGGCTTTATCTAGACATTCTAGCCAGAAGGCCTAAAGTCAAGATCCCACCCTCCCTCCCTCCTCACTGCTGCTCTGCTGTTCCTACGTGGAGGCAGCTAATAGCCTCCTTTGAGTAGGCATTTTTTATGTCATCTGGATTTGTTGGGAATGACACAAAGAGGTCATTTTTCTAGATAACCCAGCATGAGTGTTGTCAGAGTCTTCATTGTGTAAAAGCAGCAGCCCCAGAGGTTCAGTCAGCAAACATTTACTAAGCAGCTGCTGTGTTTAGTGTGGGGCAGGGAAGGGTGTGAGAAAGACGTAAGCCCTCATCCTTGCCCTCAGTGAGGCTGTAATCTCTTGGGGGACACACATGTGTACATGTACCTCTCTGTTACAACCTAGAAAGTGGCAAGTGTCACAGAGATGGAAATAAAGAGGAGAAGAGAATTCCTCTGGCATGAATAAGAAGGTCATTCTTTTTTTATCTAGTGTGCACAGAAGGGGATTAATTATAATCCTTGCTTCATGACACATCACCATCATTAGTTGACCATGATTTCACTGTTTAGTGAGTGCTTCCTATGTGTACTGAGCACTGTGCTAGGTCCCTTAGGAAGCCTGTCATCTAGTGGGTAGATAATTATAATAAATATGATCAGGGTAATGATACGAAAACGTAAGGATTGGATATTGTCTCAGGGCACAGGGAGGTCCTCTTGGAAAAAGTGCAATTTAAGCTGAGACCTAGGTAGTTGAAGAAAGAGAGGCAACTTCCAAAGGAGATCCCAACACGTGGGAGGATTCAGGGGCAGCGCGGAGTAGGAGCTGTGAACTGTGCTGCTGAAACACCATGACTAGTGGGAGCACAGTAAAGAAATGAGGTGGAGACTTGGGCACGGTTTGTGCTTTATCTGAGGGGAGTCGGAGGTCACTGAGAGTGTTCAGCAGGGATGCGGCACGGTCAGATTTGCTCCAGTCTGGTGGTTGTGCAGAGAGTGGACCAGGGACTGGGGTGAGGGGAGAGGAGGCAGGGACATGAGTTAGGAGGCTGATCACATGATAAACATGATCGAGGTGGTGGCATTGGGGATGTAGGTGCTTAGAAGGCCAGGTGGATACAGCTTGGGGATGAGTTGGATGCGGGGATCTTGGGAAATGAGGATGGCCAGGTTTCTTGTCTGGGTGACTTTATAGAGGATGGCACCTTCATCAGACGGAGAGCTCCAGAATGGGGACAGATTTGCAGGGGACATTGATGAAATCAGGTTTGGCCCATTGAGTTTGAGGTGCCTAAGAGACAGTCAAATGGAAATACCCTGTTAGGTGGTTGGATTTTGGGGTCCAGAGGTCTGGAGACAGGTCCTGGCTGGGGTTTTGGGGAATCACAGAGATGGTGAGAAATGCCTAATGGGTAGGATGACCCAGGCGAGTACAGAGTCAGAGAGGGATTTTGCAAGGAGAGCACCCTGGAGGGGGTCATGTTTGCATCTCAGCCTGAGGGAAGCTCAGACTTTGGACATGTGTGGAGGGAGGAAGGCTATGCTGGGACAAGGTCCTGGAGGCCTTGGTTCCAGGCCAAGGCATTTAGCGTGTCCCAGAGGATTTAGTGCTGGCTGTTCGTTTTGGTACCAGACTGTGGCCTAACTTCCAGTTTATGGGAAAGGGGCTTCTCTTGTCACTCCCACCCCATGTAGCGGCAGAGTGCTGCTTGTGGAGGCCATGAAGAAGGCGAGGCTCCTGGGTCATCTTGCTCACTCTGTCCTTTGTCTTTCTGTCTTCAGAGCCTCAGGAAGCATTTCCTCTCCCAGGAGCCCCTTGAAGGATACACCGTAGATGCAGGAAGGCGTTGGATGAGGATAGCCCAGCTGAAGTGAGGCGTCCAGGGTAGAGCATGGCTGTGGCCTTGGAGTCCCAGGCCCAGGCTTCTCCCCACCGAGAGCTGGAAGAGCTCCTGATTGTGAAACTGGAGGAGGACGTGTGGCAGTCAGAATCCAGATCCCGGGAGAAGGACCAGGGCCCCGTCCCCGGGCCCGAGGCCTCCCGCCAGCGCTTCCGGCAGTTCCGGTACAGGGATGCCGCAGGGCCCCACGAGGCCTTCAGCCAGCTCTGGGCCCTCTGCTGTCGCTGGTTGAGGCCAGAGGTCCGCCTCAAAGAGCAGATCTTGGAGCTGCTGGTCCTGGAGCAGTTCCTGACCATCTTACCCTCGGAGGTCCAGGCCTGGGTGCAGGCGCGCCACCCCGAGAGCGGCGAGGAGGCAGTGGCCCTGGTGGAGGATTGGCACCGAGAGGCCCGTGCTGCAGGACAGCGGGTGAGGCCAGGGGTCTGTTCTCCAGGGAGTGGGTGGGCAAGGCAGCTGGGCCATAACTGGGTTAATAATTGCTAAAGTGATCATTATTCTTGTTATTGAGCAACTGACATTTATTGAGCACTACTGTGTATGCACTTTAAAGTATCAACTAATTTAATCCTGTCAACGATGTAATGAGATAGGTACTGTCATGCTAGTTTTGCCAATGAGGAAACTGAGGCAGAGAAAAGCTGGGCAATTGGCTCAAAGTCACACAGCTAATAGCTGGTAGAACTGGAATTTGAATTCAGGCAGCCTGACTCCAAAGCCAGCACTCCTAAATAACCACTGCTCTAAACTGCCTACCAGTATTGTATTCACAATACAGTTGCTTTGTATTGTGCTTTATATGAACAGGACTTTTTACATATGTGATCTGTTTAGATGCTTATAGCATGCAGATAGACAGAAATAGCGTGATTGTCCTCATTATTATAGATTAAACGAAGGTGCTTCATAAAGCTTCATAAAGAAAGTGTGAACCAGAGCCTAAACCCAGATGGTTAGGTTCCAGGTTCATCGTTCTTTCTGCTACGTGACAGACGCCTCATCTGCAAACCATAGGAATTAACTTACCCCTGAGTCGTGCGGTTCAAAGGAAAAATTGATATTTATGGAGCACTCACTGTGTGTCAGACACTGTTCTGCACCCTGATAACATAGGTACTGCTACCATAGCCACTTTTCCAATGGGTAAAGAAACTCAGTGAGCTAAGTAACTTGTCCAATTTATATTAAAATGAAAGTATTATGAATGTAACATTCACAGTTTTAACAATTTGCGAGAGGCCCTGAAGGCCCATGATATTTAATAACTTACCATTTTGCCGTGACACAGATTTTGAATCCTGCCTTGAAGCTGGTTTATATGTAGTACAAGCCCTTGAGCTGGCTGCCACTGAGCCAGCCACTAGAACTTTCATCGCAACATAACCCTACTTGTTCCTCCCTGTTACTAGTTAGTAATTCTTGTGACATTGTACTTAATCACATTGCGTTGGGGGAAATTATAGCTTTGAGAATATATCCTTTGTAAATGGCAGGGGTTTTCTGTATGTTGTAAAATGTGCAGATGTGAGATTAGAGGAAGAAAAGATTTAATCAAGGTCCATGGCCTAATTTTTTGGATTCCTTTGCAAACTGATGGAAGATACAGAAAACATAATATTTAAACGTACAGAACTAAGCATGAGAAAGCATACCTTATTTTAATATACTACCCCATACTCCCATATCATTTCTCTTAAAGAAACCAGCTGTTTGTCTTAAGGGGCAGCAAAGAAACAAATGGAAGTCGTAGAACTTCAGAGCTGGAAGATGATGAACTTGAGACCCAGAGATGGGAATTGACTTAAATCAAGGCCTTTCTGATTCTTCACCTGTAAAATGAGAGGGTCGGGCTAGACCAAAAGTTCTCACATTATACCCCTGTGAGCTGAAAATTGAAAAAACAAAATGTGATGGAATCTTCCCTATAATGTATGTTTTTCCCATGACTTTTATTTTTAATATCCCTTCCTGCTCCTGAGGGCTCACAAATGTCAACACAAATGGATAAGTAGCACAGGAGCTTATTTTTCCCCCCAGACATATATGTTGCAGCTTGTACTCTTATATTGCAAGGTATATATAACTTAGTTACGTTTTCTGCAAGTAAAATTGTTCCAAGTCTCAATAATGGAATCAAATTTATTAACTATGTTCCTCAAAGAGAATTACTATCTTGAAAGAGGTTGATGCCTACTGAGCTAAATGGCCTCTGAGATATTTTCCTTAAAGAGATCTTTTAGCTCTGCTATTTTATATTTTTAACTTGTTTATTATGTCACCCTTTTGCAGAACCTCTCTCCCCATCAGGTGCATACATATAAAAAAAAAAAAAAGAAAAGAAAAGGACTTTATTTTTTAGCTCAGTTTTAGGTTCATAGCAGAGCTGTGAAAATTGAGCAGAAAGTAAAGTTCTTACATACTTCCTGCCCGCCCCCCGCTCCCCTCCCCCCAGCCTCTTTCCTTATCAGCATCCCACCAGAGTGGCACATTTGTTAAAGTGGAACCTGCATGGACACACCTTTATCCCCCAGAGTCCATAGTTTACATTAGGGTTCACTCTTGGTGTTGTGCCCTCTTTGTAATGACTGGTCCACCACGCTAGGGTCGTGCCGAATGGGCCTCTGTGCTCTGCACGTTCGTCCCTCCCCTCAACCTCTGGCAACACTGGCCTTTTGCTGTCTTCCCAGTTTGGCCGTGGCGGAATGGCCTCTCTCACTTAGCGATACGCATTAGCTTCGCTCCACGTCTTTTCATGGCTTAGGAGCGCCACCTCTTAGCACTGAGTAATACTCCTTGGTCGGAATGTACCACAGTTTATCCGTTCATCTTCTGAGGGCCATCTTGGATGTTTCCAAGCGTTGGCAGTTATGACTAAAGCTGCTGTAAACATCCAGGTGCAGACCTTTGTGTGGTGCACAGGCATTTCTTCTCTCTCTCTTTTTTTTTTTTGGTGGTTCCCTGGCTGGGAATTGAACCAGGCCGCGGCATTAAGAGTGCTGAGGCCCAGCCACTGCACCACCGGGGAACCCCGCACAGGCATTTCTGATGGGTTCTTTGTCCACCCCTGTCCCAGCCAGGATCCTGCTGATTTTTTCCTCCTCACTGTCCCTTGAATCCACTTCTTTCTGTGTCCACTGTTTCTGTCCATGGAATAGATCTTTGCTTAGGCATGGCTGGGACTGAGGATTGTGGTGGCGTCTGGTCACCCATTCTCTGCAGTGAGATTGTAGCCGTAACAGAGGTTTTCCCCCACTCAACCACATGACAACGCTGCTAAGTAGGTGCTTTCTCGCCGTGAACACACAGGACAGTGCTGGATCTCCTTGTTGGGAATGGCTTTGGGCGCTCACGGGCTGTTCCTAAGTGGGGATGGTGCGTGCTCCCGGAGTACACGCTTATCTGTATTTTCTGTTTTTGAACCACGTGAGTATTGAAAATACTGAAGAAACTGAAATACTCACTGTTTTGGGTAGTAGCAGCCTCAGTGAGTAGCCTTCCCGAGTTGAGCAAGACGGTAGTCACTGGTGGTCTGTTTACTCACGTCAGTCTGACGGCTTTGTCGCCACGCTTTGAGCCATAGTCCAGTCTTACTAGAGAAAGAGCCTGTTCACCTCTGGACCACAGCTGTGCTCTAAAGAACATGTCCTGTCCCACCAAAACTGGTCTCAGTGAACTGACAGTTGGGAGTTGACTGTGTGTGTAGGAACTGGAATTGAGTGCAGAGGAGACCAGATCCTTGAGGGCAGTGCAGGAAGCCCAGAGCTGTCAGCTGCAGCCAGCGGATCGCCGGCCCAAGGGACAGTCCCAGAGACAGTGGGTGCAGAATCCATGCCCTGACCTTCCCAAGCATCTGGACACCAAGACCTTGAAAGAGAGTGGTGAGTACCAAGAATCAGGGAACGCCAGGGAGGAGGGGTGGTAAGGAAGGGTCCACAGGGAGGAGAGGTGTACGGAATTCAGGGCAAGGCGCAGGACAGCGTCTGGCAGACACACTAAGAAGCGAGGCAGCGTGCATTGTAAAAGAAGGTGACGTGCCAGCTCGGCCCCCGACTCCCTCACCCCGTCGCTGAGTCACGCAGCAGGCTCGGGTTGGGACAGAAGGAAGCTGGTGATCACAGGCGTTCTGGGCTGGCATTTTGCACGTGGCAGCTACGAGCAGGATACTCTAGAAGGGAAGAGAGAAAGGGGAAATTCACCCCGACTACAGGGATAGTCTTGGTTTGAGCTGGGCCTGAGAGGGGGCGCTTTTCTGGGAACCCGAGCTTGGGTTTCAGAGACTTTTTCTTCTCCTCAGCTGTCCTCACTCCCCGAGTCCCTACTCTTCCAAAGATGGGGAGCGTCGGAGATTGGGAGGTGACAGCTGAGTCCCAGGTAAGCTGCTCTTTGGTCTCCCTGCCCTGTCGTCATGTCTCCTGTGCTCTTTCCCGCCCCTGTGCTCCTCTTCTCGTTCTGTGGCCTCACCTCAGCAGAAGGGCACAAGACTGGGGGTGTTGTCCTCTTCCTCACCCTCAGCCTGCTGGGTCTCTTCTTGGTCAGGCTGTTCTTTACGATGCTAGCCTCCCACACGGCGTCCCTGTTACCCCCGTCACCTTTCCCGGTAGGGTTCCCAGGCTATTTTCAAGGGTCAGTGACATTCGAGATCCTTCTCTTTTACCTCTCACAGGAAGCCCTGGGCCCTGGCAGACATGCTGAGAAGGAGTTTCGCAAGGACCCCCCAGGAGACAGCTGTGGGAATGGCGTGTCCCTGGGTAAGGAAACGGTGCCCTCTGAAGAAGATGGGTTTCTGGTACACGCAGTTCCCAGAGTGTTTCATCGTTCCCTTAAGACCGTGACTCTGAAGTCTCGGGAACGTCAGACACAGGAAGGAGACGTGCCTTCTGTAGCCAACACTGTGGTGGCAGCATGGAGTGTGGGGGGCGGAGTCTGTGTGGACGGAGGCCGGCAGGATGGCTCCCAGAGTCCCTTCGGGGCTCCTTACCTTCATTTCTCAGTGCATTCACCACGGTGCTGGGGCTGGGCCCAGCCTGCTGTCTCAGAAATCCAGTCTTGTCAGCATCAAACAGGACCCACCTGTCAGGGGCCAACTCCCGTGAACTAAGCCTGCCAGACTGGCGTGCTCCGCCACGGTGAGCGTGTCACAGGGCTGGGAACACTTGAGGTCCGTGTGACCAGCACAGACTCCTTTCTCTGTAGGCACAGCTACACAGGAAGCCAAGAAATACTGAGCCACTTCCCTGTGGAGCCTGGGGCAGTGTGAGGGGAGTTAGACACGTGAGTGGGATAAAGTAGAAGAGGCAGTGATAGGTCTGGCCCATGTCAGTAAGGGAGGACACTAGAAACTCGTGGGCTACTTGCGTGTCCATGTTACCCCTTCTTATGCATGGTACCTGGGGCAAACAGCGTGCGGAGGAACCAAGTCTGGGAAATGCTGAACTAGGTTATCCTTAAGCCTCTTCTAGCTCTAAACTCGTTCCCATCTAGTTTTCCACAAATATTTATTTTAATTAAAGGCTTCTGTTTTGTTAGGCTTGGGAACTATTGGGACAGGAGTCCTCTAAATGTAGCTATTTTAAAAAATAAGAACATTTATTTTCTTACATTATTGAAGTCCAGAGGCAAGCATGTTCCAACCACAGTACGGATGGGCTCAGCAATGTGATAGGTTCTTTCTTTCTCACTGCTCTGCCATCCTCAGTCTCAGCTTTATATGAAAGGTACTTTGTGTCAGAGTCAAAAGACAGGTGCCCATAGCAATTGAGGCAGCAAGTTTTCTAGCAAGAGACTCACACCACACACATATACAGAGAGAGAGAGAGAGAGAGAGAGAGAGAGAGAGAGAGAGAGACAGAGACAGAGAGGGAGAGAGAGACAGAGAGACAGATACAGACAGACAAATACCTTTCCTCCAACCAGTGAATTAATTCTGATCGGTAAGTCATGTACCCCTTTGTGAACCAGTGATAGTCACTCTTTTGTATGATACATTTCATAACAAAAAAGCAAAGGAACAAAGCAAACAGCTCCATTAACGTTGTTGCTGAGGGGCTTCTGTTTCCTCTGGTTACCTCTCTAACCCACCAAACATTTGCGGGGATTACCCTGGGAATTCCCCATTAGCCTCTCACAGGGAGACGGTGTTTCAGGGACATTTTGGACAAGCACTCTGCTCAAGACTTAATCTTTTCTCTGTTTCCTTTTATGTAGGAGTTCCAGTTTCAAAACCAAATATCTCCCAGCGAGCACAAGGACCAGAATTTTGGGGTCCGAGTCTTATAAATTCTGGACAGAGGAACACTGCAGGTTACAGGCTGGATACTGAGCAAACAAAGCCAGCTCCAGCCCTGGCCTGGGGGGACTCAAGGGCCTGGGAAGAACAGTGCCAGTGGGACGTGGAGGACCTGAAGGTGTCCGGTGTGCACTGGGGCTACGAGGAGACCAAGACTTTCCTGGCCATTCTGAGCGAGTCTCCATTCTCTGAGAAGCTCCGGACCTGTCACCAGAACCGCCAGGTGTACCGGGCCATCGCGGAGCGGCTGAGGGCGTGTGGCTTCCTGCGGACGCTAGAACAGTGTCGCTACAGGGTCAAAAACCTCCTTCGGAGCTACCGGAAGGCCAAGAGCAGCCACCCACCGGGGACCTGCCCCTTCTACGAGGAGCTGGAGGCCCTGGTGAGGGCCCGGACGGCCATCAGAGCCACAGGGGGCCCAGGACCGGCGGTGGCCCTTCCCAGGCTGGGGGAGAGTGACGCAGAGATGGAGGAGCCGGAGGAAGGGGGCTGGGGGCCGGAGGAGACAGCGGAAGACGGTCACAGGGAGGGCCTGGCCACGGATGAGGCCGCACGGGTGCCGAGGATCCCCGGGGACCCAGCCCTGTTCCAGAGTCGTGTTGGTAAGAGCACCGGGGTTCTCCCTCTTCCTGGCCAGACCTGTGCTCCCTGAGTTCCGGGCACGGAAGTTCTGGGCAGATGCTCAGTTCCTTATGTCATCCTCAGGCCCCCACTGTCTTCTCATATGATCACTTCTCCTTGTGGAAGTTTTCTTAGTAATGGAAACAAGCAAAACCCTAAGGCACCTTAAAGAGCTAATTCACTGTTTCCCAAAGTGTGTCCCTGCTAGTATGGGGGTGATCATCGGTGTTGGCATGAGTGCACCTCTCATGGGTATGACACATCAGCCGTGCTTTCACAGGCAGAAAAGAAAGATTGAGGGAAATACTTAACAGAGCAGAAATCATGACAGTCTATAGTCAAACAATCACTGTTTGGGAAACACCCGATCATTTTAACAGTGTGAACACGGAGGCCGAAGGGATGAAGCGTCTTACGGCAGGTCCACAGTGCGGGGGACGGGGGCGCGGGGGCCGCAGCCCTGTTTTACGTGGGTTCCCTCCACCACGCTGACTCCCTGGCTGCCTCATTTACCTGCCGAGGACCTGAGAATAGACCACATCCTTTTCCTTCTTCCATGGAAGAGGAGAGGGTGTCCTCAGCTGGACTGTATTGCAAGGTTATTTGAAGTCCATTCGTGTCTTTAGGGAGTATCAGTTCCTGTGATTGTTAAGAGGAAAATTCCTGAAAGTAGAGGGCAAGTATTGAACGGTTAGAGAGGGTCTCCTGAATCCCACTGACAGGCCTTTCCCTAAACCAATCAGCTGAAGCCAGGGGAGCAGGGTCACCTAGTATAATTTGGCCACCTAAGTCCCCCTCTTCAGCCCAAACTCTGAAGTTTTAATAGAACCTCTCAGAAGGGCTGGGGTGGGAAACTCTGGCGCAGCCCTGAGAAGCAAGGGTATATTGGCTGTTGGTGCCTGAGGGACCTGGATACCTTCTGAGGTACCTGTGTTCTAGGCATTTAGCAGGGCAGGTGACCCCGATCCCTGGTGATCTAGGCAGGTCTCCCGAAGTCTCACAATTCTGCGCTCTTCTCTCCTGACAGCAGGTGTGCACTGGGGCTACGAGGAGACCAAGGCCTTCCTGACCATTCTCAGCGAGTCCCCATTCTCTGAGAAGCTCCGGACCTGTCACCAGAACCGCCAGGTGTACCGGGCCATCGCGGAGCGGCTGTGTGCACAGGGCTTCCTGCGGACCCTGGAACAGTGTCGTTACCGGTTCAAAAACCTCCTTCGGAGCTACCGCAAAGCCAAGAGCAGCCACCCACCGGGGACCTGCCCCTTCTACGAGGAACTGGACTCGCTTGTGAGGGCTCGGACGGCAGTCAGAGCCATGGGGACCATCAGGGAGGCAGCGGGTCTCCCCATGTTTGGGCAGAGCAGTACTGAGGCCTGGGATGAGACAGCAAATGAAGTTGCCATCGAACATCCAACCCCGTGTCCTAAAACCCCAAACACTGGTAAGCCTGGAGTAATTGGATGTCTGTAAAATCGGCAGGTGTGCAGACGTGAGGGAGCCAGGCTCACTATCTTATCTTTGAACTAAAACAGAGAACAGAATGGAGTAAGAGAAGTATTTGTGTTCTGCTCAGATTATCCAGTCTCCAATTTAGTGTAATCCCCCAAATGAGACAAGCAGTCACGTCTAGATTTTGCTGGGATTCGTTAGGGCAATTACAGAGCTTATTCAATCTCATATGACACAGGACAAACTAATTGTATTAGGAGAAGGAGGTGTTCATTATCACATTGCCGGATGGGGGAGTGGGCTTGGGAGGCTGACTGGCTGGCTGCTTGGCTGGGGCTTATGGCTCCCTTGATGGGGTCACTATGTTCCAAACTCTGTTCCTCAGCTTTGCAGGTCAGAAATGCATGCTTGCACCAAAGCTTGATCAATTTCATGTTAGTCGCATTCATACGATTTGAGGTATAAGATACAAATTCATATTAGCCAAATTCACAAGACAAAATACAATCATATAAATACACACTAACTAATGAATGAACAAACCCTGCATTTCTGTCCATTGTTTCAGGTTTTGAGGCAAAGCTTGAGGATGAAGACCAGATTTCAGAGCAGGATATTTTTGAGGATTTGCCTGGAGGCTTATCAAAATGTACTACGGAAGTCGTTTGCCACAATCATGATTGGGGAGAAGAAAGTGAAAATGAAAACGAAGGTGGAGAGCAGTGGGAAACCCCATCACAGGAACGGTGGGAAGAATGTTCTTCTGAAGAGGATTTAGAAAAACTCATTGACCATCAAGGCCTGTACCTTGCAGAGAAACCCTACAAGTGTGACACATGCGTGAAAAGCTTCAGTCGTATGTCCCACTTCATCGCCCACCAGCGGATGCACACAGGTGAGAAGCCCTACAAATGCCTCAGGTGTGAGAAAAGCTTTAGTGACCGCTCTAACCTCAATACCCACCAGAGAATTCACACTGGAGAGAAGCCCTACAGATGCCTCGAATGTGGGAAAAGCTTTAGTGACCACTCAAATCTCGTCACTCATCAGAGAATCCACACCGGGGAAAAGCCCTATAAATGTGGGCACTGTTGGAAAAGCTTCAACCAGAGCTCAAACCTTCTAAAACATCAGAGGGTTCACTTGGGAGGAAATCCTGACCCCTGTGATGAGCTTGGGGAAAACTTTGTCCAAAGCTCATCCTTTAGTGCTCACTGGAGGAGGCTGACTGAGGAGACGTCTCCTGAACAACCTCAGAGTGCCAGTAAGAACTTGAATTTCCCTGGGCCACACAGCACCAGCTCAGGGGAGAAACTTTATCAGTGTTCTGAATGTGGAAGAACCTTTTCTAAGAGCTCTGCCCTCATTAGTCACCAAAGAATCCATACGGGAGAGAAACCATATGAATGTGCTGAATGTGGGAAAAGCTTCAGTAAGAGCTCCACGCTGGCCAACCACCAGCGAACCCACACTGGGGAGAAGCCATATAAGTGTATGGACTGTGGGAAATGCTTCAGCGAGCGCTCCAAACTCATCACACACCAGAGAGTACACACAGGAGAGAAGCCCTACAAATGCCCCGAGTGTGGGAAATTCTTCCGTGATCGTTCCAACCTCATCACTCACCAGAGGATTCACACAGGGGAGAAGCCTTATAGGTGCAGAGAGTGTGGGAAATGCTTTAACCAGAGCTCCAGTCTTATTATTCACCAGAGAACCCACACTGGGGAGAAACCCTACAAATGCTTGGAGTGTGGCAAGGACTTCAACAATAGCTCACACTTCAGTGCCCACCGGAGAACCCATTCAGGGGGGAAAGCATCATAGCATACAACTCCCCCTCCTCCCCACCATGAAAAAAGAGATAAACTTGTATTTAAATCTCCTAAGATCCTAAGATTTATGGTAGAAGGAAACTCCCAATTTTCAAGTTCGGTGTACACACAGGGAAGTTATCTTGATATAATCCAGGTCATTTGGAAGTGAATTACACATGCTAAGGATCCAGATTTGAAGGCACTTTTCTCAAGTGTAATTTATTTTTCTCCTGTGAAAAACCCACACTCAGTCCTCAGGCTGCCCTGACATTTGCTGTCGTTTAAGGGCTTTATCAGTGTTTGAGCCAAACTGGTAACTTAGAGGATTTGAGACCAAAATCAGTGGCCATGAGCAGTGATTCCAAACCTCACTCTGCCTTTACTCCTGCCACGTGTACACACACCACATTGGCACACATTGCAAATTCTCCTACATTGCAGCTTTTCATTGGGGTGTGTCCTCACAGGAGAACTTTGAGACTTTGGTGAGTGGGCGGCATAATTGAGAATCAGTGACCTAGAGCAGGCCACTGAGAGCTCAGCAAAAAGTAGCAACAGTGACATCTTACTAAATCATTGTTAACAATAGCAAAAATAACCAGTATTTTTTGAGCCTTTGTTTTTCAGCAGGCTCTTTGCTGAACACTTTATACACATAGTCATTTGGTTCTCACAACAGCCACGGAAGGTAGGTACTAATGTTCTCCCCATTTCCCAGAAGAGAAAGTGAGGCTTGAGAAACAAGTCACACATCTGAAAATGGCAGAGGCAGGATTCAAACAGATCTGTCAGAGCCTGAGGTGTTCTTACTGTCACACTGAATCTCATTTCACATCAGGGTAAGTGACTCAGGGGCCAGAACATCACAACACTTTGTCAACCACATTTCCTGTTAAAATTTCTTTATGAATTCTCCTTTTGATAACTGGAAACCTAGAATACCTAAAGATTACAGGTCTTGAGATATTCAGAGTTGGCAATATCCTTTGAGCAAGGCTGAGTGATTACCAAAGCACTTGATACAGGTGGGTCAAGGTTGGGAAAATAGGTTGCCAAAGTGACGTTTCTTCTGATGAAATACTTCTTTGGCTAAGGAAAGCGGGTTTGAGAATTGCCCTTTTCTCAGGATGTCAGTCCTGCTTCATGTTACCCTAGGCTGGATTGCAAGTTAAACCTTATGGAAACATGGTCTTCCTCACCAGTGTTCACTCATCTCTGTTTTTTTACCTCCCCGGCCCCTTTTCAGCATGCCAGGAGATTTGTTCCAGATCCCCATGCTAAGACTGAGATGGAACGAGTAGGTGTGTGTGGTACTGAGAGGGCTCTGAATATGGTTCCTCCTTCCAGGTTCATGGCACAACTTTATCCTGAGCCATCTTGTCCCAGGCCTATCCCATGCTTTCTAAATGTTGGCTGTTAAGACCATCTCTCCACACAGGCTAAACCAGGAAGGTTCTCACAGGATGGTTTCTAATGTTCAGTGTTTTATCCTCCAGAGTTTCCCCTTAGAAGGGTTTAAAAATCTTGACTGAAGACTGGTTTCCATAGGATTTTTCAGTAAAGTCCCTCTTCTGAATCTGCCTATGACATTGGGATGATGTTCATACCCTGGTTATCTCATGGACTTGGGGAGTACCTATCAGATAGTGGATGTGATGGAAACTTGAAGAATGGAACCTTCTGTTTACTCAAGAGGATGTCAGTAGAGAGATTCCCCGCCTCCCCTTTCTGTGGAGATCATGCCTTAGTCCCTTCCTCTGCTTCCCAGCTACCCTGGGATCACTGCCTGGCAGCGCCTTCCCAGCTTACCTTTTCTGGCTCACGTTATCTCTGAGGTGCAGGGGACGTGGGTGATCCTTAGACTGGACCCAGCAGATGTCAGTAACTGCAATAAGAAGAAGAAATGGAACCATGTGAGCTGAGAGGAAGGACCTCAAAGGAGGGGATGGGAGTTCGAGGGAAAGCACAGTGGTGTGAAATAGTACGGATTCAAGGCGGGGGTGGGGAATCTTAGCTTCTTAGCACTGTTGGGGTGTAAAATGGGAGGTGGGGAGTGGTGAGAGCTGAGATTGGAGGGGTGTTGGGTCAGGGTCATGGAGGACTTGTCTGACTAGAGCTTGGACACCAGGCTGAGGGTGACATGGTCAGAGATGCATTGTCAAAATATGATAGTTGAATGGAACTTGGATACATTGCAGTTCGGATGAGCTGTTGGGGCAGGATTGCAATATTCCAGTTAAGAGGCGGGGTCTGAACTAGAGCAATGGTTACATTGAAGAGAAGGGGATGGACTTGAGAGGTGTCAGAGGTGTCAGAACTGAGGACAGCAGAGGAAAGATAGAAGGCCTTGGGTGATAGGGTAGAGGATGTTATCATTCAGAGCTGGGAACACAGGGAGATACAGATGGGGCAGGAGGGCAAAAGGTTGTAAGCTGGGTTGGGACATTTTGTACTTGATGTACCTAAGGGACATCGGAGTGGCAGTATGCGATAGGCATTGGGATATCTGGGCCCGAAGCTAGCGGGAGAAGGTAGGACTAGCAAGTTACCTGTGTGTGTATGGTAGTCAAACTCATGAAAGAGGCAGTATGGTCAAGTCCTGGAAATACTGGGGCTAGGGCAGAACTTGCACATCACCGGAGGAAGAGGAAGAGTCCCCTCAAAGGAGCACTAGAGCACCTCCCCCCACCTGTCATTGTTGACACCTGAATTCTCAGGGTGGTCCCGAGTCTTTGCTGTAGAAGCCAAGCTGAGCTCTCTAGTAGTGAGGTGGTAGCCCTCGCTCAACCCGAGTGTCACCCATTCCCTTGCTCTTGGGAGTGTGGTAATGTCTCCTGTTTCCAGTGAACAGTTTTGGTATTACCTATCTGTCCTTTCTTCTAACACTCAACTGTAGGTTCAGCCATGAAAGCAAGGGCGGTGTGGGCCAGGAGAGAAAACGGCCCAGGTGGACCTGCCCTCCCTGTGTTCCTGACTCTTCTTTTGGAGGAAGTCTCAGGTGGCTTCCGTGTTTGGGGCCCCACTCATCACTTTGTCAGGGCACCCAGACGTCCTTCGGCAGGTCTCTGCCGCTCAAATAAACTGACACCTGTTGTTACACATCCTGGGCTTTTGTTTTTAGGAAGTAGATCCCCCGT
The DNA here is from genome assembly GCA_004026885.1 of Lyroderma lyra. Classification (NCBI taxonomy): domain Eukaryota; kingdom Metazoa; phylum Chordata; class Mammalia; order Chiroptera; family Megadermatidae; genus Lyroderma; species Lyroderma lyra. The sequence continues at coordinate 202,275 of PVJL010000586.1, forward strand.
GCAGAAAAGGTGGACAGTTTCTCTGTTTGCGTGGCCACAGGCCAGACCCTGATCATGGGACACCAAAGCAGTGACTGCTACATTGTGAGGGTGTTACATGTGACCTGCATCCTCTTGTTTTATTTCTGTACCTCCACCCCAAGAAGGGCATTGGCTCCAGAAGGACTCTCATCCCACAGACGGCCCAGCAGGCAGTAGACAGGGGAAGACAAGGTAGGGGCAGGGGAAGGTGGGGCCCGGTTTTCTTCTTAGGCCTTCGCCCCGCCGCTGAACTCAGGGTCATCATGGCTGCCTCTCCCTATTCCCCATAGCTCCCTGCCTGAAGGACTGTAAGGAAACTGGGGTCTTCCCATGCTGAAAAATGTGGTGGTCAGGACCCCTGGGTCTCCTGGGTTCTCCCTGCCTCATCCTCCGGGGATAGCTCTCCACCTTCAGGCTGCAGAAGAGTGCTTACATTTAGTCACACTGTGGAGAAGAGTTCACGTGGACCCCCAAATACAAGGTAACGAGACAGTCATGTCCAGAGTCTGTGTGGGCGTGGCAGTGGTCTCACGTTACCCAGACTGCCCTGTGTCTGTGCTCCAGACCTCTCTCCCAGGCCTGCGTCTCCATCACTCCGTTCACGCCGTCCCACTTGCATATCACCACTGCTGATGGCCTCCCGATCTGTCTCAGGCCCTGGGCTCTCGTCGGCAGTCCTACTGGGGTGACTCCTGGGCCCCTCCAGCCACCATGTCCACCTGCTGCCATCTGTGGCCACCCATTCAGCATGTGCACGTACGTACACACTCAGTGGCTCACCAACTCTCCACACAGCCCCCGCGAGCCTTACGCATTCAGACTCGTCACAGACTCCTTCAGACACGTGTTCTGCCTTCTTCGGGCATTTTCCAGGTGGGCTGTGGCTTTATCTGAACGGAGCCAGTACCTACAGTCAGGATTAGTCACGTGAATCATCCCTTCACCTTTGATTCCACCTCCCTTTGGATGTCACAGCCCCCTCCTCTTAGCCAACAGCCATGCTAAGTCCCTGCCACGTCCACTCCTGGAGATTAGTGCTACATGTAGTAGGTGGTCAGGGAAGGCCTTGCAGGAGATGTGGGGTTCAGCTGGGCCTTGGAGTCTGGGTAACAGGCATTTTAGTCTTCTGCACTCTCAACATCAGTATTACAACTAGCACCATTTCCCTCTCCCTCTGATTTTAGGCAAATCTGGAATTCCTTCCAAATGCTTGTTGTAGGGGTAAAGGCACATTCTCCCTCCCTCACCGTTCCTTCCGCCACCCCACGCCGCCCCGAACCGAACGGTCACCTCTCCTCCTTTCCCGCCGGTGCATCCCTGGTCCCTGCCAGGAACCCTAGAAGCCTGTGCTGCTTGGAGAATGAGGCAACACGAGAGTGTCCTCCGTGTGCGGTCAGTTCGCCCACTCCTCAGGCTGAGAGCGCCTTTCCTCTGAGAGCCACTTGGTTAAGTCAAGAGCATCAGAACAGTCAAGGGCAGAATCTAATGAGGGATCTGGCTTCAACTCGCTGTGCAAGCACGAGAGGGAATCTGCTTTTAACCAGGGCGCAGTTAGTGATTCTCTTTGCAAAAATGCTTCCGAGCCATGTCTGCCATTACACAATCCTTATTCCTAAAGTCACATTTATTTTTCACGTTTTCACGGTAGGAAAATACCCCACAATCGTGCTACCTAGGGGATGAGGGCCACGGGAAGGGGGACTAAGAAAACAAGTCTGTCGCTGAGGCTGGTTCTAGATCAGCACTGCGGGTTCATCTGAGCCCAGGGAGGAGGGGGCAGGGGCTGGCAGAGCTGTGTCACAGAACTCTCTTAGGCGTCACTGGGGCTCAGGGAGCCCTACTGTGGTACCAGGTGACACAGAAGTGGAAGGGCCTTTCTCCCTTCTTCCACATACCTTCTAATGCCGTGACCCTTTAATACAGTTCCTCATGTGGTGACCCGCAACCGTAAAATTACTGGTAGCTGCTCTCCACACGTGTGTGACTGGTCCGCATGAGCACATTATGGTGCCGGCCCTGTCACATACACCTGCACTTGTACGGGGTGTGAGGGGTCACGACTGAATAGAACATGGCTTAGTGTCAGCATTTTGGGGAATTCGTGGGCCACAGAGTAGCGTCTGCATTAGAGGGAGCGGAAGCCAGCGGGGGTGGGGGGTGGGGGGTGGGGTGGCGGAGGGAGGTGGGGGTGAGAAGCTTGTTTGAAAAGGTGCAAATTTCCCCTGGCGGGGGGCGGGGGGGGGCGGAGAATACCTCTCCTGACAGCCCCCAGTCAAGAAAGGGCTTATTCATGACTGCAAATGAAGACCTCAACCCCCCCCCCCCCCCAAGTCTCCCAAGACCTGACGGAGGAGGTGGGAAAGAGGACACACGGGTGTAATCTCAAGGACCTTTTGGGAGCAACTAAATTCTCAGGGAAATTAGACATTTGTGATTGATTTTGCTTTCCTCTTAGTGACGGTGGAATTAAAAAAGGATTAAAATTTTGGCCGCCAGGGGGCTCAGAGATTTAAGGTCCAATTCTTCATGGAACAGGCCCTCTCGGTGTGCAGTTTATGCATCAATCCCCGGCCTCAATTCGGTTGGCTTTGTTTTCATCTCCTTTTCCTTTATTTTCCTGTGGTATTATGTATCCCTGTCCTAAAGCTAGTCCAATCCTATTTGGGGATGAAGTGACCTGATAATTAATAAATTATTATTGATTACATGGCAAAAAAAAATCAAAAACGGAATTTGTTTTGGCTTCTTCTGGCATCTTCCTGGTTACACCAAAAGCTTGGAAGAAAGGAGGAGGGGAAGTCAGCTGGACACAGCGGGGCAGGCAGCGAGGATTGGGGCCCGAGCGCTCGCGCACACTGGCATCTTCATTTCACTGCTTTTTAGGATTCTGCAAACATTTCTTCAACAGTGCCAGGTCCACAGGGTTTACCTTCCTGGAAGACGAGACAGAGGCCACTGACCCCTCCTTGTCATGCTCTAGCTGTTAGCTCACAGGTGCAGCAGGGCCCAGAGGTCACTGACAAATGTCCAGGGCCACTAAGGCTGGCCAGCCGACCGGAGCAGGACAAGAACGCTTCAATCCAGACAGCCAGAGACTGGCCAAGACCAGCACAACTGCGAGTGTGATAGAGGACAAAAGCCCTACCTCGCGGGGGTGGGGGCGATGCCTTGCGTCTGGGGCGGACGATCTGTTGGCCCCTCATGTTGCCAGAAGTTCTGGGATGAATCTGGAATCTGACTGCAGGGGCACGTGGTCTGCACGTAGTCAGTGGGAATCGCCAGGTGAGATCTAGACATCCTGGGGGGTGAGGGCTGAGGAGGAGGCGTGGGAATCCTGAACATTACGGGGCTCAGGGGCTCAGGGGAGAGGGGCAAGTTGGACAGGATGGCGGGCGGAGGGCAGAGAAGCAGAAAAGGGAAGCGAAGTAGCAAAGGGACAGACGAGGAGATAGGAAGGGTACGAGGTAGAAATGGGGGTCTGCTGCCTGGGGTATCCAGGGCGTGATGTGGGGGGTGGGGTGGGCCGAACTGCAGCGGGGAGAGCAGAAACTGGAGGAGGGGGAAGAGAAGCCGGAAAACGGGGGGCAGCTTCTTCGTGGTCCTGGCGTTAGACACACGGGGCTGCTGCTTGGGTTAATGGGCTACAGGGTCCGGCAGAAGTCATGCCCACACGTGAGCTCTACTTCTATTACACAGAGCACAGCCATACATGCTTATGACTTCATAGTAAGAGATTTGGTATGGAGGACCAGCCCGTTAGGGAAGGCCGTTACTTCTGCTGGACCCTCCTCTGTTTTATTCTCCGATGAGCTGGAGCCCACAGTGACCAAGACGTTTGCAGCCTGCCTTTCTCTGGAGGACCCTGCCCATCCCGCGCAGGGGCTGCTCCTGGCGGGGGAGGCAGGGCTGCCGGCTGCCCTCGGTCCTCACTGCCGCCCCCTCCCCACTGGTCCCCCTTTTCCTCCCCTACGCACGTGCCCAGTAACTGAGCGCCAGTAACTACCAGGGCGCACACGTATTACGTACCTGAGGGCTGGGCAGGGAGCCGAGGCCCGCGCAGCTGCAGGGGCTACTGCTGTGACCACCCCCACCTGGGGCCACAGAAGCTCAAGGTCATCTCCTGCCTCAGATCACACAGTTTGTTAAGTGGGAAAGCCCGGATTCCAGCTCTGGGAATTTGGTGCCAGGGCCTGCACTATTTCTTTTCTTTTTTTTTTTTTTTTTTAATTTTTAATAAATTTATCAGGAGTGACATTGGTTAGTAAAATTAAATAGGTTTCAAGTGGACAATTCTGTAATGCAGCATCTATGTGTTGCGATGTGTTCACCACCCAGAGAGTCAGTTCTTTCATCACCACATGTTTGACCCCCTTTACCCTCTTCTGCCTCTCCCCGACCCCCTTACCCTCTGCTAACCACTCATACGATTTTACTCACAAGTGGGCTATAAAACTGAAAGCAACAAATGAACGAGACAAACAAAAACTCACAGTTTAGTGGACAACAGTTTAGTGGCCTGCACTCTTCACCATGGAGTCCTTCGAAAGCCAGTCTCTTTGATGCTAAATCCCATCAACCCGCTTGCCTCTCCCATGTCTGTGAGCCCTCAGGTCCTGGACATACCCCTGCCTGGTATCGTCCCTGGCACCCCAGCTCTGGCCTGTCACCCTGGGCGACTCAGCCAGCCAGCCACAAGAGGGCCACACGTCTTTGACCTCATGGCTGCCTGGGCCACTCCAGCCCAGCCGTGCTTGTCCCGAACCCACCGCCTTTTCTACCATAAATTTGACTAATCCAGACACTTAATCTCTCTCCTGAGCTCCAGATCTGCAGAACCAATTGCTTGGCATCTCCCCTGAAACAGTGGAGTTCCTTCCTCAGCTGGCTTCCCAGCCCTCTACCCCTTTCTTTTCCATCCCAGTCAAGAAGTATCATCACCCAGCCAGCTGTTCACGCCAGACAGTCAGCCTCACCCTCGAACCGTCTCTCTCCCTTGCCTCTTAGCCAATCAGCCCACTCAGGTGAGATGAATCTCCGGAAGATAACTCGAATCCACCTGTTTCTCTCCATCCCCATCGCTGCTGCCTTCATCCCCACAACCTGGTTCACTGCAGCTGCCTCCCAACTAGTAGTCCTGCTTCGACTCTTGGCCCTCTTCAACCCCAGCTCCCTAAATTGCCCTTTATTTTCTTACCACGTAAATCAGGTCGTATCACCAGGCTTCTCCTCGCAGGGGCACGATTCTGCCCTTGTCTTCTGTCACACACAGTTTCCCCTGCTTTGCTAGACTTTGGTCACTTTGGTCTCCTTTTGAGTCCTCCCCCAGGCTGGGGTCCGGGAAGCAGGGGGAACCGTGTATGATAGAAGGCGGGTGCAAAATCCTGCCCGTGTGGAGAAGCTGCGTGACACGACCTTTGCACGTGCAGTTCCCACTTCTTGGGTTGCTCGTCCCTGTCTTCAGTACCTGGCTAACTTCCACTCACCTGAATGTAAAAGTCACAAAAGGGCAGAGCCTAACTTCTACCCTGTTGTCCCTTGTCACATTTATCTCCGTCTGTTCTTGCATGTTTATTTCTTAGTGTCTGGCACGGACACCGCTGGTCGGTCTCCTTCCTGGAGCACTGCGATTTTGGGTTGGGTAGCTGGTTCCTCCCGTGAGGCCCAGGCGTCTCCGGGCGTTCCCTATTCCCAGTTCCGGACACCGGCCTGCTTGGTCCGGAGGGACGCGCATTCTCCTTGGCCTGCTCTCCACATAGGAACACACCAGCTCTCAGTGGTGACATTCCCACGATGGCAAAGATTGAATGATGGAAATGGATGACCCAATTTGTGCCAATGAGGAGGGCTGACCAGACGTCCCATTTAAGTCGGCAGAAAACAACGGTGCTGTCCCGTTTCAAATGGGACGTCTGGTCAGCGCACTGACACCGTGAATTGAGCCCGGTGAGACCAGGCTGACCCGACGCACCGTTTGAAACAGGGCAGGACCATTGTTTGCTGTCCTGTTTAAAACGGGACGTCTGGTCAGCCTACAATGAGATGAAACAGGAGGTTGGGGGTGGGATTAGAAAATTAGTTTCTGAACATTATTACCTTGAGAGCAGCCAGCGCGGAGCCATAGCCACACACAGAGGGACTCCCGAGGACGCGGGGCTGGAGACCTGGGCTGCGCCAGCACGCACGCTCAGCCGGGGCACAAGGCGCTTTCGTGTTAAGTAGTTCCAGCTGGGTTCCTCCTCCGTGCAGCTGAGAAAGAGACCGACCGACCTTCGGTCTCCAATCCCCTCTTGCCTCAACCCATCTCCTCCTTCCTGTCTTCACATCCCTTCCTACCCAGCTTAGGTGCCAAAATTCAGAGTTTCAAGCATCCCTACCAACACCCTCCCATTCCTTCCTGCTGTCTTTTGTTACATCTGCCTGGCCTGAACTCATTCATGTAAGAATCCAATAATGCAACCTCCCCGTTATCTATGTTCGTGCTGCTAACTTTCGCTGGAAGAAAAAAAAACATGATCAGAAAGAGAGGTACCATCATCAATTCATGGTCAATTAGGTCCTAAACAATGTCTAACAATCATGCTATGAGGTGGTTCATGGCAGTGATAGGACGACAAATATTTTCTAATCAAAATGTCCAATAAAGGGGAATGTGGCACAAATGATAGGGCCAGCAGGCAACAGAAAACTAAGCAGTTGTTTAAAATGTGGAAAAAAAATACATGTACACGACTGCATGTAGCTATGCCCACGCTATCTACAGCATGCCGGAATTATAGATTTTTATGCTGTTCTTTTGTGATCTTTCTATTTACTGCTCAGTATAAATGCATCATAAAGTTTAAAATGATTTACATTTCTCTGAAATAAAAGCAGGGACCACAGGTGGTGTAGAGCCCACGCCAGGCTCCGAAACACGCCCCCCCCAGGACAGGAGTGCGTAGACACAGTACGGTGTCAACGGTCATGTGAAATGATTATTTACCAATTTAATATATTATTAGGTTCATTTATTTCATTTGGCTTTCTACTTGGGGGATTGATTTATTTTGCATATTTATGGGTTTGGGGCGGTTTCCTTCCTTTTCTGTTCTCCGGAGCAATGTGTATACAAGGCAAGGATTATATGTTCTTTGAAGGTTTGGTGAAATTCCTCTGTAAAATAGTGCAGGCCTGACTTTTTTTTTCTCTTTTTATTTTGATACATTTTTAACAGTTAATTTAGGGACTGATAATGATATTTAACTTTCAATCCACAGTCTTTGAGGGCTTCCTTGCTTTTGGTCATGCCAAGATGTCCCAGGCCCAGCTTGTGTTTAACCTGTCCCAGACATGGAAAAATTCTGGTCCCCAATGACACTAACAAAATTACTCATATGCTTTTTCTCAAAATACACAAAACAGTATCAAAATAAAACACTAACACTATCATCATCAATATGATTTCTGAAAACAGTTAATTTTTGCAGTTGTGCCTTTTGTTGTATCCTGCTATTATGAATATACAGTTCAATTACTGTATTTTCAAAATCATTTAAAATAGTTCCTTCGTTGTGATTATTCTAACTCCATAAGGTGCATTTATTTTGTTTTGCTTTAAATTTCTAAATTTAGTCCTCTTTATTGTAAAACGAATCTGGAAATATACACTCTCTGCACTTGACCTTTTGCATATAGTATTTCATCTTGTGACTCATTCCATATTAGCACTTGGGAGCTTCCGCATTTTTAAAGAGCTGTATAATATTTCATTGCATGCATGTACCCCGGTTTACGCAAATCTTCTATTGATGTTCACTGAGGTGCTTTCTAGTCTTTTGCTTTTATAAATAATTCTGCTCTGAGTAATATAGTGCGTATGTTACTTCACGTTTGACGAGGAATTATCTTCAGAAAAATTACTACAAGTGGGATTACTAGATCAAAGAGCAAATAATTATTAAATTTTGTTATACATTGTCAAATTCTTTGTCATAAGAGTTGGACCAGCAGTGCCTGAGAGTGACAGCTGCTCCCACATCTGTGTCAGTAGAATGTGTTGTCTAGCTTTTGGATTTTCGCCGGTGTAATAGGTAAGGAGTGGTATCTCCGAGGTGTGCAATTGAGCTCCTCTTCATACACTTTGCAGTCTTTGCATCTATTTCTTTTCATAGTGTTGGACAATTTGCATACTTTTGGTCGTTTTTTTTTTACCCCATTTTAAAGAGTTCTTTACATATGAAGGATATTTGCATGAATGTGTCATGTCTGCTTCAAAGGCAGTATATTCTCTAATATTGGGTTGTAGAGTGTGACACATATTCATGAACACTTCCTTATGATTGTTCAGGTCTCCCACCACGTAATTTTTTGTTACCTTGATCTATTGTGGACCGAAAGTGGTGCATCAAGCCCCTATTCTTAGTGTGTTTTTATTTTTCTGTGCATCTCCTAGTTTCTGCTTTAGGAATGTGGCTGCTTCTCGTTGGGTGAAGCCGTAATAACTGTTACAGGGTTTACAAGTGTCCTTCTTCGTCTCGTTTCACGGCTTTGGGCCGAATTTGGGTTTGTCTGATACCGAGGTGGTGGGTCCTGGCTTCTTGTTTGCATATAGCTGTTGTTCCTTTGCTCATTCCTCTGTTGTTCTTGTGGATGACTCTTCCCTTTGGAAATCTAAGAAAAACCACTCTAGCTACTAGGTCTCTTTACCTTAGCTCCACGCCATGCATCTGGTAATGCTGTGTCCACTGGCCCCAAAGTGTGGGTGTGACAGCTCCCTCCTCCCCGCTCCTCTAAAGGTCCAGCTTCACAGTATGTATAAATGGCTTGATCCATGCAGAAGACACGTTCATGCTCATTCCTTTGTTTTTAGCCATTTTGAATCATTTTGTTCAGAGCGGAGTTGAGTTTTACTTTGTGAGCTAATCTGAAAATCCTTTTCTTTTCATAGGTGAAATAACCTAATGACATTTAATGATACGATGGCTATGTTTGTTTTCAGGTCTGTCATATTACCATTCTGCCTTTTGTTTCTATGAGGTTGACTACTCTAGACACTTCCTGTAAGTGGAATCACACAGTATTTGTCTGTTGCAAATGGTTTATTTCACTTAACATAAATGTTTGCAAGGTTCATCTATGTGGCGGCATGTGTCAGAATTTTCTTTCTTTAGAAGGCTGAATAACTTTCCATTTATGTATATACTGCATTTCTTTATCCATTTATTTGTCAATGGACACTTGAGTTGCTTCCACCTCTAGGCTGTTGTGAATAATGCTGCTATAAGCATGGGTGCACAGGTCTCTCTTCAAAACCCTGCTTTCAGTCCTTGGGGTATATATACTCAGAAGAGGAATTGTTGGATCACACACATAGTAGTTCTATTTTTAATTTTTTAAGGAACCTCCATACCATTTTCCATAGTAATTGCAGCATTTTACATTCCCACCAGCGGTGCACAAGGATTCTAATTTCTCTACATCCTCACCAGCACTTGTTTTTTTTTAACACTAATTATCCTAATGGGTATGAGGTGTTATCTCCCTATGGTTTTGATTTGCATTTCCTTAAGTGATGTGGAGCGTCTTTTCAAGTGCTTACTGGCTGTTTGTATATCTTCTCTGAAGAAATGTCTGTTCAAGTCTTTGCCTGTTTTTAAATAGGGTTATTTGTTTTCTTCGTTGTTGAGTTACAGAAGTTCTTATGTATTCTGGACATTAGTCCCTTATCAGATATGATTTGCAAATGTTTTGTCTACTTTGCACTCTGTTGACTGTGTCCTTTGATGCAGTTTTAAATTCTGATGATGTCTAATTATATATATATATGTGTGTGTGTGTGTGTGTGTACTTTTAGTGTCATATCCAAGAAATCACTGCCAAATCTAATGTCATGAAGCTTCCCCCCTACGTTTTTTTTGGTAAGAGTTTTATAGTTTTAGGTCTTATGTTTAGTACTTGATCCATTTTGAGGTAATTTTTGTATGTGGTGTGTCCACTATCATTTTTGCTGGGAGTTCCCAACTTGTAGCAGAAGCAACACAAAGCAGTTTAAGAAAGAGGATGGTGAGCACACATGCAATGGATAGAGGCTATATTAATATTACAGAATTGTACTCTTGAAGCCTATATAATTTTAGCAACCTATGTCACCCCAATACATTTAATAAAAATGAAATAGAAAGAGGTTTCCACATTTCCAATGTTGGCTTTTAGCCCAAAATACATCTTTCCTCCCCTTCCCCAACAAACATTTGTCCCTAGCCATAAAAAAGGACATAAAAGTGTAAGAAAACAAATGCAAAAATTTATATTTTATTTGAATTCAAAAAATTTAAAATTGCTTTCAAATTCAGGAAAGTCCCATAATGCAGGACCCCAGGGGGAAGCCTCATATACAGAGACAGATAAATTAAATGTATATACCGCAGACAAGCCAAGGAGGTGTGCAGACTACATATTTACAGCACTGGGTGTTTCCTGAAAACCGTATTTATACATCGCGTTACATTTACAAAAAAGGCTTCCACTACTGTTTACCTACAATAATGAAAAAAAATGTACACCTTTTTTTGGTACTGTACAAACTTTGTATAATAAAAATATATCTCTGTACAAAAGATTTTTTTGTTTTTGTTTTCCCTTGTTTTTTTTTTTTGTTTGTTTTTTGTTTTTGTTTTTCCCATGGGATGGCGGGGGGTATGTGATGTGAATGGAGGGTGAAGGGCCTTGCCTGCCCTGGTCCCTCCCATGCCTCTGGAGGTGGAGAGAACATGCCAGAGGTGGGAAGGGCAATGCACAGCAAGGTACGGAACACCTCACAAGCTGTGCTCCTGGGACATCTCCTGGGACTTCGCAGGGGGACACGGGAGGGGCAGAGGCAGGGCTGGAGGAGGAGTCCACTGGTTGGTCTGAGAGGGGGAAGGGGGTGGCCACAGAGCTTCCTGCATTTGCTTCCAGGGAAGGAGATGAGCGTGCGCGTTTGTCTGAATGGGCCCTCCTCTGCAGAGCCTGGGGATGCTGCGACCCAGAGCCGGTACGGGCAGCTCCGGGCCCCTGCCGTGGCCAGTCACGTCTGCTGGAAATCCACTTCTCACTTTACTCCAGCCAATCTTCACGTTAGTCAGGTCTTCTCATTGTTCCAACCCAGAGTGTGCTTTAAGAACCGGTGTCCCTGCCACTCCACTCGCATACATTTCTGTTTCCCATTTCAATGTGTGACATGGACATCGGAGGCCAGCATGTCACACACACAACACTTAAGCCCACGGGGACCTTCTCAAGGACAGAGAGAGTGGTTCTAAATGTCATGGTTTGATTCTTAAGCTCATTAGCTTCCCAACAATACTTACATAGAGTTCATGAACAAACTCAGCACAAAGAAACTCAAAAGCAATCAAACCCACTTGCAAGGAGCTCAGGAGAACGTGACTCATCCACTCCATCCTTTCCATTCAGGGACTCCCAGGTCCTCTGTCTGCTGTGGCAAAGGGCTGCTGGGAGCCTGGGGGCAGCACCAGCTTCAGGAGGCAGGGACTGGGTCCTTGCTCTGACGCTGCCCAGCAGGGAGAAGAGAACCCAGAGAGGACATCAGCGCCCCCTGCCTGGCCCACCAGCCCTGGCCACAGCCCCACCGTAGAGGTGCACCGGCTGCTCCTAGCGTTGGTGCCCCTTTGAGGCCTGGGTGTCTGGCGGCCCATGGCTTAATGGACCCGGGCGTCAGAGCCATTTGGGTTTGCACCCTGACTGCACACTTACTCACTGTGGCTTACATCACTTCACTGTTCTGGGCTTCTATTTGCTCATCTATAAAATGAGAATAATGATTCTCACGCTTTAGGGTGTGGTAGGTCTAGAAATGATACATTTAAAGTGCCAGGCACAGAGGAGACACGCAGTACATGTAGCCATTCTTTTTTTGACTCTGGGGTGGGCTTGCTCTCCTGTCCTCTCCAGCACCTCCCCGATGCCTGCAGACTTGGCATCTCTGCGCGGCCACAGACTTGTTTCTCTTCTTCAGGTGACAGCCAGACTTGACTTGGGACTTACTGCCAGATTCCTGCCCCCAACTCCCCCAACCCGCCCTGCTTTTCCAGTGCTGCCCGGGGCCCAGAATGACTTTAATTCACTGGGTTTAGAACACAATAAAATTATGTTGGAAAAAGTAAAGAAACCGATTTCCAAACTGTTTCTTAAGATGTTTTTCTGCCCTTGGGGCAGTCCTTGCTGTCATTCTGCAGACGGGACCGTTGATTTGCAGATGGCTATCTTCTCTCTGCGCGCTGACCACCTCGGATGCATCCTGCTCATTCTGTTCGGAGACCTGACAAACGGGTGGGACATGCTGGTTTTAGTGCTGTTGGTGCTCCTCCTCTTCACCTCTTGTCTGTTTGTGGGGAGCAGGAGCAGAGCAGGGGCACCTTTCACACCCATTTCTCTTTTTTAAGCTTCTGTGGTCTCTTCCATAGACTCAAATGGAGGCGAGGGGTGTGCGCGTGCGCGCTCAGGCCCATACACACAGGCGCACACCCGCATGGTGACCGGCTCCGTTAAATCCGCAAGCTCCCTTCCTCCGCCTGCAGCCCCTCTTCTTCCTTTACGGCCCCAAGTCAGGCCACAGTGGAACTCCTCTGCAGGGTGGCGGATGCAGATGGCGGCAGGATGAGGGCCCAGGTCCCAGCAGTAGCAGACACGGGCAGGGGGACAGACGAAGATGGGCACTGTGCTCAGGGGAGCGTGCTTCCTGTCCCCTGGAGAACTGGGAACAAACAGATCACACAAGTTTGTCAAACTAGAGAAGCCGTGGGCGGGGTCGGGAGGGGCGCAAAAGAAGGCAAGAGCAGAGCAAGGCAGGAATGAAGGGGACAGAATGAAAGGCAACTAGCTGCTTTGATCCTTATCTTTGATTTTCAATCTTCTTAAACTGAGGGTGAGGCTGTGGGGATCCCTACCTGTGCACAGCAGAACACACATTTTCCTGTGTTGTCTTTTCCCCGGCAGGCCGACTTACCCATTAGGCACAGGAGACCCAGGGCCTAGGGGCCACCATAGTTTTAGGGGCCCAGGAAAATGTTTTAATTTTCATTTCTTTCAAAATCAGAAGGAAAACAATGGACATGTCATAATGAAACCAGACTGGATTACAGTCATTGTTATTATGGAGTTGTAAAGTATCATTTTCATGTGTATACGAGCACTGTCCGGAAAGAACCCAGCCATGTAATACGAAAACCAGAGGCACTTACAGCTGGGTTTTTCCCAGACAGCCCTCCCATATTTAAGGGAGGACGGGGTCAGTGAAAGTTGTCACTCAGTCCTGCCCTCGTGCCCCTGAGCCCCTAACCCCTAGGCCTCAATGACTTCCCTACGTGGGGTTTTTATTTTCATTTCAGCTCTTCTTTTAAATTTATCATTTGAATGTATCACTCATCACTCCTTTTAAGTGTGTGTGTGCCTGTTCAAGGTGGTTTCTGATGTGTCCCTTCCCTGAGCCAAGCAGCACCTTCTCTGCATTCCAGAGCTGGGCAGGTGGGAATTGGGTGGAGGGGCCCTGCTAGAGAGCTGTGGACCGGGCCGAATGTTCCGGGGTCCTGAATGCTGGTGAGGGGCAGTGCTGGGGGGTGTCTAGCCTGAGAGCCACCAACCCCAGATAACACAAAGGTGGAACACCATGCACACAGGCGCCTGGGACCCAGCGGAGCCCTAGACGGGGAGCCAGGGTGGGCGCAGTCTTGGGATATTCTTGTTCCTCTCCTGTGCTATTCAATCATTGTGCAGCTCCAAGTTCAGAGTCATTACTGATCACCTGCAAGGCCTGATTTAGGCTGTCAGAGGGGATTTTTACTTTATGTTGCTGGCTTTCTATTTGTAAGAGTTCTGAGTATGAAAAAAGGTGGGAAAAAGTAAAGCTGGAGCAAAAGGTGAAACTTCAGAACTATTCTGGCATGTCAAAACGACGCCACTTCGTTAAGTATTCATTTGGGACGCAGACATTACAGGACGGATGCCTGGCTTCAGGCTGCCTCCCACTTGCTCACCGGCTGCAGGAGGCGGGGCTCTCGGTGGCGGTGGCGGGGCAGCCAGGCCTGGTGGCTATACTGCTGTGCACACTGTGCTGACTGTGAACTCCGCCTCGGTGGCCATGATGTCTGTGGGCTGGATGTTGCGGTCGTACATTGGGTTCTCAAACGTGGCCCTGACATTCGTGTTCTCATGGCCAGCGTAGCCATTGAACGGAACTTTGGGTCTTCTCCTGGGAATAAGAGAGGGCGTGACTGAGACATAAAAGGGGAGAAACTCAGGGGTCGAAAGGGGCAGAGGGAGAGGGAGGTTCTTTCTTCTTTTCAGAAGGTGACAGCTCTCCTGAGCCAGGAAGGCTCTGGGTGGGTTAGAGTCAGGGCCAGGGGCTGGCACCCGTCTTGTCACCCTCCCAGCCCTGTGCCCCTCCTCCAGTGTACCTGTGCTTGTAGAGATAGAGCACAAAGCCTGCAATGATGAGGGCGATGAAAGGCACCAGGATTGCGGCTGCCACCGAGCTGCTGTTGGAAGCGAAGTGGCGGCCGATGGACTCGTGGTCTGATTCCAGCAGCTTGAGGTCTGCAAGTCCCAAAGCATCAACTTCAGGTCACAGAGACACAGTCTGAGGGGACAGCCCTTCGCAGGCACTACAGGGAAGTGTGGCTGTGGTTTGGGAAGTGACGGCCTTCGCCAGCTCAGCAGGGACAGACCCAGAGCCCACCCCCCTGCCTTCTGCACACACTGAGACATCCCCTCGGAGATGTGCAGACCACGTCCACAGGTCAGCGTTCAGTCCTGGGGAGGCCACTGTGGGGGACCCTGAAACCGTGTCGCAGAATAAAATCCTAAGAGGGCTCAGCCCCTTAGAAGTTTTAAAGCTTCTTTTGGCCGTAGAACCGTTGATCAAATGGAAGCTTACAAGGAAACCAAACTATAAAATGGGTGAATGTGGACTTGCTCTGGCGGAGGTGGGCGAAGGGGCACTGAAGCTTCTGCCTCTGGAGGGCTCCCCTCTTTCACCTGCCTTTCCCCCCACGAGACTAGGGGGCTCAGCAGAACACAGTGGGACACTGCTGATCCTGTTAAGTGCCCCACCTAACTGAGGGGGGCCGAGGCTCCGAGAGGGGAGGGTCTGCTTAGGAGACGGGGTGTCGGCTGTGCAGCCAGAACAGAACTCCGGCTTCCTGAGGTCTCCCCAGTGCTTTAGGCTGAAGGGCTCGGTGGGGGTCTTACTCTGTGAGGCTCTCAAGGGCCGAGCTAAGAACAGCTCTGGGGGACGAGCACAGTGGAGGGGGCCCAACAGGAGAGCAGATTTCCACTTACACCAAGGACAAGCCTTCTAAAGGTCAGGGCTGTGAGAACACGCAAGGCCTTGGCAGGCAGGGGCCCCTGGAGATGGGCTGTGTCACACTGGGGTATCCAGAGCTGGCCTCCTGTACCCCCCTTGCACTGCTTCCAAGAAACCAGGACCCCGCCCCCCATTAGAGCCTGAGGTGCGGCACCCAGAGGCTCTGGGTCCAGGCTGATCTCTGGAGTGAGGACGCGGGACACTGGTGACATGGAGCATGCAGGGTAAAGAGGCCGGAAGAGCGAGTGCGGGCACCTCTCTGACGCTCGGTTTTCTCATCTGCACAACGAGGATGAGGACGCAGCACCGATCGCCGGGACGTGTGGGAGGGAAGGACAATGTGGGTGAAAGCACCCTGAGACCCTGCGTGCTTTAATGCTGAGGGGTGTCTGGGTGATGCCAGATAGCGCTGTAGGGGCTGTATCTGAGACCCGCTGTCCCTAAGCTGAGGCTCTCCCCTCAAGGGCTGAGCGTGAAGCCGGCCAAGGCTGAGCGTATTATGTATTGCACTTAATTCTGGAGAGAGATTCCTTGACTTTTATCAGAATCTCAAAGGCCACCCTGATCCAAAAAAGGTTCAGAATCCCTGTCTTTGACTGTTAAATGTCACCGATCCCCCACTCTCTGCCTCAATCTATGAGTTTCTCCTCCACCCCCACGAGCTCACACTCCCAGCGGACAAATGCTAGTTACCAAGTCTTTGAAAGCCGAACTGCCCGAAGCCGTGGCCCTTGACGGAGCCTTGGTAGATGAAGGTGCCTCCTGAGGACTCTGAGGAGACCTGTGTTGGTGGGGAGCAGAGGGAATAAGATGGGGGGCATGCTAGAAGGAGTGGCCAGACACACACTCAGAGGAGCAGCTGACAGACACATTGGTTTTACCTGCCTGCCCGCTGCCCTGGCCCATAGCCGCTGCCTGCCCATGCCCACACAAGGGCGGGGCACGGCTGAGCTGAGGGGGGCGGGGCGGGGCGGGGCGGGGCGGGGCAGGGTGGAGTGGGGGCACGAACCGCCTGTAGGAGGCAGGGAGGCATTCTTATTTCCCCCTGGTCAGATCACTTCATCTGTCTGTGTCTCAGCTTCTCATTTGTAAGACACGAATGATAACAGTACCTATGTCTTAGGGTTGCTGTGACTGTTAAATGAGTTACTATAGATAAAACACTTAGAAAACTTAACAGGTCCCAGATAGGTGTTAGCTATTATTACAGCGATGAAAAACTGGCTTTTAGAGTAGCACTGGGCAAACCAAATGATGATTAAAATGTACTTAGTGGATTTAATGGGCTTTTGGAGGGTTCATCACAGTTCTGGTAGCTGTTAGTTTTCTTTTGGGCAAGGGGGTTGGGGACATAACTCCTTGCTCCCTCTGCCACTTGCCTCCATGGTGCTTGTGTATCAGACACATACGCTCAGACACACAGGTTGGGGACTGCTCAGCTGAGGGCAGGCTCCGAGGGTGCCTGTGCTACTGGTGCACCTTCCAACCCAGGCTCTATCCCCAGGATGGGGCCCTCGGGATGACCTCTCCACCTGTCCCTTCACCCTAGGTGGGTCCGATGGCTTCAGCCCTCCAGAGTCCACGCTCATCTAGCCCCTGGCCTACACTCCTAGCTCCACCTCCCAACTCTGACCTTTGTTCCCTCACCGTCAAGCATGGTGAGTCTGTTGTCTTCGCAAGCATTTGGGCTACTACTATGAAAACCAGCCAGGACCTGGGTCCCCAAGGGGGTCCACAGGATGCTCAACCAAGGAACTAACTCCAGCCCCTGGAGAAGCCATTGGCTGCTCCTTACACGTTTATAAATTCCTGAAACCACAGTCTTGCTCCAGCTGGTCTCATCCAGGAGGACGCACCCTGACTCCTTAGCTCTCTGCTACCCACCACACACCATGCCTTCTCCTTCCTCCCCACCCTTCCTCTTCTGGCTTCAAGAGTGCAAGGCAGGGAAGCCCAGGATCCAATCGGTGACACCGTGCTTAGCTTCACCACCTGTGAAATTGGAAGGTTTGGGCAGAGGAGCATCACTGGGAACCTGGCTTCCATCTCAAGAATGCCCTAGAATGTAATAAGGCTTTCCCACAAGGGGATATAAGGAAGACAGATCCCTTGCCCCATGTCTTGGTCTCCTGAGTGGTGCTGAATCACCAACAATCTGCATCCTCAAATGTGAGCAGAAGTTCAAGGTAGTCAGCACCTTCCTCCAGCTCCCAGCACCATAACATGACCTTCAACTTGCTTGAATTCACTCGCATGCCATTGACTTCCAATTCCTTGCTTTCGGCTCTAACATCAGAACTACTTCCTCTCGCATAGATGTGCTGACCCCTGGACTCTCAGCCTCCTGGCCCTTATCTTGTCCTTGGCTTACTTCACCAGCGGATGAGGACTC
This sequence comes from Lyroderma lyra, assembly GCA_004026885.1. Lineage (NCBI taxonomy): Eukaryota > Metazoa > Chordata > Mammalia > Chiroptera > Megadermatidae > Lyroderma > Lyroderma lyra. The sequence goes on from PVJL010000586.1 coordinate 220,028, forward strand.
CCCAGCTCCGAGGTTCTGGCCCTATGGAAAACTTCCGTCCACGTTTCCTTGTGGATCCTAGGAGGTTCTACCCTCTTCTCCCTTCGTCTTCCCTGCCAGAGATCTGCGAGTTGGGATGGGGCAAGGGCATGGAAGTCAAGGACTGAGTGAGGAGTTGCTGAACTTACATGTCCATCTAAAGCCCATCGATCATCTTTGAACTTATTCACAAAGATATCCACAGGCCCTGTAATCTGATGAACCTGGAGTAAGAGATGGAAATCTTCTTTCTTGTAAATTCCTGGGAAAAGAAAGTTCAGAGGGTCTGCTTGACAGATCTGGGAAAATTTCAAAACCCCAATGTGTGGGTCTGTGGGTGTGAGTGTCTGAGAGGAATCTCAGGTGTAGGTGCTGGTATAAACACTCCATGCACAAGTGTAAGTAGGTGAGTACAGGGCTGCTGGTGAGTTGGTGTAGGCTGACTGTATGTGCAAGAACGTGCATTTGTGTTCACAAACAACTGGATTATGGGCCTGTGCCGGTGAGCCTGTTTACACATGCGCATGTGAGAATAAGGTGAATATGGTTTTGCACATGTTAATGTGTGAGTTGATGCATGGGTATGCTTACACATTAATACGTACGAAGCCAGTTCAGTGGGTACAGGGATGCGTGAAGAATGGATACAGGAGGAAGTGCATGTGTTTTGGGCTGTCTTAGAGTGAATGTGAACAGTCAGTTGTGTTTGTGTGTGCGCATTAGTGAGTGGATATGACTGCGTGGGGCTGTGCAGTCATGTGTACATTCATTCACTCACATGTTCATTTATCTATCCATCTATTCAATTAACACTTGTCTTCTATGATAGTTTTTCTGATTATAGAAAGATTGAAAATTGGGGAAATTTTGGAAAATACAGAGATGCATTAAACAAAAAAGAAAGAGAATCACTCCTGATCTCACTAGTAAGAAATAACCACTGTTCACATTTTGGTGTAATTACTTCCAATTTTCTTTCTTATGAATATAATTTTTTCTTTTCAAAACTGGAGTCACATTTTAAATGCATTATCGTGGGTGTAGTTCTTCCAAAACTAGCACAATATTTTATCCAGCAGATGTACTATAATTAATATATCCATTTCTTTGTTTTTAGACAATTTTCGATTTCCAGTTTTTAGCCCTGTAATGTGAACATCCTTTATTCATGAAGGTTTGACTCCCTCCATAATTATTTCTTATGATAAAAATTCTTAGAAGTGTAATTAATGACTCCAATTGTCTCCAAGGATCTTGATGCAAATTGTTAAATTGTTTTTAGAACTTTATTTCCTACTTTGATCAGCACTGCACACCAGTTTCTTCATTGGACCTTGACTAGTATTTAAGTTTATCAGGTCAAAAAAATCTTAGTGGGTAACGTAGAAAATGGTATTCTGGTTTATTTTGATTTTTTTGATTACCACTGAAAAATATTTTTCTCTTGTTTATTGACTGACTGTACTTTGGTTTCTGGGAGTTCTCGGCCCCCATTTTTGGGTGGGTTTCAGGGATACGAGTCTCTTTCCTCTTTATCTCAGTCCTTTGTAAGTTTGTCACCTAACCATTTCACTTTAGTCCCTGGTGCTTTTATCATGTAAACGAAGATGAAGCCACACCTCTCTTCCCCTGGCCCTGACCTGCAGGACAGTACAGTGCAGACAGTAACTCGTCCTCACAAAGGGCATGTGCCCAGTCACCTTTCCCACCCACCGGCGTCACGGAGGTGGCCTGCCCCTCACCAGCCAAGTGCAGCTCCACGCCGCTATGGTCTATCATAGTGGCATTGACCTTGCTGTTGACAACCTGGAAGCCAGTCACTCTGAGCATGGCTGGCTGCTTCTTCCCCTGGTACTCATAGGCCCCTTTCCACAGGGAATTCTTGGCAAAAACATCCCCAGGAACTAGAGGAATGGAGAAATAGGCATTAGAAGGACTTTCAGGTGAGCCGGTAGAATTGAGGCCACCTGATGAGGGAGCCCAGTTCACTCAGTGAGATTGTGCTCCTGAACCTCTAACATGGGAGGCGGGTGGGGTGCTTGGGCCTCCTGTGAGCCTCTTGTGTCTCAGGGCGGAGAGATGGAGGGAAAGAGAGAGAGGAGGGCGATTAAAAAAAGGAGAGAACAAGTAAGGGAGAGAGAGAGGAAACTAGATGGAAGAGAGAGAGAGGGACAAAGAAGAAAAGAGAAAAAAAGGAGGAGGCCGAAAAGATGGAGAAAGGGAAAGAGCAGCGAGAGGAGACCAGCGTGTCACACCGTGCGGCAGGCAGGACACGGGCTGGTGAGGTCACGCAGATCTGGGTTCTCATCCTGGCCGTAACTTACCGGTTATCTGATCACGTGCAAGACCCTCAACCTGCCGTTCTGTAAATGGGGGCCACCCCACCTCCCTCATCAGAGCTACCGTAGGGGTTGAAGGATCGAATGTTGCAAATGATGTATCACGCGATGTCGGCACCTAAAAGCACCTAGTGAGTGATAGCTACTGAAATCGTTTATATCCTTGTGATAATTCTCCAAGTAGGCTGACCGTAGGTGCCGTTTTAAACAGGACAGTGCCTTTTTTTTTTTCCTTCTGTCCTGTTTAAAACGGCACCTGCGGTCAGCCTGTCTCTAAGGCAAATGTTACAATCTCTCTATTACCAAAAAGTAAACTGAAGCTCAGGAACTGAAGCTTGTTTTCCCAAGGACATGGCTGGTCAATGACCAAAGCAGAATTTGAATTGAGTTTATGACACCAAATGTAGTCTTCTCCTTTGTGTAGTGCACATACTCACAAAACTACAGGGTTCAAAAACAGGATGTAAAAGTGCATAATACTTTTGCACTGGCCAGGCACACCCGTGGTTCTGGGTCCAGTTCTGGACATCACACGTTGAAAGAATCAATACCCGTCTTAAAATGTAAGCACTTCCGGGAAGCTGGGTGCATGCGTCGGTGTGACCACACACGGGCCGGTGCTGTGGCAATCAGTGGCCCCAGAGCTCGGAGCTCGGGACAAGCTTCTGGAAGGCCCTCGGCTCCTCTTCTGGATGAGGTTTCTGCTTCCTTCAGGCTCACCCCTTCCTGAAGTGGGCCTGGGGCTGCGAGGTGGGTGTGAAAATCTGTTTGGCTCTGTAGAGAGTTTTCATGTCTTTCCACTGGATACTCAGAAACGTATGTGCATGTTTCTGGGTAACTAGGTGGAGGAAGCAACATGTTTCTTGAACCAAACATCTGGAGCCTACGTACCTGAGGCTTGGGTCAGTGGTGGCTCCCGGGCAGTGTTGATGGGTCTTCCGCTGGGCCGGACCTCTGCTGGGGAAAGAGAACAGGAGAATACAGGGTCAGCCTCTGGCCTACATTCTATTGGAAAAACAGTGGCCACCTCTCTGACATTAGATCAATACGTTCATTGAGATCTTGCTCTGGATTTATCCTCTTAGGCCAGGAGGTGGGCTGCTTTGATGGTCTGTGATGCTATGGGTCCCTCTCCAGAGCAATAAAATACAAAGAATTACAAAGGAAAGGCATCATATCAATGACAGTCATATTAAACAAGGAATTAGGATAAAATTATATATGATTCTTTGTTACTGCATTAAATAGGAGGTTCTAGCAGCGGGTCCAGGAACTACCATAATCTTGAAGTAGTGAGGAACATAAACAATACTTCACAACTTGTAATATATGAAAATCTGCAATTTCTACCAATGACAAAATCACAAGGATTGCTAACACTACCATGGGTTTTTGTCTGCATTCTAAATAAAAGGAAATGCTAAACTCAGCAAGAGGTAAAGGAAAATAACGATGTCTGTTTTTCCATCCCACTATCCAGAACCCCTGAATGCCTTTAATTGAGGACCTTCAGCTCTCTCCTGGGCTCTGCCTTCCTCCCAGATGCCTGGCACAAAGGGGGACCTTCGGGTGATCCAAAGTGGATTCCCAGAGTCCTAATGGGAGTTTCAGGGGGAGTGCTTCCCTTCCTTGGAGTGATGATATTAAGACTGAGAAGCCCTCCCAGCAAAGGCAAGGGCACAACGAGCTTTGGGCCTGAGTTAAACAGCCTAGGTTCAAGTCCCAACAAAGCTACTTAATGACTGGTGTGTACTTGACTACTCACGTCACTACCCAAAGTCTTCATCTCCTCCTGCTAAAAAACGACTAGGAGGTCTATGCTGAATAAATGAGGTCATGAACATGACAGTCATGGTCAAAAGATGTTCATGTCTTTTCTTAGTTTGCAAAGAAACTATAGAAAGATTTGCCTTATCACCAGAACTCTCCCTCCTGTCTCCTCTGGAGGCCACAAAGTTTTAGTACGCCCCTTCCAATTTGGGAGGGCAACTTATGTTCTGGCATACAGAAGGCTGCAGGAAAAATTTTCCACAGTGACTCAATGATAGTACACTTCTGAACAAAGCAACTTTATTGTCTCAGGTTTTCTAAGATGAAGGGAGCAAAGAAGGAGAAAGCATTTTCTGTGCCAGGTGCTGTTATTTTATTTACTTTTTCAAAACTGTGAGGTAGAGATTATGGTCTCCATTTTATAGAAGACAAACTTGTTAAGAGGCAGAGAAGTGAAGAAACTTGCCCAAGAGCATATAGTAAGGGGTTGAATTGAGACATAACTGCATCCAGGGTATTTTGTATTTTTAAATATAAGTACCCATAATAGCACCAAAAATAATAAAATACTAAAAAATAAATATAACCAGGGAAGTCCAAGATTTGTACACTGAAAACTAGAAGTCATCATTGAAATAAATGAAAGTTTTCAATAAATGGAAAGACATCCCATGCATATGGCTTGCAAGACTTAGTATTGCTCGGCTGTCCGTATTCCCAAAATTGATTCACAGATTCAACACAATCCTGATCAAAATGCCAGCTGTCTGCTTTGCAGAAATTGACAGCCCAATTCTAAAGTTCCTATGGAAATAAAAGGGACCTGGAATAGCCAAACATTTTTGAAAAAGAACAACAAAAGGTGGATTTACACTTCCCAACTTTAAAACTTACTGCGAAGATGTAATAGTCAGGACTGTGTGATGATGGTATAAAGACAGTCACATGGATCAATGGAATAGAATTGAGCATCCAGATACAAGTTCACACATTTGTGGTAAGATGATCTTTGACAAGGATGCTAAGACAATCTGATGAGGAAAGAGTAGTCTTTTCAATAAATGGTGCTGAGACAACTGGCGATCCACATGCAAAAACATAAATTTGGACTTCAAACTAACACCACATAAAATAATAACAAACTCAAAATGAATCAAAGACCTAAATGTAAGTGCTAAAACTATAAAACTCTTAGAAGAAAACAGGTGTACATTTTTGTGACTTTGGATTAGGCAATTTTTTAAAAGAGATGATAGTAACAGCACAAACAAGCAAAAAAAAAAAAGATTAATTAAAATTCATCGAAATTAAAAACTTTTGTGCTTAAAGGGACATCAATAAGAAAGTAAAAAGATCAAAACTCATAAAATTGTATACATTAAATATGTGTAGTTTACATATATCAATAAGGATGTAAAAAATCACATCTGAAGAAAAAAGAAAAACGATTTAACACAGGACTAAAATGAAGCTTAAAGTGTGAGTCTAATTTTATTTTAGGTGATGAATGAAATAAAGTACTGTAAATTTTAAAAACACAAAGTGAAAAGGCAACCCGCAAATGGGAAAAAATATTTGCAAATCATGGATCTGATAGGGGTCTTATATTCTAATATGAAAGAACTCTTGAAGAAACTCCAGACCAAAAATGGCAACATAGAAGGTTCCTGAATTTCCCTCCTCCCAATGATGCATTGGATGTACAGCTATACATGAATACATTCCCTCTGAGAGAAATCCAGAAATTAGCTTAGTGAGTCCTACACATTGGGTGACTAAAAAACATGCACACATAAAAAACAACAAACAACAAACAAACAAACAAACAAAAACAGGGAGGAAAGGCTGAGACACACTTTTGAATACACCCCATTGGCACAGTACCATACAATCAGGAGGGTACTCCCAGCTTCTCCCTGAAAAGTGAAGGGTTTGGACCACACATTTAGCACACCAGTTTTTGAAGCTGCCACTTACTACCCAAAGCCAAAGCCATCTACAGATTCAATGCAATCTCTATCAAAATTCCAATGGCATTTTTCACAAAAATAGAATAATCCCACAAAAGACCCTGAATAGCCAACTCAATATTGACTAAAAAGAACAAAGCTGGACACATTATACTTCCTGATTTCAAACTATATCACAAAACTATGGCAGTCAAACCAGAATGGTATTGATTGGCATTAAAAACAGACAAATAGAGCAATGGAACAGAATGGAGAGCCCGAGATAAACATTAATTTTCAACCAAGGGGCCAAGAATATACAATGGGAGAAAGGACAGTTTCTCTAATAAATGTGTTAGGAAACGCATGCAAAGAGTGAAACTGGACCCCTGTCTTACACATACACAAAAATCAAATAAAAATGTATTATACTTAAAGGTAAACCTGAAACTATATAACTCCTGGAAGGAAACATAGGGAGTAAGCTTGACATTGGTCTTGGCAATGATTTTTTGGATTTGACACCAAAGCAAAGGTAACAGAAATAAAATAAAATAAACAAATGAAATTACATAAAACTAAAAAGATTCTGCATGGTAACGGAAACTATCAACAAAATGAAAAGGCAATCTATGGAATGGGAGAAAATATTTGCAAACCACATATCCAAAAAGGGGTTAATATCCAAACTATGCAAAGAACTCATACAACTCAATAGCAACCCCCTCCCCCCAAATAACCCCATTAAAAAATGGGCAAATGAGCTGAGTAGACATTTTTTGAAAGAAGTCATATGTGTACAAATGGCCAACAGGTACATGAAAAGATGTTCAGCATCACTTATCATCAGGGAGGTGCACATCAAAACCACAGTGACGTATCACCTCACACAGGTTAGGGCGTCTATTATCAGAAAGGCAAGAAATAACAAATGCTGTCAAGGATCTGGAGAAAAGGGGGTGTAAACTGACACAGCTACTGTGGAAAACAGTATAAATGTCCCTAAAGATATTAAACATAGAAGTACCATGTGATCAATCAATCCCAGTTCTAGGTATCTATCTGCAGGAAATGGAATCCTCCAAGAGATATTGCATCCCCTTGCTCATTATGGCATTATTCACAATAGCCAAGGTATAGAAACAACCTAAATGTCTGCCCATGGATGAATGGATACAGAAAATGTGATATATATAAACAATGGAATATTATTCAGCCTTAAAAAAGGAAACAGCAAATAGAATGGTGGTTGCCAGAGGCTAGAGGGAGGGTAAAATAGGGAGAAGTTGGTACAGACTTTCAATTATAAGATGAATAAGCTGTGAGAATCTAATGTATAACATGGCAATTATAGCAGATAATACTGTATTATATAATTGAAATTTGCTAAAAGAGTAGAACTTACGTGTCCTTATCAAAAAAAGGGTAAATATGTGAGGTGATGGGTGTGTTAACTTGATGGTGGGAATCCTTTCACAATGTATATGATATCAAGTGATCATGCTGTAAAGTTTCAATATAATACAACTTTATTCATCAATTGTACCTCAAGAAAGCTGGAAAAAGGAAATCAAAAGGTTTATAAAAAACTTACAACTCAATAATGAAAAGACAACTAGACCAATGAAAAAATGGACTAATTTGAACAGACATTTCTCCAAAGAAGATATGCTGATGGCCAATAAACACATAGAAAGATGCTTATCATCATTAGCCATTAGGGAAATGTAAGTCAAAACCACAGCGAGATACTACTTCACATCCACTGAGGATGGAGGTACTCAAAAAGAGGACAGTAACAAGTGTTGGTGAGGACGTAGAGAAACTGGAACCCTGGCGCATTGCTGTGGGAATGTAAAAATGTTTAGGCACTTTGCAAAACTGTTTGATAATATCTGCAAATGTTACACATGGAGTTGACATTCTACACCTAGATAATATATCCAAGAAAATTAAAAACGTGTCCATATAAAATATGTTCATAGTATTATTCATAGTAGCCCCCAAAGTGGAAACAACCCAAATGTCCATCAGCAGAGATGGACAAACAAAATGTGGTATGTCCATCAATGGAATATTACTGAGGTATAAAAAGGGGTGAAATTCTGACACACGCTATATCATGGCTGGACCTAGAAAACACTACGCTAAGTCAAATAATCCAGACACAAAAGGTCACATACATAATTCCACTAGTATGAGGTTCCCAGAAGAGCTAAATTCATAGAGCTAACAAGTATTAGGGCTGGAGGCAAAGGGAAATGGGAAATGATTGTTTAGCAGGTACAGAGTTTCTGTTGGAGCTGATGAAAAAATCCTGGAAATGGATAGTAGTGATAGTTAGACATATTGTGAATGTACTTAATGCCACTGAATTATACGCTTAAAAATGGTTAAAATGGTAAATTTTGTATTATATATATTTTGCCACAATAAAACTTAAACAAATGTTCTCTAAAATGAAACCTTCTATCACTACCATACATGGAAAACAAATATTACTTTCCATAAATAAAAGCAATTTACAACAATTCATACGGTGAAAATACAAGACAGTTGTTAAATTCTGGCTCTGATAAAGGCTCTGAACCTGAAGGCTCTCTCTCTGAGGGGCAGAAGGGGACAGTCCTTACGAGCTTGGATTCTGAAGTTAGACCTTCAGGGTTTGACCCTCAGCTCTTTCTCTTCACCAGCTGGTGACCTTGGGCATGTTACTAAGCCCTTCCTTGCCTCTGTTTCTTCATACAGCAAATGGGGACACGAACAGCACCTGCCTCAGAGGATGACTATGAGGATTAAACGAGTTAGTACACACAAAATACCCTGAACAATGTCTGCCATGTGGCGAGTACACCGCCCATAAGAAAGCATTTAATGCCATTTCAGCACCAAACTGATCCCTTATCCCTGCTGGACTCTTCACACAAGACTGGACGCAGACCACCTTCTCCGGGAAGCCTTCCCTGACTTCTCTCCCTTCCCTCGCTTAGTGCCCTTCCACCACCTCCTCATGGCAGTCAGCCTGTTTCTATGTTCCTGACGGTATTGTTGTATCTGATCACGTGTCTGTCTTCTGCAGCTCAATGTGAGTTCCTTTAGGGCACTCCTAATCCCTCATGCCCAGCACAGGTCTACACAGTGACCATGCTCAATAAGTAGAGAGTGAATACGTTAAGGAGAGGGGGAGGGAGGTCTGTGATATTTTGGTAACCCCAAGGGATCTGTGGATGGGTGCTGTTTTATCAAGGTTATAACATGCATAATGTGTTATTCTAGTTTGGTGAAACAAAGAGATTTTCTGTCTGATGATTAAGTATAATCCTGGGAGAGTGTTTATGCTTAGGCAGAATGAAGCAAAGTAAAACTTGGGGTGGCTTCACTGTGTGCCTCATTAGACTGTTCTGGGTTCATCTCCTAGAGAGCCAGGCTCCAGTTCCTGGAAGTCGTAGTTCTGCCTTCTCTTTTTCCCTCTTTTGCTCAAGCTCAGCTGTCACCTTTGGCCTCCCACCCTGGAGAGGTTCACTGAGTGGGCACACTCACCCAGGCAGATGGGTGGCTTGCCTGTCCAGCTGCCATCTGCTTTGCAGGTGCGGTGCTCAGAGCCCCCCTTGAGGGAGAAGCCCTCCTGGCAGGAGTAGATGAGTGTATAACCCATGGAGGGCAAGTCCAGCGCCCCGACGTTGGCATGGGTTGGTGTCTCTGGCTGTCTGCAGTGGTGGGCTGGACGAGAGGAAAGACGTTTTGGACCTGGGGTGAGTAGGGTCTTTGGGAGGCTTTCCCACACCAAACATCCCCCTCCTTTCCCCTGCGGGCCCATTTCACGTCCAGCATCACCTCCGCACGTCCCCTCCCACATCCCAGTCTTGACGTCTACAGGAATGGCCAAGATGGCGCTTATGTGGATACTGACCTATCACCCCTGGGGGAACCTAAGCCTGCAGGACCTTCCCTGAGAGAAGAGGAATAATTACGGCCGAAAGGCTGAAATCTTCCCTTCTTAGGGCTGGCTTTGGAGTTGGTAGTTTTTGCTGCCACGGCAAAGTTCTTCCTGTTTTTCTTTGCTAAGGCACAGGAATTGCCTTCAACGATCAGAAAGGCTTTTGTGCAGAAATGTCTTCTGCAAGGCCCCAACGAGCGAGGACGACAAAGAGACCAGGACTGGACCCAGTGAGAAGGGTGAGCCCCCTGTCACCCAGCATGTCCCGGACGCCCAGCCGAGGGGAGGGCCGTGCTGTCTGGAGGAGCTGTGCTGGGGTGCGGGTGAAGGCTGCACTCACGGACGCAGTCGGGCGGGGTTCCGCTCCAGGTCAGGTTGGGGAGGCAGGTCCTGGTGGTGGAGCCCTGAAGCAGGTAACCTTTCTGACAGCGGAAGAGCACTGTGCTTCCGACCTGTGGAGAGGACAGAGGTCCTGTGATCCCCTTCCATCCAGCAGTGCTTCACACCTGTCACTTGCCTACTGACTTTCCTACGGCCCAGCTCCTACCCCTCTGTTGCCTCTACCCATAACCACCTTCTTCCACTTCTCTGCCTGGTGAAAGCTTATTTATCCAGCTTGTATGATGCCTCTTCCGCACGGCCTTGCCCAGTCCCCTGAGCCAGACATGTCTCTGCCGGGTTGGACAGAGTGCCCAGCTCAGGCAGGAGACCCTGATCTCATTCTAGGTCGACTCCCTGAAATGTTGCACTTAGTCTTCCTGTGTACAGAGTGCGGGCGACCGGTCCTGCCACACCCGCACTGGAGTGCTGTGACACTCAAATGTGCTGGTGGACTTGAAAGCATTTTATAAAATGTGGAGCACCGTACAAAACAGAATTATTGCTTTTGTGTGTCTCTCTTCCTTCTCTGAAACTGTAAATTCCTTTATGACGGGGATTGTCCCCCTTGCCAATATGTCCCCTGGAGAGTCTGGTGCTGTGCTCTGTAAATCTCTGTTGAGCACAAGTGCTGCCTGCCCTCCACCTGCTCAGTGGTTTTCCCCACTCACGCCCCCCACTGGCGCCTTGCTGTCCGACTTGACACCCCTGCAAGCCCCAGCTCCGTCGCTCCCTCTCCAATCCATGCATCATAGTGCTGTGGGTGAGCTTCTAAATGCAACTTGGAGAATTCCATTTCCCAGCTCAAAACACTGCCGTGTCTCTAACCTACAGCAGCAAATTCAAACACAAAGTGAAACCTCGATTTCTACTCCCTTCCTCCGTGCCCAACCCATCTGCCTTGGGTAGTGCATCATCTCATTCAGCAAATGGTGCCTTCATCCACCCAGTTGTGCAAATCAGAAACCTCAGGTCACCCTTGATCCTTCCCTTTCCTTCCACCCCTCAACCCAATCCATCAACGAGTCCTCTTGGTTCCACCTATAAAATACATTCTGACGCTTCCACTTCTCTCTGTGTCCACTGTCACCACGCTTGTCTTGTCCCACCCTCACCCTTCTGAGCCACTGCGATAGTGTCCTACTGGTCCGCATGCCTCTGTTCTTGACCCCGTTGCTCATTCTCCCCTCAGCATCCTGAGTGATAATTCAAATGGTGGATCCGATCGAGTCACCGTCAGGTGGTGTCCCCTCAAATCCAAAATGCTTATCATGGCCTCGAGGTCCTACCTGACTCAGCCCACACCTTTCTCTCTTCCAACATCGTTATGTGATCCTCGCTGCGTACAGAAGACTATAGGGCACACACCCAGACCCGAATCGCAATGAGAAAATGGGCCACTCAGGCCGAGCCCACTACGCCACTGGCTCTCTGCTCCCTCGCTGCCTGGCTCCTCAGTTTCCCTCGAGGTAAGCACCACCTCGAATCTTGTGCTTTTAATTTCCTCGCTTTGTTAAAAAGCAATTCTGTTGCCTATGCATACATACGGTTTCTTGGTTTTAATTTTTCTAGAAATAGAAATAGCATATCACCTTTGTCATTCGATATTATGTTTCTAAGCAGAGTTGTAGTTCATTCGTTTTCCCTGTTGTATAAAAAAGCCATCGTGTGACTATCCCAGTTTGTCTCATTGCTTGGTAACGTGTGCAAGAGTGTCTTGGGGGTTGGGGTTCTAGGACTGGAACTTTTGGGTCCTAGTTCACGTGAATATCTAACTTGACAAGAGAGGGCCACGTGGTTTTCAAACCTCGCCTAGGTCTTCGGCTTATGTCCTTCTCTCTCACTGTGCTCCTGACCCGCTGGCTGGCCTGCTCTCAAGCCTCCAACCTGCTCGGCTCCTCTGGGCTCCCTTGAGACCAGGAGCTGCTCCGTCTGCCAGGAATGCCCACCAGCTCTGCCCAGGGCTGGCCCTTCTCACCCTGGAGGCCACAGCTCAAGTTTAGGAAGGCTCTTCCCTCACTACACTCCCAAAGCAGGAGCCCGCCCTGTTACACCCCTTTATATCATGTCGTGTGCAGTGCTCATGGCTCACAAGTTATCCTGTTTATCGTCACCAGCTGGGGCCCCCTTAGAGCAGGCACATGGCTTCTCTTGTTCCCACTGGATTCCTAGCACCTAGAACAGTTCATGGCAGTAAATGCGTGTTGAATGAACACAGGCTGAGTGAATAAATCACATCCCTTGGCTAGATCCCAACCTGCCATTTCCAGGTTACTCCCTGATGTCCCCCTGGGCACATCTTGGGCTCCATCTCACAGTCGTCCCTTGGACACACCCCTGCCTTCCTGCTTCCTGTTCAGAGTGTCCCATCCAGCCTGTCCAAATCCCCTCCTTCTTCTGAAGCTCATTCTGAGCTGTGTCCACGGGGCCTCCTCCCACCTGGACGGGCCCGTTGGGCAGGTGCCTGCCTCCCCTCCCCCATGGCATCTGCTCGCTCCCTCTGCCCTGCCTAAGACCCGAGTTTGTGGTAGGGTATGGGTGTCTGGAGGACAGAGGCTGCCTGCTGCCTGTCTCTCCCATTTCCGTGTCCCCGCCCCAACTCCACGGGGTTGCTGGGATGCGTTTGTGCAGCTGCAGGGGGACCTGTGTTTCCGTATCAGCCTCTTGCATTGGTGTGAGTGCCTTCCGGTTTCTGCAGGCTCTCCTGCCGAGCAGCACAGTGCAGAGGGGCAGGGTCCTTCTTTGCTCCAGCTTCCAAGCTCTCATCCCTACCTAGTGCTATCCCAAGTAAGGTTCCAGGACCCTCCGAGGCCGATAGGGACAGAGAGGGACAGGAGGCAGGAAGGGCCGATCTTGGCTGACCTCCTTACCTGGTAGCCCTGGGAGTTGTTCTGTATTCCAAACTGTGGCATGCCGGGGTCTGCACACATGGTCAGCGTGGGGTCTGCATCGCAAAGCAAAGACACAGACCACACTGTCACGGAAGCTTCTACTGCCTCTGCTTACTATGAGGAGCAGAAGCAGAAGAGAAAACAGCCGCGCCCCAACCACCCTGCCTCTTGCTATCTCCACCGGAGTCACACTCCGGGCTGAGTATACGATTCCCTGCAGCACATTAACCCTGGCTATTTCTCATCATCCTGCTCTAACAGGCTTACAGGAAAACTTGTCCCCTTTTGCAGACGAGCCCCCTGAGGATAGGGAAGGAAAGTCATCATCTTGGGCCCACAGCTGGGGACTCTTCCCCAGATGGCTTCTCACCTATGCAGCTGGGCTGGGTGCCACTCCATGTTCCATCCGACTGGCAGAACCGCCGTGGAGAGCCCACGAGCACCAGAGGGGGCTGGCAGGAGAAGGAGACGGATGACCTGTAGGAAAAGCCTCGGTCCTCTCTCCTCCCCCGAGGCGGGACGCCAGGATCTCCGCAGAACACAGCTGGGAAGGCCAAGGGAGAAAGGCGGGTCCAAGGTGCTTTCTAGAACCCAGTCTGCGACCCCATGGCCCCTCATCTACCTCCTAGCCTTTGTTCTCTATATAGCTTTCCTCTGGGTTCCCCTTGAACCTGGAAATGGAGGTAGCCCTAGGTAAATGAGAGCATCAGTGCTGCGCTGGTGTTACCTCTCCTTTCCGTGTTCAAAATGCTTGTTAATAGTCGTCCAAGTAAGGGGGTACCATGACAGGAAGGCTAGAACAGTGAGAGAAAACAAACTCCAATCCATTACCTAAAACGTTTTCTCCCCCATTTTCAGGCTTATTCCCCCCCGAGTCTCTATTCGTGGCTATGAACCAAGGTCCAAGTGTTGTTCATTTAATATTCTGTGAACATTTCGCAGTGTTGTGACATCCTTAGCACTTGCTGGCTACATAATTTTGCAATGAGAGGTTGTACCATGCTGACAGTTTATCATAACGTAGGCATTTTCTGTTACAAAGTTACATATCGTATGGCCTTTTTTTCACTTGCATTATTTTCTTAGCGGAAATTCTCTAGGAGTAGACTTATCTGTAAAGGTTTGAGTGTGTTCACAGCTCTTGCTGTGTACTGCCAAATGTCTTTGCAAAGGGTGTGCATTCACCCTGTGGTGGGTAGTGTATGGAGCGCGCCCATTTCATTCAGATCATCAGAGTATCATTAAAAATTCACCACTGAAGGCCGAGTTCCCCAGGGCATCACTGTAAGCACGAAGAACATTCTTTATGCCATGATGTGAGCATGTGTGTATGTTACATAGTCATGAGGTTCATAATTATGCACAAATACATGCATGCCCTAGACCTGACCAATCACATGTCAGTCAAACACTGAGTTGACCAGAAGTCCTTGTATCTAGGAAAAGGCAACTCAAAAGATTAAGAAATACGAATGAAAAAAAAATACGAATGCATAACAAAGAAACAGTGACTCCATCTAGCTAACAAACAATGTGATACCAATGAAACTAATGGGGTATCTTTTTAATCTCCTTAGCCTGGTAAAAATTTAAAAGTATTGGCAAAATCCATTATAAATGAGGATATGAGTCAAGAAATATTCCCATAAATAAACTGCTGGTGGGAGTGTAAATTGGGACACTCTTTCTAGAAGATAGTTGCTAACACATCTGAAAAACCATAGAGTGCATGCCTATCGGCCCAGCTTTCTCACTCCTAGGACTTTACGACAAGGGTGAAGAAATGCTATTTTTAGGGCTCTTTGTTGCAGGACAGCTTTGAACATGATTAAACTGGTGAAGGTCAGACAAGTTGTGGCATCTACAGTAAGGAAGTTCCTTAAACCATTAAAAATGAGGATGTGGATATTGGTATGTATTGACAGAGAAAGGTGTTGGCCTATTAATGAATACAAGTTATGAACTAGTATGTACAGCGTGATTCAATACTGTTCATAGAAAATCACACACATATTGCTATAAATGCAAAAATGCAGAGCGACTGACGTGGAAGCACAACTATGGTTGTCTCTGGGAATTGAGAGTTCAGGTGTTTGGCTCGATCTTTGTATCTTCAGATGTACACTTTTTCTTTACGATTGCGGTAGTTCATTGCAAAAAAAAAAAAAAAAAAAAAAAAAGAAAAGCTATTTCTCAAGAAGCAAGGCAAGGTTTCTAGGATGGGATTAACCTTGAGATTTGTCCATTCCTGCAGTTATCTTGGGGGTATGTGACAGTCAGAGGGGTTAACCTCACAGCAAAGGCTGCCTTTCTGTGTCCACGTTTGAGTGCCTGGCCTTCATCTCTGTTGAAACTTCCCAAATGGAAGGAAATTTTCAGGGGTGCTCAAGCAATGTCATGGGAATGCTGACAGTTTTCTGCAGAATTAGTTAAATGCCAAGTAGAAAGCAAGAATAGGTCCTATGCTTTGTCCAAAGCCTGGGCACCGAGAAAACCTTCCAGAGCCAATTCACAGGCTATGACAACAGTAAGGGACCTGGAGCCTGCTTCTCTGGGGAACTTGGTAAGAAATGAGCCCTCGCATGGACTTTGGGCTCTTTGGGACATGTTAGGCCCGGAGGGTAAGAAATAAACCCTTTCACCAGAAAGCCAGGAGTTCCCATCGCTTCTTGGCCTTTCGGCCAAGATCAGGCATAGGAAGCCATGAGCTCCCCAAGAGTCTTTTCTGCATCGGGCATTTTCCACGACGATAGGCACCTCCCCAGCTCTGCAGGCCTTTGGGTACTCGTCCACTCAGTTAACAACTTTTCAGGTTAAGAAGCCCCTCCCTCACCTCTGGCATAACCTCCTCCCACTGTGACTCCGTAGGAAGTCCGCAGCCAGGGCTCAATTATGATAATTCTTATTTCCTCCCCTTAAACTTCCTTCCTTCTTTAGCAGGGTCTTTGACAAAGCTCCTCCCTGATTTGGGGGAGGGGGACTATCTAGTCTATAACTTCCAGCAGCAGAGCTCTGAGGAGAAACGGGGGAAGGGGCCGGCAGACAGGGTGCAGTGAAGCACCCACTTCGACAACTTACGGAAACACTGCGGCAGCTCTCCAGTCCACGATCCGTTTCCCTCACAGGTGAGCACCGCAGGCAGGGAGAGCTGGTACCCCTCCAGGCAGGCATACGTCACCCGGGAGCCCCACATGAAGTCGGTCCCCACCACTTTCCCGTTGGGGATGAGATGAGGTGGCTTGCACATGATAGCTGGGGGGAGACCAAAGCAGGCTGAGTTCTGGTGCTACCCTGGGGAAACTAGGCCCCGGTCACCAGCACTGATGTCTGCTGCGAGTGTGTGCTGAGCAGGAAGAATCAGGAATAACCCCTTGGACCCTGGGAGCTCTGGCCTTTTTGCACCTTACAACGCCCTCTCTCAAGTGTGACAACCCGATCCTCTTCGCATGGCCCTCTCCTCGATGCTCCAAGCCCAGGCCTTCCCTTGGTACCTTCCGACCCCCTCCTCGCAGATGTTCAGGGACCAATCCTCACCTCGCACACCCCCTGTTAAGATTTTAGGGCTCTGCCTTGTCACCCCTCTCTTCTAGATGGTCAAGGCCCACGTCTCCCTTCTGTACCCTCTTCGGCCCTCTGTCCACGTCAGCAGCCCCCAGACGCACCTTTGCAGACTGGCCTGGTACCATTCCACGTCCGGTCCTTGGTGCAGCTCAGCACGGACACCCTGTGGGACTCCATCGTGTAGCCAGGGACGCACTGGTACGTCACCGTTTTGTTGTACCTGAAGTCATTGCCCAGCCGGAGGCCATTGGCTGGAACGCCAGGGTCACCGCAGTTTATGACTAGGGTAGGGAGATGCAGTGTTGTTCACTCCTGGTCAGCACCCCCTTTCTCCCCAGCATTCTAACACCATTCCTATCACTCCTTATACAGGGAAACGGCCAGGTCAGGAATGTCTGGTCCCTCACAGAGTCCAGGTGGGCACTGGCCATTCTAAAGTCCACTTGGCCATGTCTCCCTGCAAGGGTCCTCCCGCATCCCCACTCTCCTTGTCCGTGCCGTCCTTATGCACCCCCAGAATCTTGGGCTATGAAGACCATCCTTCTTCTTCAAATCCCACCCCTCTAAGAGGAAGTACCAGAGGGCTGAGTTCCTAAAGGAGGCTGGGGCTCAGCGAGAGAAATGCTTTCAGGTTGAAGAGCCTAAGATGTGTGAATGACCACACAGACAACTTGTCAGCTGCGGGGTACACCTTACCACCTGCTGCTTGGCCTGGGAGGCCTCTGTAGGCCCAGGGGCCTTGAAGCAGGGTCTTACGACCCATGCAATGGTCATACCTATGCTATGGTATCAAGTGATGGTGGGGGTTGGTGAGCTCTGGCCTCAGAACAAAAGCAAACTTGACATGGGATTTCAGGTGGAGCCTGAAATCAAAGACTAGGACTTGGAAAGGGACAACATTGTCAGATTCCTTTATCTTGTCACTTCCTTCCATCTGGGCCTGGGTCTGGGGCTGCCCTTGAGAGAAGGAAGAAAGGGGAGCAGTGGGGCCCCACTAGGCTTGAGAGCCAGGCCAGGGTGGGGACGAGTCTAAGGGAGAGAAGGACCTGCTTTCCCAGTCTCTCATGGACAGCCTTTTTCTTTGACAGGGAGAAGTCCAATGGCTTTTGCCACCACTTGCCATGGAGCCAAGAGGGCCCGGGCTCTCACCTATGCACTCTGGGTCACTGCCTGTCCAGGTGCCGTTGACTGAGCAGTGCCGGCTGAGCAGGCCTGTGGCATAGTAGCCTTCCCGACACTCGTAGACGATGGAGCTGGAGAAAACCAGTCCGTCGCTGAACAAGACTCGGGCATTGCTTGGAGTCCCAGGGTTCCCACAAGAGATCACTAGGAAGCCAAAAGAGCATATTATTCACCAGCACAAAGGCAGGCGTCACCTGGGGGACCGAGAGCTGTCCAGCATGGAACCGACATGCTGCGTAAGGGCCCTGGGGACTGAAATGCCACACACGCTGCTTTCATGTCTGACCACCTCCCTCTCCGAGGGGAAGGAGAGACTTGCATGAATTTGTTTTTCTGATTTCTGAAACATAAGGACTGTGTCTGCTTTAGTATCACACCTAAACAATTTTAAACAATTCCTTAATAGCTCCAAAAATCCAATCAGTGCTTAATTCTCCCCAGTTCTCTCTCTCTTTACAGTTGATTTGTTTGAATTGATCCAAATGAGGCCCACACGTGACATTTGGCTGGCATGTCTCCAAGACTCTTGGAATCTCTAAGACTCTCAGAATGTTCCCTCTCCTATAATTTATTGGGCAGAACTCCCCACTTCCTGGATGTTGCTAACCGCACCAGTGCGGTATTTTTCAGCATGCGCCTCTGTCCCCTGTAGATCCCACAGTCAGGCTCTAGTTTTTGGTCAGGGCAATCCATAGCTGGTTTTGTGTCTTGCTTAGTGTGTCCCATCAGGGGGCGCAGAATGTCTGGTTGTTTCCTTGCTCCTGATGCTGAGGCTGGTCACTGGGTTCAGGTTTGCCTGCCTACCCTGGCGTTAGAAAGGTCCCATTCGCTTTTCACTTAATGGTTTTAGCAGCCACGGATGATTGTTGACGAGATCTGTTATTCCAATAGGGGATAGAAAATTCTATAGTTCTTTCTGCAGTCACTAGACTTCTTTAATAAAGAACTTGCCCATCGCCAAATATTTGTTGACCCTGAGATATAATTCATACAGGAAAGCTGGATAATGCTTGATTGTTTTTTTAATCGATGTCAGAACAATGAGTTGGTTCACTAGCAAGCTCCAAAGGAGACTGACCATCATTTGAACTTATGGACTTAAACTTATTAACTATGTTGCCATCCATCACCACTATTATTCTAATCGATGCCCATACTGTCCGATCTTTGGCTTAGGGCTAGCCTCGCAAGTTGGCTCCTGAGTTCCTATGACATGACCCCACTTGTCTTTGGTAAATTCCTTGCTGGAACAACAAGATGTTCTAAGTTCATTTTGTATATTCCTGCTCCAGGCTTGAAGTCAGCCACTTCCCTAAAGAGCCCTGGTTGCTTTTAGTGGAGAGCACGTGTAGAAGCCACAGTCTGAGTGTGAAGGGTACTCATTGCTACTAAGCTGGTCATTGATTCGAGACTTGAGGGACGATAGAGCTGGGCAAACAACCTTCCAAACTGAAAATACATTATGAGTTTATACTGATATTACCAATCCAAATTTAGCATTAAGAGATTTTCCTTAACTTTAAAATTTTTGTATTATATCTCTTGGTTCTGAAATCTTGGTTCTTAATGACAATGAATAATTTAAACTGGTTTTATCTATACATATTACATTATGGTATTTTATGTATGTAACAGTTTCTGAATAGTAATACCAGTATTATTACTAATAATATGATTGCTAAAAACAGTTTAAAATTTCATTGGTGTTCTCTTTGTCCTTAGGATGTAGATACCATAGTCAAATTTCATTTTTTCAAGTCAGCTGAAGTTATTCTCTGGGTTATTAAATCACCAACTTGATACATAGTTAAATTCATTTTGATTTGATTATTTAGAGATTACTTGTTTCTATGATTTAATTTTATTTTGTAAGCACGTATATCATTTACATGGTTCCAAAGTCAAATCTACAAAATGATTCCTATATAATTAGCGTAAGAGATAAGCCTTAACACCCATCTATTCAGTAAGCAGTTCTGTGCTAGGGTCCCAGAAATGCAGAGATGACCAAGTCAGGTCCCCCGGCCTTGAGGAGCTCAGTCTCCCTTAAGAACTTACCTATCAACAGATGAATTGAAATATGACGTAGTAAGTGTTATACTTGATGGAAAATAAAACACTAACACGGAAGCATCTCACTGGGGCTGGAGATAAGAATTTGAGTCGAACCCTGAAGGTTAAGAGGGAGCCTACCACGGGAAGTCATAAAAAGCTGCGTACATGTTGCCTACACACACTCACTCACTCCACAGACATTTCTTTCCAGTTCCAAACTCTTAACTGCTCACTTTCTGTTCCCTGGACACTCCTGACATGTTGATAACTGCATCCTGGGATCTGAGAGGCATGAAACGGGACTGGGTCACAGTGGATATTTGAGCATATACTAAATATTCTCCTCGCCAATACACTCCCTTACTACCACAAACCTGTCTTAACTATGTATGTCTGCAAAGTCCTACAGAAACTAACTTTGCAACCCCAGAAAGGGAGGACTTTGGGCAGACAAGTAGGAGGGCACCGCCTCCATGTGCATCGTCTCCTGGGCAGGCGGCCTCTGATCGTGGACCAGAGCATCTCCTCGTGCTCTGCGGGACTGCTCTGCCATCTCAGCTTCGGATGCCCATTCCCTACCCACTGCCTCCTACATCTGGGATTCATTCTCTGGTGGTTTCTTGGTCCTATTGGGACCTGCAATCCATCGATCCTCCCATGTTGCCCCTGCCTCTCACTCACAGGCCCACTCCTTCCTTACTCAGCGTACCTGCCCAGATCAGTCACAACCACTGCTTTGCGTACGGCCTTGCCACTTTCTGCTGATGTCTTAGGTGCCTGATAAAAACTCCGACCCTGTACCTAAGGCTTCACTTGTCCTGTGCTTGTACCTATGCAGCAGTCTGTGGTTGAACAAACACCCAGACCAATGCCGACTACTCTGACTTGGCATGAATGGCCCCCTGCCTTAAGTGAGCCCTCGGTGCTGCCTGGCGATGATACATTTCCCCACTACAACTCACTGCTCTCTTGCTAGATGAGCATTTCATATTGTTTCCTTCCTCTTCCAAGATCTTCTTAGCTAATCCAGCTCTCAGCCATTAAACTGCCACCTAGATAGGAGAGTGCTATGCAGGCTGTGTTTTACAGACAAAGGGATTTGGGGAGCAGCTACACACAGGTAGACTCTGGGAGGAGAGGTGTCAAAAAGAGTCCCCCCACAATTTAGGAGTGTGTGGAGAAATATAACCTTCGCCACTGGGGCTACCTCAGGGAACAACATTAAGAGTTTATATTACTTTTCGAGGGCTTTTAAAAATTGGATTTCTATTTCCCGTGGCACTTCGGGTGGCTGTTTAACACAGCCTCTCTCCTTAAACAGTGAGCTCCCAGAGGGCAAGGTGTGTCCGTCTCGGTCACCACTGTGTCCCCAGCACATACTACAGGATTTGGCACATAGTTGTTGAATTTTACTATGTGGAAATAAGTGAATAGATGCTAAACTTAGCTTCTCCTGGCTTCTTCACTTGCAGGTGAGGGTGCAGAACACGTTTGTGTTTAGATTACCAAGGAGAATGAATGTGAGCTGTCTGTACATGTCCGCTGTCCCCGAGGCTAAGGGTTCAAACAGGGCCATGGGTTTTCATCTGTGAGTGCGAGAGCAGGTGCCCGGGAGTGGGAGAACCAGGGCAGGCAAAGGGCAAAGCAGCAGGTCACATCCGTTACCTCCACACTCAGGCTGCGTGCCGCTCCACGTGCCGTCGGCGCGGCAGGTCCTCTCTGACGACCCCCGGAGGGCGTGGCCAGCTTCACAGCTGAAGCGCATCAGGCTTCCTGGGGCAAAGCTGTCCCCCAGACGGATGCCGTGGGCTGGGATCCCAGGATCCCCACAGGTTCCCGTGCTGGTGCCTGTGGACCAGAACCAAACAAACCCCACGGTTTTCAGCATGGAAGAAAGGAGAGTGGAGGGAAAGATATGGGGCCATTGCTGGGGGGAGGCAGAGGGACCCACTATTAGGGGGTGAAACTGAAAACTGGGTTCAGTCTGAGTTACCTGGACAGGCTCCTGCCTTACGCCTCAGTGGCCAAAGCACGCGAAGGCGTGAGGTCACAGTAAGTCCCCGGGGACCTCACGGCCAGGGGAGAGGAGAGGCAGAGAGCAGGTTCTGGGGGGATCGTGCCCTTGTTTGGCTGTGCCCATGTGGAGTGTCAGTGGGCAAAGCCGGCTGCATCGCCTCCTTCTCCTTCTGACCTCTCTCCTGCCAGTGTTGGCGGATTCCAGGGGACCCTCCCTGGGTGTTCCCAGTCCCACTGTCTTGGCGTGGGTGCTCAGCATTCTCTTGCCTGAACTATGGCAAGACCCTCCTGACGAACGTCCCTTCCCCTGAAACGTCCCCTCTAATCCGTCTTCCATTTTACCCTGAAATCTCAACAGTGAGCCACCACCAACCATCTGCTCTTATTTCCGTGCTGCTGAAACATCTCCACCGGCTCCGCACTGCCGGGAACATGAAGCCCAAACTCCTTAGCCTACCCTCATCTTCTCAACAGCCCGCTTTAATCCTGAGCCTTTACCTGAGGATTCTCTAGTCACAAGTTACACGCCACAGGCGACCTCTGCGTTTATTTGGGTTCTGACATTGCACAAACCCGCCCAGGAGGAGGGCAGAGAACAGGAGACAAAGCCACGCGATCCGGCGCCTGAGGGAGCCATAATAGAGGCGTGTAGGGGCCATCAGGGGGTCAGCGTGAGCAAGGCAACAAACAGCAACTGCACGAGAGGATCAAGCTGCCAACTGATGGTCCGACGCGTCTCCTTCTGACCTCACATGTGTGGGCATCGAGTGGCGCCATCTGAGTGACCACACTCAGTTTGCTGGAGTAAAGAAAGGTTTAAGCCATGTATACCCCACCATTTGCCATTTATGTCTCTTCCTCCCTAACTTGGAATTACATCCTTTTCTAATCTAATCTCAGATGATGAAAACACCATTCTGCCCCAACCCTACCACGGCAGGGGGATTTATTCAGTCTTCAAGTCAAACATTTGAAAAAAAGAGGGCCCATGACATTTGGCCAGATTTTTTTATCTTTTGAGGTTTTCTAGGATGTGGCTCATGCCACAGGCAGTACTGGATCCCCTGGAAGGCAGCCCTAATGGGGACCGTCTACCTCCCACACTGGCTAGCAGACCTCTGCTGGAGCCAGCGTTATGGCAGAACAGGCCCGAAGGTGGAACTTTCCAGTCTCGGGGGCCTATCAGACAGAGGGGCGCCCATGGCATTCTGCGTTCGGAGTTTCCAATTCCATGATATAAGGGAGTCTGGGACAGAATATTCTACCCTGGAGGCAGAGGGCAACTGTTGACTCTTTTACTGAAGAGGCATCTCAGCAAGATGACAGCACTGCAGAGGTGGACAAAGTGTGTCTCAACTGCAGGAAATCCCTGCATGTTCCTTATGGCCCAGGGACTCATGCCTCCAGGACTCAGCACATTTTGTTATGCATCATCTGGGCGCACAGCTTATATAGAATACGAGGTCAGACAATTAAGTTCATGAACTCATTCTAGAAAAAGTGCTACATGCCTCATTGCTGAATGTCACTACGGTCACCTTCTAAGTACTCCCCTTGGAATCGCTGTCAGAGCTGTCGTTGAACCTGGCCAAGGTTATGACACCTTACCAAGTTGTAAAGTTAATTGTCAGATTCTGGGTACCATGACAGCTCTGACGGCCATTCTAGGAAAAGAGTTCCAACACTGCTTGGAAGGGAGGACTAGATGCTGGCATCAGTGCAAAGCTTCCCAAGGGGAGTACTCAGAAGGTGACCGTAGTGATATTCAGCAGTGAGGTATGTAGCACTTTTTCTAGGATGAGTTCATGAACTTAATTGTCTGACCTCATAAGGTTAAAAAATTTGACTCTGGAACTCTTGAACTCTCGTAAAAGATGACATCTGTAAGTTTCAGGCGGGGAGGCATGATGTTCTACACCAGTGCACACCTCACATTGCTTCCTAATTGCCTCTTCTTTTCATCTCCCATTTTCTTATCTACGAGTAAGGCATGTCAGTTCATTTGTTCCTCAGACCTAGCATTCAGAGAATCCCTTCTAATCTTGTCCATGGAGGTCTCCGGGAGAGTTCTGCCCATGATTCTGGCCACCTAAGTGTCTGTTATCCTTGACGGGTACCCAGGAGAAATGAGACTGATGTCACTCAGAATATTCAGGACCAGGGCTCCAACAGCTGAATGCAGTACATGCTCTAATGAGTGGGGTCCATGTCCCCTGGATGTTCTTTCCTTGCTTCTTACTTTTTCATACTCCCAAGGTGTCAGCTGACTTCTCAGTGTACCCTGCTTTACCTTGGATGTGGCCAAAGAAGAGTCCCTTCTCCCACACCTAGGACCAGTACTTAGGAAGTCACAAAATTATGGAATCTCAAGGTCAAAAGGGTTTGGGAGGTTTTCTGGGTTAGTGTTTGATTCCAGACAAGAACTGTTTCTGTAATATTCTCAGTAGGTCATTTCCCAGCCTCTGTGAACACAACTCGGGGAAGGGAAATTGTAGTTTGGGAGCAAAGACTGGATTCCGTGCTGTGGGTTATGTGTGCTAACAGGCGGGAGGTGCTCAGGGTTTTCTCCCTCGTTTCTTTCTCTTCTACCCTGCACTTCCCTTTCCTCTGGAGAACAAAGATCCCCCAAATAGATCAAACAGATGTTAAGAGCACCATTAGCCCAAGGTCCTAGAGAAGTGTCCAGAGGGAGGAGCTTTATGCAAAGGGACTAGTTACAGAAACGCTGGGGTGGATGCTGCTGGATGGGCCTTTGGGTGAGCAATGCGTGTCTTTCCTTCCTGGAATGACTCTTCCTCCTGGAACGCCTCTTCCTCCTGGAACTTCTCTGTGAACAACTGAGGAGGCCTCAGTGACCCTTGTCCTCCCCATGTCATCCTCCCCAAGTCACTTCTGCCTGCAGTCCAAAGGGAATGAAGCTAGGGGCCTGGTTAACAGGCCGTCTAGGTTAATGGCTCACACCTAGTCCTGCCCAGTTCGTGAACTGGGTGATTAATGAGATTTTCAGGGTGTGGAACCAAAGTCCTGGGTGATAATAAAATGATGTATTTGGGATCGTCCTGGGAAGCCAACAGTCCTTTGGAACAGTGGCCAGTACTTTGGGAATTTCTCCTCTCTGGGGAGACTTAATTAATATCTGGTTCAATATTCTGGCAGTACCTTTAATTTTGGGAGACAGCATCATCTGGGAACCTCAAACTGCAAGAACAGCTGCATCCTCCCCAATTTGCAATCTCTTGGCTGTATGGGCTTGGTCACAGCTAAAGGGACAAAGCTGGTCCCAGACTATCAGGAGCTGAAGTTCAGTTGGGACCTCTAATAGCTGTGCTCTCTGCCTATGAAGAATGGGATGAGGGTCCAAAAGGTCTGCTTTCCTCCCGTCCATCTGTCACACTCACACCCAGGAGCTCGTCCACCTCCCATCAGCTAAGTGTTCGATGGCACCCTCCCCCCTTGCCAGGCCCTGTACCTGAGCAGTGGGGCAGGGAGCCCGTCCAGTGTCCATCCAGCCCACACATGCGGGTGGCATTCCCCACCAGAGTCCGTTTGCCGGTGCAACTGTAACGCACGACTGCCCCCACGGTGTAGTTGTCCCCGGACATCTGGGAATGGGGCGGGGAGCCCGGATGGCCACAGGACACCACTGTGGGGAAGAGCACACATCTCAGCAACTTGCACAGGGACAGGTTGTCATCATGGGACACACACTAGGCTCCTTGTAAAGAAATAAATGAAATAGAAAAACAACAGAAAAAATAAATAAAACCAAAAGTTCTTTTGAAAAGATTGACAAAATTAACAAATGTGTAGCTAGTCTAATGGGGTGTGTGGCGGGGGGTGGGGGGGAGAGAGAGACGGGGAGAGAGAGAGAGAGAGAGAGAGATCAAATTATTAATTGAAAGTGGGGATATTACTATTAACCAATCTTACAGAAATAGAAAGGATGGGGACTACTATGAACATGAGCAGTTGTATGCCAACAAATTAGATAACTTAGATGACAAATTCCTAGAAACATGCAAACTACCAAAAGTGACTTAAGAAGAAAGGAAGTATCTGAATAGAATCGTAACAAATAGACTCAATCAATAATCAAATAATTTTAATCCAAGAAAAGCCCAGGACCAAATGACTTCACTGCTGAATTCTGCCAAAATTTTAAAGAAGAAATAACATCAATCTTTCTCAAACTATTCCTTCCTAGAAGAAAGAACACTTCCCAGCTGATTCTATGGGGCCAGTATTACCCTGATGCCAAAGCCAAAAGCCATCGCAAGGAAAGAAAACTACAGAGCAACAGCCTTTATGAGCATCGTTGCAAAAATCCTCCACAAAGGACTAGCAAACCAAATCCAATAGCATATTAAAAGGATTACACACCGTGACCAAGTGTGATTTGTTCCAGGGACACAATTGTGTTCAACATATGAAAATCAATTGATGTATGACACCAAATTAATAGACTGAAGGGATCGTCCCCACAGATTCAGAAAAAGCATCTGAGGGAATACGACACCCTCTCATTGCAGGAATAGAAGGGAGCTTCCTCAATGAAGGGAACCTAAAAACATCACACTTAATGGTGAAAGACTGAGCGCTTTCCCCCAAAGACCAGGAACGAGGCTGGAACGTCTGTTCTGGCTACTTCTACTCAACATTGCGCTGGAAGTTCCAGCTGGGAAATTAAGAAAAAGAAGCGAAAGACATCCAAGGTGGGTAGGAAGAAGTAAAATTATGCCTATTCACGGATGACATGATCACGGATCAGGATGTGACATTGGATTAGGCAATGGTTTCTTAAGCATTCCACAAAAGCACAAGCAACAAAAGAAAAACTAGATAAAGTAGACTTCATTAAAGTGAAAAACTTTCATACACCAAAGGACATTATCCAGAAAGTGAAAAGATCCTCCTCAGAATGAAAGAAAATGTTTGCAAATCATGTATTTGGTATAGGTATTGTATCCAGAATACATACAGAACTGTTAGAACTCAATACAAAGACAAACAACCCAATGAAAAAATGGGCTAAGTACTCGGATAGACACTTCTCTAAAGAAGAGACAGTAATGGCCAATAAGCACATAATAGATGCTCCAGCTCTAACTCATTAGGGAAATAAAGATGAAAAGCACGATGAGGTACCTCGCCACACCCACTAGAATGGCCATCATGGAAAAGATGGGCCATAACGAGTACAGGTGAGGATGTGGAGAGACGGGAACCCTCCTGAGCTCCTGGGGAGCATGGGAAATGGCACGGCCACTTTGGCAAAACAGTTAACCTCAAGAAGCTAAACATAAAGTTATTATATGATCCAGCAATTCCACTCCGAGGTATATAGCCAAGAGAACTGAAAACATTTGTTCACACAAATGTTCATAGCAGCATTATTCATAATAGCCCCAAAGTGGAAACAACTCAAATGTCTATCAGTTGAGGAATGAATAACAAAACGTGGAATACATACAATGGGATAGAACCTGGCCCTAAAAAGGGATAAAGTGCTGACACATGCTGTCACATGGATGAACTTTGGAAACCTCTTGCTCAGCTAAAGAAGCCAGTCACAAAAGGCCTCGTATTTAATTCCATTGATATAAAATGTCCAGAATAGGCAAATTCATAGGCAGAAAGTAGGGGACAGAGTGGGGGTGGGGATGGGAAGTGACTGCTGAAGGGTTTCCTTCTGGGATGATGAAAATGCTCTAGAGTCTAGAATTAGATCGTGGTAATGGTTGCACAACTTCGTGACTATATTAAACTCGCTGAATTATAGACTTTGAAAGAGTGAATTTTATGGCATGTGAATTATATTTCACTAAAATGAGGAAATATGCAAATGAATTAAATCTTCCAAAAGAAGCTGGTTATAAATTAAATTAATTATATGTTAATTACCTCAATATCAACATCAGATGAAATAAGCTTTGGGGGGAAAATCAATACAGACAGAATAATTTTACTATGATAGAAGCTTCAGTGTACCAGAAGACACAATTTGAAACCACCGTGCTCTTTGAATCTCAGCTGGTACCCCTGCACACAGGTGGCTGTCCATTTTTGAGCCCCCCCCCCAATTTGTCAGTCATAAATGGGCCGGATGGCCAGGTTGGGGTCCTCAAAGAAGGGAAATGTGGGCAGTGGGTAGCTGTACCAGTCTGCCATTATACCCAGAGGCACAGGGCATAAGGAAGTGAAGTCATGCAGATGGGCGTGTGTCGGGGGGTGCTAGAAAATGGATGGGTTCGCCGAAGATAAGTGACTGCTGAACGGCCACAACTCAACACCCCTGACTCCCTCCAGCACGCACCTTCACCTCTGCTGCCAGGAAGATGGGGGCGAGCGTAATCCGTATGATTCAACTGCAGGAGCACGAGAGCAAGGGATGGATTTTGTCACAAGGACGTGTGAGGCCAGCAACCAAATGGCAGGATTTTGAGCACCTCTCCTATTCTTTTTTTTTTAAAACAACATGTTTTTCCTTTATTTTTTCCTAGTAATAGTTAAGGCAGTTATTGTTCGTTGGGTACTAGATACTATCCTGGACGCTTCTGTGGATTTTCTTATTTAATCCTCAAGTAACCCTGTAGCGTAGGTATTGGCATCATTTTCAGAGAAGAAGAAACAGAGGCTCTGAGGGGTTAGCAGGCTTTCTGTCAAACCACACGGCTTGTATAGTGGCAAAGCCAGGACCCACATCCAGCTCTGCCTGCCTCAGGCGCCTGTGGCCTTTCTGCTGCAGCCCTTCAAAGGAAAGGGGTTCATCTGCTGTCTTTCCAGAAAAGCAAAGAAGGGGTAAAACGGGAGACAGTGTTGTGCCAGGCAGCCAGTTCTGAGGGAAGGCTACAGAGGCTGGTGGCAGCTCTGGAGGAAAGGGAATGGCCTCCAGCCAGGACAAAAGAGCGTGCAGACTGGTATGGCGGCCAACCCAGCAGGGGCCATGAAGGGCTCTGCTGTCCAAGGGGCAGCCAGAGTGACTGCCTTTGTGAAGTAACACACACACACACACACACACACACACACACACACACAGACACACACACATGCACGCACCACACACACACACATGCACCACACGTACCACACACACACACACATGCACCACACACAGACACATACACACACACACGACACACAGAGGGGAGAACAGTACTTTGACATGAACCATCTCATCAGCCTGCATAGGTGACCATTTTAAGTAGATGACATCTACTTACAGAGACACTGGGGGCGGGGACGGTCCCACGTGCCATCTCCCTGGCAGCTGAGCACGGGGGAGCCCAGGAGGTAGAAGCCATGGTTGCACTGGTAAGACACCGTGGTGCCATAGCTGAACCTGTGCGGGCTGCTGGCGTGGACCTGACGGACGCTGTTTTCCTGGTGCCCAGGATCCGTACAGTTGATGACTGCAATGGGATGAGACAGTTAGATGCAGGCACCTGGACACAAGGATGTCCATATGCTTGTAAATGAGAATTCAGAAGCCCAAACAGGCACGTATTCCCAGTACAGCAAAATTTCTGGACCAAAATAGGCAACACGAAGCAGATCCTGCCTGGGTGGGTGAGCAGGTCCTGAGGTGGGGGAAGAGACTCATTCTTGCATATCCAGCTGGCCAGCACCCTCTCTGAGAAGCCTTCCCACCCCGTCTCCCTCCTCAGTGCTCCCTTGCACAAAGCTCGATTGCTGGCTGCATCAGCCTAGACAGTGATTTGTTTGAATACCCGAGTCCTCCGAGGGCACAAACGCCTTGGTCTGCGTGCTTGCTCCCGGTACAATGTGTCTCCCAGCAAAGCTCGTCAGTTGTAAAACTGATGCATCTGGGCTGACTGGAGGAGGGGTTGGGCTCTTTTGGAAACTGTTTTAATCACTTTTATGAGTATTTCAGGGAGAGATTAATATCCTGGGGGATAAACTTGACTTTTAAATGTTAAAGTGCTTCCAAAGCAGCTTAACTCAAAATCAGAGTGCGATTTTAGAATAATGGCAGTAACATTCATAACTCAGGTTGTGTACTTCTGCTTTCAAAACACTTCCACATCCATTATCTTGGCTGAATCTCAGGACTGTGATGAGGTGGGCAGGGCAGGTATTTTAAATCTCTGATAAGCTTTTAAGGAGTAAGGTATTTTTAACCTTTGGTGAGGCTCTCTGAGGCTCAGGGAGATTGGTGTGGCTAAACAAGCAGTGTTTATTTATTCACACTATTTATTGTGGCTCATGGAGTGCCAAGCAGTAAGGATACCAGAGAATTTACATTGTAGAGTAGGGTTTCTCCACCTGGGCACTGTTGATATTTTGCCCTGATAATTCTCTGTTGTGAGGGGTGTGCATTGTAGGATGTTGAACAGCATCCCTGGCCTCTACCCAACAGATGCCAATAGAATCCCTCCAGGTGTCACAACCCAAAATGTCTCCAGACACATGTCCTTTGTTGGGGCAGGGGATGGGTAAAATCAACCCCAGGTGAGATCTGGACTAGAGAGAAAAGAACGAACAAGCAATTATCCTGTTTGATAAGTGCTCTGATAGGGGCAGTAGAGAATGTTTTGGAAGCATCTGCTTCATCGAGGTAGAGCATCTAGCTTAGTGCAGAGGGTGGAGCAGGAAAGGCTCCTCAGGAGAAGTGACATTTAAGCTGGCACGAGTCACTCAAAGAGAGGTTGATGAGTGGACAGAGAGGAATGCCCTGGGGGTGCGTGGACACGGGGCATGTCTGAGGAAATGGACGAGGTTTGGTGTGGCTGGGACCCAGTGCAGATGTGAGGCTGGGAGTGAAGAAGAACAAGGCTGGACAGGAGGCTGGGACAGAGTCCCTTGGGCCCCATAAACCAGAGGAGAGTACCATTCTCCCAAGGGCAGAGGGAAGTCTGGGAAGGCGTTTCAAACAGGGCGTGGCTTGCTCTGACTTGCATTTTAGACAAGTCAGTCCGTCAGGGCAGAGTGGGGTGGTGGGAAGCAGGACTGGAGGCCGTGGTTTCCAAGGATTTTACCTCAGCCCTCTGATTTTGAGACTGGCTCGTAAGCATGTTGCCCTGGGAAGGGGCTGGTGGGGGGTGGGGTGGGCTGAAGTTAGACAAGAACTTGCACCTTGTTTTGGGAAGTTCTTGAGGAGAAGGGGATATGGGTTAACACCCTAAAGCAGTGTTCTCAACTCTTTCCTGCCTGATTAGATGAGCAAAGGAAGGCACAACACACGGCCATGGCAATGTTCCCCTGGGTTCTCTGGAACCTTCTCTCACTCAAAATGGCACCATGGAACAGTAGGAGAGAGATATTATCTTAAGTTGTGAATGTATCTTGATTTATTTTAAAAATCACTTGAAATTCGGGTCCTTGCACATTGGTTACAAATGACTTGTGACATACTGCACAGCCAACCACCGTGCACTCCCAAATACTGCAAGGTGGAGCCAGCCTCCCAGGGAATCTCAGCCCGCATGCTAGGAAGGCTTGACCAACGTCCAGATCAGGCTGGCCTCGCTCGTGTTCAGCCCTCTCTGACTCTCCACTCTGATGGCATTGAGCCTGCAGGCCATTCTTGGCACAAGGCAGACAGCTCCATTTCTCCTTTACTGCTGTTAACAGTGAACAGCCTTCAAAAGCTTTAGGAGTTATTTCCCACATAGTCAAATGGGGCTGAACATCTTGTACACTGAGTCCTTGGTTTCTTCTCTTCCCTCCCCCTTCATCCCAACTCCTAGACTCCTTGCCTTTTATTTTTCACTCAAACCCTTCTGCTTTTTTCCTTTCATTGAGAATAGGGCTCTCCATGATACAGATGAATTATTGGTTCTCTGATATGAAAACAAGATTGCTTTTTACCTCTACTTTGAAAGATAAAACTTCGTTTGCTGTATCTAGGGGTTGAGAAAGTCCCCACTGATGATGCTTCCCTCTCTGAGTCAAAATAACACCAGGTGTGGCTTCTGCTCATGGGTCACTAATCACAGATGGCAGAGGTACTGGGGGTGGAGTGGGAGAAGAGGGGTGACTCACTTCTGCAGGTGGGCAGCATGTTGCTCCACTGCCCGCTGGCCAGGCACTGGGACCGTGCAGCCCCCTCAGACACATAGCCAGGGTTGCAAACAAACTTGACCACATCGTTGAGGTTAAACTGAGTGCCCTGAGTGAGGCCATTGATCGGGTTGCCTGGGTGTCCACAGGTAATCGCTGTAACCAGAACAGGAGAGAGGTAAGCCCTCTTGTTATTCCACACCCCAAAATGTTCATCATCCTCTTACCTGGCATCATGCCCCTTACTGAAGGCCAGCCATAGGTCTAATTTTAGTCTCTTCTGCAGAACCTTTATTTCCCAAAATCATCAAGGCAACATTCCTTCTTTGAAAGCATGTCCATAGCTTGGGCAACTGGAGAGAAATCATTCTATGACTCTCCATAGGGCATGAGGCCTGGATTGTAGTTCTCTGTCATCCAGGGACCCATCCTGCCTCATTTTCTGCCTCTGATCCCCATGGCTCCCCATCTCCCCGTGACCCATTAGCTGATTCAGACCCACCTTAGTTCCCAGGCCAATCTTGACAAGAACCAGGGTCCATATTAACCAAGTCTGAATGGAGGAATTGGTCACCGTCCCAGACCAGTGCCCAGGTGAACCTCAGGGAACCGGAGTTGTTAGGAGAGCAAGACCTCCTGCCCCACTCCTTCCACGTGAAGGGAGTTTAGTTAGTGGAATTCCCAGCCTGTCTCTGTGGTCTCTGTAGTCTGCCTCAGGTAACATGGTGTGGCTCATCTGAGCAATCTGGGAAGAATGAGCTTGATGAGTATTTGCTGAGTGAAGGAACAGGTGAGTGAGTGGGTGCATGAATGGAGGGGTGCCTGGGCTTCTGCTTTGCTCCCTAGTCCTTGGTTCTATTTGGGACCTGCCTCATTCCCTAGTCTTGTTGAATTCCCACTTGTGGCTTTTGCCAGGCCTCTCCTCTAGTTCATTGTGAGAGGCTGAGGACCGTGAGGGATGCTTTCTTATCCCAGCTTGGATCCCTGAGGACCCCGCCCCAAACCCAAATGGTTTAGATGGGGGTAGGGGAGCAAGAGCAGGCAGGACCCAGTTTTTCCTGTAGTCAACTCTGATGCCTTTCTGGATCCATTTTTGTTTTGTTTTGTTTTGTTTTGTTTTGTTTTTGGTAAATCTCCACAGTAGCATCCTTGATTCAAGTAGAGAGAGTGGGCAAAGCGGAGACATGCTGTTCATGGGCTGACTGCAGGGGTTCGAGGCAATCTGGTGTGGTGGGATGAGGATGGGGCGCAGAGGCCAGCAGACCAGGATTCACAACTCAGCTCCGCCCTTCCCTGACAACTCACTCTGAGCCTCTGTCTGTAAAGTCAGGACTTAGATATGCATGAACAGAGTTGCATTGAAAATAGACTCATACGTTTACTTTCCACCAAATATGACTGAGGGGTTTCAACATGCTAGGAACTCCACTATGTGCTGATGACAGGCAGGGAGGACTATGATATGGCCTCTGACCCCAGGGAGTTCACGCCCCAGTCTAGCGGGAGAGCAGGCAGGGAAGCAGACTGCTGTGATACAGTGGACTGGTGCTGGGATAGATGTCAGTGCACAGGAGGGGCATCCACCCTCCACCAGGGAGAGAGTGGGCTAAGGAGGGTTCCCATCTGAGCTGGCTTTCCAGGGTGAGTAGGACTTTGCCAGGTCAACGAGATGGTGGGAGAGTGGAGGTAAGCTTGATGGGGTCTGTGAGCCCACTGAAATGCCATGTCAAATATTGGTATATGCAGTCAGCTTAAGAGAGGATCCATCGCTCTCACCCGATTCACAAAGGGTTAGGATGCCCCTCCCCAAGGTTGAAAACCACTTGTATAAAGTGTGAGAAGAGTGCTGAGGAGTGAAACCTTTGGGAATATCACCTGTGGAAGGGCACATCCACCGAAACGCCTAAAAAGGAAACTGAGGCAAACAAACAAAGCTTGATAGGAGGTGGGAGGGTCACAGGAGCCACATGTCAGACGCCCCAGGTAGGGCTGGCTGTTTCCCTGGAGAACCTTGACTGACAGAGGCTGCAAAGTGGAGGAGAAGAGTGGTTCTCCTGAGGGTGGAGCACTTAACTGGGGCTTGAGCACGTGGACTCCCATTTCCAGAGGGCAGAGACTATGACACATTCAATTCATCTTTCCCCACAACACCTAACACAGTGCCTGGCATGTAGTGGGTGCTAGAGAAATGTTTATTAAATATGGTTTTGCAGGCTGAGGGAAATGAATAGAAATCAACTCAGCAGTACAGAGGAGAGTGTTAAAAACAGACTAAGCTCACTAAGGAGGCAGGAGGGAATGAGACCCAGAGACTCAGTGGAGGGCAGAGCCTTGCACCTGGAGAGAGGCTCTTCCAGTGAGGTGGGAAGGAAGGGGTAAGGATGAAGGCAGACAGGACAGGTGTGAGGGCCGGGAAGCAGGAAGTGGAAGGCGTTATTGCCTGATGGCTTCTATTACCTCTGCAAAATAGAAAGTGAGATTATATAACTGGCCAATAATTACTGGGGTTTTTATGCATTATTTCATTTATTCCCTACAACCCTGTAAGGGAGGCACCATCCTCATCGTCACAGAAAAACCCACTTTCAGAGGAGTCAGGAGGCTTGTTCAAGGGACACAATTTCCAAGAGGCTCATCTGAACTTTGAATCCGGCTTCTCAGATTCCAGGCCATCCTATTTGCTTTAGCTATTTACTGAGAATATAGGTAGAGGAGATGGAGCATGGGGCTTCAGAAAGAGGTAAAATTGTAAAAATAGCTGTGCAGAAGTGGGCAAGAAAGCTAAGGAAAGATTGCTGGAAAGTTTCAATAATTGGTTGATATGGGAAACCCTGAATTTATATGTGATGCCAGCTAACACAGTGCCTATCACAGAGTCATCACTTTTAAATGTTTGTTCTTTTACTCTTTCCTTCCTCCTTCAGATACATCCCAAATTTCTGTGTATTAGGAGAGAATGGGGCTTGGTCTAAGAGATCTTGGGTTCTGTGATATGACTGGGTAGTGGCATCACCACCACCAGCTGCATCACTGTCATCATCACAACAATAGCAACAGCAGCAGCTGCATTTCATCTGTAACAGGCACTGTTCTGACCATTTCAGATGTGTTAATTTATTTCATCCTTGTAATACTCTTTGAGGTATCTGTGTTTTACATATGAGAAAACTGAGACTTAGTGAGTTAAACTAACTCGTCTAAAGTTATATAGCAGTATGATTATAGTGATAGATCTGAGATTTGAATCCAGGCAATAGAGGTCCAGGGTGTGAGTATCCAATGACTTTACTATCCAGCCTTTCAGTAAGGACAAGGTCTAAAATATCTTTAGGTCAGGGAGATAGTCACCATTCAATTCTAGACTCCAACATTCCCTGTTATTTATAACCCAATCTCTTCACACAGATTCTGTGCCAATTGTCTCCTGGATGAAACCAAATATATTTTGTTTATATACATCTGGAAGACAGACTGAATAGAGATGGGTCTTGCTTTCTGTAAACTCAATACTTTAGAAGCTATTAAGACTAATTTTCATGCATTGTGTATTGAGTAAGTCTCATTATTTCATTGTTCCATTTTATATATGAAAAGCCAAATGAAGAAGAAGAATTAAGAACAAAAACTGGTCTTACAAATATTAAGAACAAAACCCTGTATTTTACATAAAAGCTTACTTTAGGGAGTGTTAAAAAGTAAAGAATTTCCCAAATTACTTCCTGGCAGCTGAGAATAATGGTGGTCATCTAAATCTAAAAAATGCAGATTAACAAGAAGAACAAATAAAGCTGTAGAAAGCCCAGGCCTGTAGCATAACTAGGAGACAGAGAATGCTATACACTTTAAATTATGTGTAAGGAGAAAAAGAAACACTAAACCCAGGCAGAACTATAATATTTCTCATGCTTCTGATGCAAGTCTTTGTAGAGAGCAAGACTGCATGGAAATGGAAGAGAGAAGCAGGAGAAGGGCCAAATATTGATCTAAAATCATTACTAGAAAAAGAACATTTAAATGTGAACATATGGAAAAAGGATTCCAGTACGTCAGGATATGTTGGCTACAGGAAGAGGACATGAAGTGTGTGTGTGATTCTCAGTGTTGCTTCTAGAGGAAAAGAAAGATAAGTAAATAAAGAAGAAAGGGGAGGGAGTGAGGAAGGGAGAGAGGGAGATAGAAATAGAGGTGAAGAAAAGATAACCTCTGGAAATTGGGTAACAAAGAGAAAAAGAAGTAAAAGTGGGAAAATTTAGTGTTCTGCAAAACAAAAGAGAAACAAGCAAACCAAATGGAGGACACACAACTCTACCTTACCACGTACAAGAAAGCCTTCTAGCCTTCTATTAAAAAAACAAAACTACCGTACTTTGCTACATGGACAGAAGAGGGTACTCTTGTAAACCACCCTAAAGCCGCAAAAAGAATTCAAAAACAACAGCCTAAAGCTTTAAAAAGCTACAATAAGAAGAAAATAGGAAGAAATAAAAACATCTTAGCTGATGAAAATCTCACTGAAACAAAACACATGAAGTATAAGAAACAATAATACTCTAAACAGAATTAAATGGGCATGAATAAGCACTTGGAGATATGAAAAACCATCTTGAGAATCAGGAAATAAAAAACTAAAACAAGAAATGGACAAAACTTGGGAGGAAATTAAAAGATAATTGATTATATGCAGAAAATAATCAATTGAAGAAAAAGAAAAAACTGTCTCAGAAATGAAGACTATATTATAAAAAGGAGAATACTACCACATGGCAATTTGCTAAGAGGTACTGAAGAAAGTCAGGCAAACAACCAAGGAAATTCAAAGGAGATAAAGAAGTAAAAATGATCAGAGAGAAAAAGGCTAAACTAGAAGACGATTCCATATACACACAATTAGAGTTGATTTAGAAGGAAAACAAAACAGTGGATGTGAATTAGTGTTTAAAACTGTAATCTAAGAAAATGTTTAAGAAATAAAAGAAGACTTGACTCTGCATTGAAAGGTCCATATGTGCCTGGGGAAATGGTCTTGGAACAGTCAACTTAAGCATATGCTAGTAAAAATATTAGACTTCTAAGATAAAGGAAACAAAAAAACACCATCAGGGTCCCCCAGAAAAGCCACCACTTACAAGAACAATAGAATTAAACTGATATTTGAAATCTTAAGAATAACATGCAAAGCAAAATAATGATGGAGGAATATTTTTATGAAAGTCAAAGAAAGAAACAGTGACCCAGGCTTTTATACCCAATCCAGTTATCCTTCAAGTTTTAAGGTTCAAAAAAACAATTTTAAACATGCAAGAACTTGGGGGACATTGAGCAAAGGAAGCATTATTGAGGAATCTATAAGAGACCGAATTTGACCCAACTAAGAGATAATTACAAAGTACAAATATTAATGTAATGCATTTTATTAGAAATGAATAACAAAATAAAAATTAAAAAGGTCCTTCCACTTGGAATTAAAAAAATAAAAAATAATACTCTTCTATTATAAAGCTTCTATGTGAAATGTAAAATTAACAGCAAAATTACAGAATTTCTAATAAATAATAAAACATTAATTATTATAATCTATAGGATATAATTAGAGCAGTGATCAGAAGAAATTTCATAGCCTCAAACACTTATACCCATATTTAATAAACTGAATTCCTAGCTCAACAGCTAGAAAATGAATAAAAGTGTTCACCAAAAGAAATAAAAGGGAAGGAAACAATAAAGATGAAAGCAATAATTAGTGATATGCAGAAAATGGAAATCGATAGATGTAATGATTGCATCTTTTAAAAAAAGAACAAGGTATGCAAAAACCTCTAGCTAATCTCATCAAGAGAACAAGGGAGGAAGTCCATGTTGAATCTGAGCCCAGGACTAGGGAGAAAGGATAACATACTTACGCACACAGAAAGGGGTCTTGCCCGACCAGTGATGATCCTGCTGGCAGATGCGCACAGACATGCCGATAAGCCGGAAGCCAGCATTGCACTGGTATACCACGCTGCCCCGGTAGTTGTAGTTCTCCCCATTGATGTGTCCATTGACGATGGGCTCAGGGGTCCCACAGTGTCCAGCTTTGGTAGGGGATGGGGAAAGAGCATAAATTGGAGAGGAGGTTATAGAAAATGAAGTGGGGCTTGGTCAGGATGAGGGAAGGCAGGGATGGTGGATGCATGTACCCAAGCACCCATTGTTTTCCCACCTTCCCCTGAGAGTAGTCATCAAAGAGTGACTTGAGGAATCCTAGGCATGTTAGAAATGGTGTTGAAGAATTGGCAACCCCAAATCCCAAGGTTGTATCCCAAATGGCTATCCATCTCTGAACTTTAATCTCTGTGTCTATACCTACATGAGACATGTTCACTCTTACATGCCTTGTTGTGTTGAAAATGACCATGCAAAAACAGGATGTCTGGCTAAAGTCATCCTTTCTTCTCCTTGAGTGGCACGGCACCCAGACAATGTAAACCTAGGTGAGTTATTTTTATTGGATGGGGTTTGGTTAGAGTGCATTCCTAGTATTTCCACTTGTGGTTCTGTGTGGAAATAACAGGGGTCTGAAATAGTGGGAGGGCAGCAATGTTCACTCTGGAACAGACCATCCAATATATGTGATTAGGTCTGTGTAGTTGTGACCCTCCTTTGGACTTGAGGGGTCTAGAAAGGAGTGTGAGGAGAGAGAACCTTAGAATCTAAGAGTTAGGCAGGGGTTGGATTAGCCAGGGGGGAAATGATAACTTTGTTTTTTGTAAACCAGGTTTTTTTTAAAGAGTTTGTTATAACTTATTTTATGCACACACACATACATATATATACATCAAATAACAAAAAATATATTTCTGTTATATAATTTATTATAGCTCTGTATTATAATATATCACATAAAATATTATGTATGTAAAAAATATATATAGCTAAACTTTGCTAATATATAAAATAGAAGGTATTTTAGGTGTGTTATAGGAATGTGTCTCTGTACCTTGCCTTGAAGGTGAAGACTGGGGCTTCACCCATCATACCAGGGCCAGTAAGATGGATTGTCTTTTTGATCAGAATGCGAGCCCCTCAAAAGTTTGTATCATCAGATTTAAGTCCTTATTCTTTTGGGTGCCCTAAGAAAAGCTAGTGTAAGGTTTTAGTCATGGTAGCTGGTGTTTGCAATAAGCATTGTATGAGAGGCGGTAAAATGATACTGCTCAAAGATTGGGATCCAGTTTTGGAAAGACCTAACCTGTCCTGAGGAGGGGAGAATGAGCAGGCTAGGCCTGGGGTCATCACTTACCAAGGCAGCTGACTTCAGAGCCACTCCAGAGCCCATTGGCCATGCACTCCCGCACCCTGGAGCCCACCAGCGTGTATCCGGAATTGCAGGAGAAGATGGCTGTTGCCCCGTAGTCGGACAATGTTCCTATGCGGTGCCCGTTAGGCGGGATGGGGAGGTCTCCACAGGAGATGACTAAAAAGGTGACAAAATGCTCAGTAAGCCAGCCCCAAGTGGACGAACACATGTTGTTTTTGATTAGCAAGAATAATGAAAACAATAAGATCTGTTTACCCTTACTCTACTGGGACTCAAAACCAGAACATGGGTCGTGACAGTGACTTGTGTGATGGTATCCTGGAGGTGTTGCTAGAAGGTGAGAAACTTTTAAAATGTCCAGGCTGTCCTCTGGACCCACGGCTCACAATCCCTGGTCCAGGCACATGCATGTTTTAAAAACTCAGGTGGTTTAGATGAGCACCCTGGTTAGGAACAACCACACTAGAGAGATGGCAGTTCAGAGGCATGCTTCTTGGTGTCCAAGACATACACTGCAAACCAATTTCCCTGTCT
This sequence comes from Lyroderma lyra, assembly GCA_004026885.1. Classification (NCBI taxonomy): domain Eukaryota; kingdom Metazoa; phylum Chordata; class Mammalia; order Chiroptera; family Megadermatidae; genus Lyroderma; species Lyroderma lyra. The sequence goes on from PVJL010000586.1 coordinate 259,978, forward strand.
TTTCTGCTGAGCCCAGCAGCAGTGTCACACTCCTTGTCAAGCATTGTAGAGAGCTGAAGGCTGAGACACAGGGTGAGGCCCAGTGGCCAAGGCTACATGGTAATGTAAGTAATATTCACTGTAATAAGCTGTTACCCACTTGTGACTTTGAGTTTGCCACACCCATGGTTATATTCCATGGTGGGGCCTGCACTTGGCTGCCTAAGACAACAGTGTCTTGGATCACAGGTGTTGGGAAGGCACCACTCCTCCCAGTCTCAAGCTTCCAGTGGCTCATTGACATGGTATCTATTTGTACCCCTTTATAAACAATTCCTCTGTCCCATCCTTATTGATTAGGAAAATGCTATGAGTATTTCCTATTGTAGCAATGCTCTGGGGAGCCACTCAGACCCCTATATAGGACTGGAGAACTTATTTCCCCAGATGCCAGTAAACAACTCTGGGCTGCTAGCCCTCTCCAGGCTGCCTTGGCTGAAGAGTCTGCCCATCTAAGGTTGTGCTCTCTTCCTGGCACAGCCTGCACCCAATGTTTGGTCAGTGTGGAGGTAGAAAGACCCTTTTCCCCACCTGTCACAATTCTCAAGGGCCATCTCAGCTTCAGAGCTCCCTGCAGGGTCAGCTGAAGCCTTTGCTATGACTGCATCAGAGCTCAACTTCATCATCTTCCTGTTCCTGCTCCCTCCCCTTCCCTCCCCTCCCCTCCATTCCTCTCCCCTTCCTTCCCTTTCCCTTCCCTTTCATAGGTGATGATCCGAGGAACACTCCCTAATAAACCTCTGTCCCCAAGTTGCTTCCCAGGAACCCTGAACTTTGAAACTATCTTGAAGAACCAAAGAAAAACAATTCGCAATAGAGAAGGAGAGGCAGACACACTTAGGTGGCCTGTCGATTGTGCTACACCCATTTCTCCCCCACACACTTCCACTGCAGGTCTTGTCATACCCCATTATCACTGGGTCCTTATTCATCCGCCTCTTCAGTGGACTATAAGCTCTGTGCCAGCAGGAACTACAACCATACCTCTACAATACCTGGCAGGAATGCTGAATAAATGAATTAGTGGCTGCTCACCTGGACAAGGACAGCTTTTTAAAAAGATAACAAAATACTAAGAACTGCCTTAAAGGAGTGGGCATCTCCCAAGCTCCTGATTCTAGGTGAGTGTTCACAAAGAGGACTCTGCAACCCTTGGCAACCCCCTTATTCTCCCCGCTCCCCAGCTCAGGTAGGAGGCACTGCGCCAAACCTGCCTACCCTCCTGGGCTTACTTTGGCAAGTGGGCATTGAGTTCCCAAGGCTCCATTTGCCATTGGCCTGACAGCGGATGACCCTTTGGCCAGTGTAGTAGTAGCCAGGGTCACAGATGAGCATCAGCTGGGCCTGGAACTGGTATTGAGTCTCAAAGATGAGCCTCCATCGGCCATGTTCCACACTGAGGCTGCTGATATCGGGGCAGGTCACAGCTGGGGAGACAAGGAGCAGCAAGGAGGATTAATTAGTCAATTATGGAAGACACTGGCATGAGTCCAGAGATGGGGACTGGGAGACCGCATTGCAGTGATGAGGAATCCAAGAGTCTTCATCCTTAGGAAGGTTTGGTAATGAATGAAGTAGGCTGGGTGGGGAATGTGGCAAACTGGGGGTGGGGCAGATTTGCCCTCTCCCCCCTCAAAAAAGGGGAGATGGTGCTCAGTCGATGCTGATCAATGGATAAGAGATTATAAGTTCTATTTGGTCAGATCTTCATTTTTCAAGAAAAGCTAGAAATGTGGATTTTTATGTAATATTTCCCGAATTTAATGTTGGGAAGCAATTCAAAATTTTTATACAGTACACTGTAGGCAAAAGAAACAAAATAGTACATAAGAAAAACACAAAACCCTACAATGGACTGGATACGGTCCATTCAGCTGCCAGTTTGTGACTTTGGCCTTAAAGTTGAACTGTAACTCTGTCATTTTAGAGTTTTGTGATCAAAGGACATTTGTGCTAACATTCTGATAGTTTTTCCACCTAAAAAGTAGTGGACCAGGTCATTCCTAAGCTCCTTGGTGACTGATGGAGACATCTTGGGGGGTAATGGTCTATGAATACTTCAAGAGCAATTTCAAATGGGAGCTTAAGTTGGTAGGTGACACCATTCACCTGTCTCTGCTCCCTGAACTCCCCACCTCCTTGTATATATCTTTTCTTATGATTGAGTTTTCAGCTACTTTTTCTCAGGGATCTTTTCAGCTGCTTACCCAACCCCTCCACACACCCGCCTCCACTGCCCGAGGACTCACGGACACACTGAGGGGGGACATTGTGGTTGCTCCACAGGCCCGTCTCCAGACACTCTGCGGTGGCCTCGGCCCCTGCCTGGAGGTGGTAGCCTTCGCTGCAGCTATACATAGCCTTGGTGCCCACTGTGTATTCTTTGCCAAACACCATTCCATTCTTGGGAGCCTCAGGAAGCCCACAGGAAAGAGCTAGCACAGGGAAAACAATGTCATGAGCATGTCTGCTTCAAGATGGTATTCTGAGAACATATTTTCATCTTTCCTCTTCCCTGAAACCCTAATAAAATTATAGTAAAGACTAATAAAAGGAAAAAATTTTGTAACAAAAAAGAAAACCAACAGAGGAGAGTTAAAAAAAAAAAACAACTTTGAAAGATGAAATGCAGATAGAAGTGTGTTGATGGATTAAATGGAGTCAAGAAATTGCAGACCAAAGTAAGTACATGGTGTCAGGAGTTGGGGAGAGGAGCTATGGGGCAGGACCAGTCCTTCATCAATTCCCACAAGTGCAGTGTAGAGACCTTCAGGTATCTGCTCTCCAAGTTAAATAGAAAGAGGTTTCTTTCCCACCTGAAGAGAAAAACAACAACAACAACAACAACAACATCCACAAATGCAACAACTCCCTTGGGAGATTTTGGGCTGCTAGGGTATAAGCTGGCGTCCCAGAGTAAAACTCTTTTAATTCTAGGATTTATGGGTTTTCACCCTACAAGCTGCCCCTCTTCCTGCTCATCAGTACAACATACTCAACTCAAGTTCTTATTCAGAGGAGAGACCGAATGGGCAAAGATATCAGTACGTAATGAAAACAAAGGTGACCCACATCTGCTACCTGGAAAAATCAACCTAGTTTTTACTTTAAAATATGAAAAATCAAGGATCACTATACATTTGAAGAAAACCAGCAGCAAGAAAGACATAAACAAAGATAAGATTAAAAACAGAAGAAAAAGATTTAGGAAACAGAGCTAACTCAGGAAATTGAAGAGATATAATCTTTAAACTTCTGATTAGTAGTATCTTGAGAAAATCACTATGACATATATTTATAAAATGAGGACAGAGTGCTTTGAAAAAAGAACAAAAAAGTACAAGAAAGATCTCTTTTAAATTAAAAATATAATTACCAAAATAAGCACTCAACAGAAGGGTTGGAGATAAAAGCTAAAGGGAATTTCCCAGAATATAGACCAAAAAGACAGAGACTGAAAATGATTCAAAAGGACTGAAGGCACAGAGGGTCAATCCAAGGGGTCCAACATCTAATGGGTCAGTGTTCCAGAAAGAGAGAATAGAGAAAATGAAGGGGATGGAATTATCACAGATGAAAATTTCCCAGAGCTGAAGAGAGATACCAATATCCAGATTGAAAGGGAGCCAATTGGATGCAAAGAGAAACATTCTTAGATACCTCATCATGGAATTTCAGAAGACCAAAGACACACAGAAATTCCTAGAAGTTCCCAGAGGGGAAAAGAAAATATGACATCCGTGTGAAGGAATGAGAATCAGACTGGCATCAGACTTCCCATCAGCAACAATGGATGTTCGAAGACAATGGAACAGTGCCTTTAAATCGCGGGAAAAAAATGAGTTTTAACCTAGAATCTTAACCTCATCAACCTACCAAATGTGTGAGTGCAAAAATAATGATATTTTCAGACATCTAAAGACTCTGAAAATGTATGTCTCATGAACTCTTTCTGAGGAAGTTACTTAGGCTATATACTCCATCAAAAAGGGCATGAAAACCAAGAAAGGGAAAGACAGGGGGTATAAAAAATGATATAACTAATTCTGAAGAAAAAGAATCTCAGCTCAGGAAAGGCATGTAGCAACATGGCCAGGGTCACCATTTGATAAGAAGCAGGGTAAATGCTGTGTTTATTAGAGGGATATATATCACTTAGGTAAGAGTAGCTTGTGGGGTCTTTGAAAGGGATTAATACTTACCAACCATGCTTGCCCTCTGATAGTTCAGGAGCTACTACAGTAGAGATTAATCCGAGCACCCACTCCTGTCCCTCCCCCTCCCCCACATCTGTAACGAGTCTAGAGCTCAGACCTCCCTCACTCAGAGCAAGAACAAGTTCAAGCAAAGTCCTGTCCTACTGGCTAACGATGATGCTTGATGCTACTAGAATTTCCAGAACCAAGAAGAGGCACCATAAGACGAGGGCTCCATTAGACGGGCAAAGATGAACGAGTGAGAGGGGTTGGGATACCAACACAGAAGGGTTCAAAGACTGAACATGGGACCAACAGGGGAGGAATGAAGAAATAAGGGAGCATCTGAATATGATGCTCTTTTAATGCCTGAACGGCAAGACTTGGAGCTCCCTCAGGGGTGCTAGGTTAGCCAAACTGACTGGTCCCTGTTCCCCTGAACCCTTTGGGAAGAAATATTTAGACCCCACTGATATTTTGCATGGGGAGCCAATCTGAAGACCAAAGGCGAAGGCAGCAGGCGGCAGCCACTTCGCACTGCTCCTGGCCTGGCCCTTCCGTAGTGGATAATTAAGAGGACAGTAGATAACTTCCCAGACTTGAGAGATTAAAAGCCTGTGTCCTGATCTCCATGTCAAAACGCAGTCTCCCAAACCCTGAGGTAAAAGGGACACTTCCTGTGGGTAGGAGAGGAGGGGACAGAATCACAAAGTATTTGAAGTTTGTGGTGGAAGGTGATCTCTGAGGGAGAGAATATGGGGGAAGGGAATGGTCTGGGGGCAGGAGAGAGAAAGCAGTAGGAGGCACAGAATCTCCAGTGAGATTTATTTGCCGGTGGAGAAGTCATGGTTTGGAAGCAGCAGCAGGGAAGTGGGAGAAGGCCAGGGTGACGTGGGGCATGGGGGGATTAACACTCTCCACTTGAAAGGGCCACAACAGCTATGTTCTCAGATGACAACCACAGTCTCCATGCAGGGAGGCAGTGAAGAGGGCCCTCTGGGGAGTGACCAGGGGTGTAGGCTTGCTGACCATGGAACCAGGAATCCAGAGGGCACAGAGGGGCTCGCTGAAAGGAAGGGAATCAGAGGGCAGCTTGGGGTGGGGATGTGGAGAAGCAGCACAGAGCACTGTGAGGACAAGGGGACAGAGACTAGAGGAGCTTAATTTGGGGAAGTGACAAAAGGCAAGAGATGAGAGGCATGGGAGGTTCCAATTGGAAGTAAGGGGGAAGAAAAGACCTGTCTGTGTTCACACTGTTAGAGACAGGAAGACCAAAGCCAAATGACATTTGCTATTTATGGGCAGTCAGTTCTCTGTGACCTTTGCTGAGGGCATCAAACAGAATACTAATGACACATTTCTGTTCTTTGAGAATGCTCAGGCACAGATGAGCCCGCCGTGAGGGTCAGAGATGACAGATGTCATTGAACAGTCCAGCACCACGCCAGGGACCAAAGAATAAGAACCTCAAATATCAATGTGATTTCCTGTGTGTGTGTGTGTGTGTGTGTGTGTTTATTATGTGCTGCATTAAACAAAGTTCCTTTCTTTAATGCAGCACATAATATTGAGAATGTGCAAGAAAAGATAACTTTCACGTGTTGCTGGCAGAAGTATAAGTGAAGACAAACTTTCTGGAGGGCATTAAGTATCAAAAACTGCATAGGTTTTGATTCAACAATCTCATTTTTGGTAATTTAAGAAATAAATGTGGGTATTCATAATGATGCAATTATAAAATATTTAATAGCAGCACTGTTTACAGTAGCAAAAAATATAGAAATTCAAATGACCAACAAGGATCAGACTTGAATAAATGACAATTTTTCCATAATGCTATGCAACCATTGAAAATAATGATGAGGAAGTATATTTATAGAAAAAAATAAACCCAAAGGAAATGTGCTGAAATGTTAACAGTGGTTGGTGATCTCAAATGATGGGATGATAGGTGATTTTTACTTTTTTCTTTTGTATTATCTATAGTTGTTTCTTTTTTTTTTTTCAGATTTGTAGTCTGAATTTATATTACTTTTGTGGAAAAAGTCCCGTAAGTTATCAGAGACAATGCATGCAAACTGCCTGGTATATACCAGGCGCGATCACTAACAACAGCATGGCTGTTCCACCCTGGTTCCCTCAGCCCCTCTAACCTGGTGCTTCAGCCAGCCCAAAATGCTTTGCATGTCTTGTACCTCTCCCACTTCTGTGCTTTTACAAACGCTCTTGCTGCTGCCTAGAATGTTTTCCTGGACAATGCCTGGTCCCAAACACTGCTTGCTCTGTGAGCCCAAGCCCAAGCAGGCTTCTTCTGGAAGCCCTTGCCAGCTGTCCAGAAGGAGGTAGGCAAAGCCCTTCTTACCACTGGGCTCCCACAATGCTGTGCATACTCCTAGGACAATACCTCCTTCCTCTGTTTTTCTGCATTTATGTGGCCAATATCCATGTCCCTCACTACTCTGAAAATACTAAGACTATGTTTTATGCATATGTATATCCCTAGGGCTGGAGATATTGCGGAACCTCAATATGAAATACACTTTTTGAATGAATGAATGAATGATCAGTGATGAAACCCACATTTGGAAGTCATCGGTCCTGGGACAAACCCAAGATGTGAGTGGGATCCAAGACACCTGTTACCCACTTCCCACCTGCTTCTCACCTTGACAGAGAGGAATGGCCTCACTCCACAGGTGGTAGCCCTGGGGGTGCCGGGTACAAATGGCCATGCTGTGTCCCACCAAGCGGTAGCCGGCGTTGCAGCCAAAGTGGACAGAACCTCCGGGTTGGGTGGTGGTCTGGCCCAGAAGGAAGCCATGGAGCGGAGCCCTTGGCAGGCTGCAGTAGGGGGCTGAACAAGAAGATGAGGTCAGGGGACCACACACAGGTGGGCAGACAGACATGCCCCTTCCTGCATGGCCCGCCTCCATCCCCTCCCCCACAACCTGTCTTTGCTGCTGCCAGGTCTACTGCTATTTAGGAAGGTCTGAGTGGTTAACAATAAAGCCAAAGAAAAGAAAAAGAACAGGAAAGATCATGAAGCATGGGGGGTCCTTTGCGGCCCAGAGGCAGCACTGGTTATGCACCTAAGTTCAGGTTCTCGAAGCCTGTCAGGTCCTAAAGAGACACAGGAACTAGAACCCAATGGGGTTGGTTCTAGAAGGGTATGACTGCAGGGGCATGGACCCTGGAGTCAGTCAGGGCTGTACCCAAGTCCAGCTTCTGGCCCTTCCAGGTCTGTGACTTGGGACAAATCACTGAAGGTCTTCCAACTCCACTCTCCTCACCTGTCTATTGGGATCGGTGATGCTTACCTCATAGGTCTGTGGACCATTTCTATGGGCTGGTGTGTGTAAAGCCCCCAGCCCAGTGCAGGACACTCAGTGCTCAATAAACAGTACCCCTCCCTCTTTCTGCCATGGAGGGAGAGGGGACTGTGGCGACCCAGGACATAAAATCCACAGTCCTAATTCCCCCTCCACGCGTTGCTTCAACTGATGTCACTCACACAACACATAGGCATCGGGTGTCTGTGACGTGCCTGTTCTAAGGCTGGGGACACAACAATGAGGAAACAGACAAAAATCCAAGCTTCAGAGAACTCGCAATAAAGACTCCTGCCAAGGGATTCTCAGGAAAGTTCTGGGAGGCCGGGGTGAGCAAAGGAGCACGCAGAGCATGCCCCTCGGCTGCTGAGAGTCCATGGCAGGCCCGTGCTAAGGGACAATAATGCTGCCAGGCCCTTACGACATCCTCGCACAGTGAGGTCCTCTGGCCTCTTATGTGGTGACTACATTGCTCTGTTGGTGACGTCCGTGTTTTAAATAGTCCCCTGCCAAGCCAGATGCGTTTCCTCGCTCCTGCTGGGCCACCTGTGTCCGTTACATCTCCGTGTCTCCCTCGGTCAGGAACAAGACTCGCGGTTGTGAAACGTACTTCATCACGGCGATGGAGGCGTTTGCAAATTACACAAGTCTACTGTATTTTAATTAAGTACTCATTGTTTCACCATGTAATTAATTCACTTTCTACTTGGCATATGCATTGCAATTACAACTGACTCATTACCCCCAAACATGTGGTTAGTCTTTAAAAAACATCAAGGAAAGGGCAACTCCTTAATGGCTTGCAGCTCCCAGTTTAGCAGCCAGCTTACGGAGACGCTGCTCCACCGCTGCGTTTCGCTTCTGCGGGAGCCACTGCTCGGAACTCAGCCTGGACTCCCGCCGAGGTCCCTTCACGCTTCTTTTTCATCACAAGGAACCATCATGCAGCCGATCACTGACCTGGGGTTGTGGAGCCACGCCCCCTCTTGTATGCACGGGGCAGGGGGACTTGGGGTTGACTTTGCAGAGGAAATGGACTCAGAGTATAAAGGCCTTCTCCTCGCAGGTTCTCCGCGGCTTCACTTGGCTTGCTCTTCCCTGATGCCACGTCCAAGAGTTCTTTAGGACGTCAACTGGCCTGCTAGGTTAGGGCTGGTGCTCCCAAGTAGCTGCCCCATGGAAAGAGATGGACGGAGACAAGTGGAAACTCAGGCGGGCCATAAGGTGACGTCCTTTCTAGCCAATATTCTTTAAAACTTGGTCCAACTCTGTCTGGAATGCAGGGCAAACGCAGCTGGGGGACAGCACTCTGAAGGGGGCCTGGCGCAGGGTGGGACTCCCATGGTCTGACTTCACCTCTGCCTCCAAGCATGCAGAGCCCAGCCCACAGCCCACTAGACCCTCCCACCTTCATAATGGGATCAAGAAGTTTATCTAGTTTCTTTCCAACTGCAGACAGTAATCCCCATGATGGGAGTTCAGATGAATTCGATTTTCTTCATTTCATTGCATTTCCAGGGACAGTTCTACGCTCTTTATGGATTGTTGCCCTGGCCAGCCGTCCGAGTGGCTTGGCCTCTGTTCTGACAGTGCCTAGGAGGTATGGAGTGCAGAGCAGAAGGGAGGCTCCCAGACTTAAAATATAGCCCACCCCTTGGCTGCCTGTCTAACATTTGCCAATTGGAGACCCACATCTTAGGGTTTTTCAGTCTTTAGGAACTGAATTATTAACATTTCAACAGGGGTAAGGATAGGGTCACCTTTAGCCATTAGTAGATCATGTATAATAAACTCCTCCAAAAGACACAGGCTGGCAGTCTGAGCAGAAGAGAGGGAAGAGGTTAAAAGTGGGGAAAGAAGTATAAAAAGGGGAGGCAGGAGAACATCGGGGACCCTTTCATAGCTATAGGTGGGAGAGACTGGGAGGAGAAGTGTGGCCTGTCCCCACAGAGGAGCCCAGCCATGGATGAGGATGTGACCCATGGTGTTTGGAGGGAGAAACTTAAGGGGCTTTGGCCCTCGTCATGAATCCTTCTGCCTGACTCACCTGAATACCGGATCTTAAAGCCCTTCCGGTTGTAGGCGTGGTCAGACGACCAGCGCAGGTACACGGAGTTGCTTGTGCTGGTGACCACCAGGGGAGCCGAGTAATTCCCACTGAGGGCTTTCAGCAGAGGACTTTGTCCTGAGGGACCTGGGATGACAGTACAGCACACAGGATGACAGGCTATCACAGCTATCCAAGACAGATCTGAACCCTTTCCTGTAACCACCTCCTGTTCTGTCCCCTCCGTGAGGCACGAAGGCTGGGATGGCTGGGTAACTGGGTCAGACTCAGCACACTCACTTCTTCCACCCCTCTCGCTGCGTCCACGGGCCTTGCTCAGACCGAGCTTGTCCAACCTGCAGCCCGTGGACCGCATGTGGCCTAGGGCGGCTTTGAACGTGGCTGACACAAATCCGTAAGCTTGCTTAGAGTGGGGGTGGGGGCTGGTAATCAATGGGGTCCTCGCCCAGGATCACCTCACAGCACAGACTTAACCAAGAAGTAGCCTCGATTGCAGGAGTGCTGTCGGGTGCAGCACATCCAGTACAGCAGATTAGCACAGCCTTGGTTACGTGGAACGTCGCTATTGATCTGGCAGTGCATTCTTTCCCACGCCCATCGGAAAGCAGGATCAAAAGCAGTTTGTATTCGCAGGCGATAAACAAGAGTGTACATTCACGGTTTTGTCTCAAGTATGTTACTTCTCTTGCTTTCTGTCACAATACAGTATGAAGACATGTGGGCCATCAGGACATTTTGTAGAACAGAACATATTGGTTCTCTATATTGATGACATTGTATTAATTGGATCTGATGAGCCAGAAGGGACAATTAATGCATTTGTACTCTAGATGATTAAGAGAGTAATCCTACAGAGATTCAGGTGAAATTGTTAGGGCCCAGGGGTCTGGGGCTTGCTGAGACATTTCCTCTAAATTAAACAGCAAGTTATTGCATTTTCCCCTCCTACTACCAGGAAAGAAGTGAGGTGTCTGATAGACTTCTTTGGGGGTTTGGAGGCAGCATAGTCTTCCCTTGGGCATACTGGTATGACCCATTCCTGGGCTGACATTTAGGGCGCTAGCTTTGAGGGGGGGCTAGGTTAAGAAAGGGCTCTGTAGTGGTCCTGGCTGCAGTACAAGCAGCCCTGCTGCTTGGGCCACACAACCCACCAGCTTCTGTGGTATTGGGGTTTCTGTGCTAGAAAGCTCTAACTTGGAGGTTGCAGCATACAAGGTTGGACAATTAATTTAGTGAACTCATCCCAGAAAAAGTGCTCTATACCTCACTGCTGAATATCACTATGGTCACCTTCAGAGTACTCTTTCTGGGAAAGTATACACTGATGTCAGCACCTAGTCCACCCTTCAAAGCAATTTTGGAATTCTTTTTCTGGAATGGCCTTCGGAGCTGTCCTCATTGCCAAGGTTATGACACCTTACTGAGTTGTTGGTACAGTGCTGCCAATGCAAGGGCATGGTGGCAAGTTCGTGAACTGAACTGTCAGATTTTGGGGACAACGACAGCTCTGATGGCCATTCCAGAGAAAGAGTTCCAAAATTGCTTTGAGGGTTGGACTAGGCGCTAGATTCGGTGCATAGCTTCCCAAGGGGAGTACTTCGAAGGACCGTAGTGATACTCAGCAATGAGGTATGTAGCACTTCTTCTAGGATGAGTTCATGAAATTAATTGTCTGACCCCGTAGAACCCTATGGTTCCAAAGCAGCAGAAAAAGGATATAGGATACGACTTACCATCAAAGATCTCAAACTCATCATACTGCTTCTCACTGAGAAAGTACTCCACTGTGAGGGAGATGTTATACTCAGGCTCCACTCTCACCAGCCAAGAGCAGGTCTGGAACTGGGGATAGCTTCCTGGGTAGCTCTGACTCAAGATCACACCCGTGGAGTCTGTCAGAAGCTCATTCGTCGGGCAGTGCACTTGGAGAAAGAGAAATACCAGGTACATGGGATGGAGAAGGAACTAGGCCCAACACATCTGCCAATTTTCTTTGGTGCAAAGGACAGCCATCAGAAAGGTTGTATTTGAGCAAATTCAGACAAGACCCCAACACCATCATTACACTGCTCCAGGGTAGGAGGTGACCTCAGATTCTCTGTCAGTGCTGAGACTCAGGCCGGCCAGCTGGAGCAAATCAAGAAAATTCTGGAGCAGAATGCAGGCTAAAGCTCACTTTTTGGGGAGTGGAGGTGGTTATTTTCGTGGTGGGTGGGTCAGCTCCACTGAAGTAAAGTTACTGGATTTCTCAATTTGGGATTGGGGCAGCCTAATTCTGGGGCTGGTGGCTCCTCTCTTCCTCATTAATAATCCACATTGCAGATTCTCCTTACTCTTGCTTTTCCGGAGGTGGGGGAGAACCTGACCTGTGTCTCCATAGACTGTTACCTATTTGCTGATAACAAGAGCATGCTAGTAACAATAATGATAGCCAACACCGAGCAGTTACTATGTGCCAGGCATCGTTTTAAGGTGTTTTACATTATTACTTCATTCCTTCTAATGAGCCCATGGCAAAAATAACATCATCATGCTTATTTTGCAGGTGAGAAAGCTGAGGCACAGGACAGTTAGGTATCTTGCCTCAGGTCAGCTGCCTCATGAGGAGAGAGCGTTGTTTTTGGTCTTAGTTGGGATAAACTGGTGAAGCGAATTCATCTCCTGTCCAGGCATCATGCTGGAGTGAGGACAGCTGTGGTCTCAGTGGCCTAGATTAGCACACTCATTTGCATTGGAGTAGGGCGAGGTTGGTGGGTGAAGACCAGCCCTCGCCGAAGTCCCAGAACACCCTCCTTCTAACGATCAGTATGTCATTTCCAGGGAATGCCAGTTAGAAAAAAAGAAGACAGAAATAAACATGGCCACTGTGGTCAATTCTCGGGCCTGGACATATAGAAGGGCAGAAAACCTATCTAGAGCAATCACTTACTCACTCAAACGAACGTTCCCCACATGACCGCTCCCTGCCTGGGCAGGGTCTGGGAATGCAGAGAGCACTGACCCCGGGGCTGTGGTCTGGCGAGCTCCAGACCCACAAAGGCATGGCTCCGTGCAAGTACCTTCACATATCGGGGGTGGGCCTTCAAACTGCAGGTAAGTTCCAAGTTTGCAGGTCAGGATTTCATTCCCTACCAGAGTAAAGCCAGGGAGGCACCTGTAGCGTACGATGTCACCTGTCAAAGAGAGACCAACATGGCGATTCCCTAGAGAAGTGTAGGTAGTGCTGATCAGCACCCCTTAATACCACGAACCCATTTCCAGGCAAGACGATTAGGGGCAGTTTGTGTTCTGTTCAGACTTAAATAACCAGCTCAATATCCATCAAATGGCCTGGACAACTGCTGCTCCCCTCTCACAGCACAGCTCTGCTGAGCCTAAGAATGTTTCCACAGTCCAGGAACTTTTTATAGTGTCTTGCATGAATTTATTTCTCAAAAACATACTGACTTGAACCACAGAAGGAAGCCACTTTCCTAGCTCCTCTGCCCAGGTGTGGCACAAAGGAAGAGTGAGTGTAGTCGGTGCAAAGGCAGCTGATGTAACACCAACCCTCTTGCACGGGGCCTACTGTTTCTCTCCATGGTCGGGGAGGAGATGGCCCTGCTGGCCAGCCCCAACCTCTCCCCAGCCCCTCGCAGGGCCCCATCCCGGACGGTTTGGGAGGCAGTACCTATGTTGAACTCTTCATTTTCTGTCACAACTTCAGCATTGGGGAGGATGGTGGGAGGAGGGCACTTGGTGAGTGGATAAGCTGAAAAGGCAAACACAGACAAATCAGGGTGAGAACATCATTCCTGGGACACGTAGTTGGCCATGCATTGCTCAGTCTCCATTCATTTATACAGCAGATACCAATGAGTATGTATCTGTACACAGGTTTAACCCAGTACTATTTTGCTTATCTGCTGGCACCCTTTCTTTTCATGCAAAAGCTAGGAGCCATCTAGAAAGACCAACAATAAAAGAGCATCTAAGAAGGCAGTGACAGTGACTAGCTCGGAAGGCAAGGGGAGAGAAGCATTTCCTGAGCACCTACTATGTGTCGGGCACTTTCACACACTGTTACTTCGCATTCTCCTAACAGCAGATACCTCTGAGAGGTGTTCTCACTCTACTTAGAGGTGGCTGAGATCCAGAGGGTTCAGTTACTTCCCCACCACCCAGGAAGTAAGTGGCAGAGGCAGGGCTGGAATCCAGGTCTTCCCACCCCCAGCATCTAAATACTGTGTGTGGCCTCGGTGAGAGTGGCCACGGAGGTCAGCTTGCTGCCCTTCGGACTTCTGCCTAAACACCTCTGGCTTCAGCGGATTTTCTGAACTGGAAGCCGTCTGCCGGGCAGAGACTGAATCACGTGGGGGTGGAGTTACAGAGGCAAGTTCAGTGTGGACTCTTAACTTGGTTTTCATTCATCACCTGACACAGGGTTAAGTGCTAGATAAATGTTAGCTGCTGCTGCTGACATTATTATTATTATTATTTCCAAACTCATCTCCACCCCTGCTATGTTTTTTAAAGATAGCATTTAAAAAAAAATGACAAATGTAATACCTTGTCAATAAATAGGAGATTTTCTATGAAAATAGTAGGAGGAAAATTCATCTCATCCATAGGCCTCTTAGAGATAACCACTAACACTTTATGGTAAGTGCTTAGAGTATTTATTCTCTGCATATATAAATATTTTCTCTTACAGAAGTGGCATCATGTTTTATACTTTGTGTTGATCCTTATGTAGTTACTATTCTAAGAATTTTCCCATGCAATTAAATTTCTTCAAAAACATGATTAAAATGACTTTATAGGATATAATTTTATGATCTACTAGAATTTATTTAATACTCTATTGTTAACCACTTAAGTTTCTACAATTTTGCAATGTAAAATAAAATGGTGATGAATATTCTACTATATATGCATCTTTTATGATTTTTTTCTTTGTTTAACAGTTGGAATGATTAAAGTGTCTGACCTTTTAAAAGTACGGGCATCTCCTACTGAATGTCAGTAATCCATTCCTGGAAATCAGATATTCTCTGTAAAGATGCTAACTAGGAGCCTACTTCCCATTATTTTATGAGTGAAGGGGAAAAAAATCATAATGTGTAATCCCAAAGCACAAAAAGTATTTAAAATAAAATACACATGTATGTATATGTATACATATAAACACATTTATGTAGTATATGTATATATGTATATGTATGTATATCTATATATGCAACAAACCATTATGCTGGAAGTTAAATACTTAAAACATCACTTCATGTCACCCAACAATTAATACAATAAAACAGCAGTTCAATGCATTGCAACACATACACTTTGCAAATTGCACATAAACATTCAGTGCAGCATGCGAACTTTCTCAGCTTGAGACACTGTAAAACTCTAGGCAGAAACAAGGGCTAAATACAAAAGACAGTGAGAACGTGTTCAGGACAGCTGTAGGTGGTAGAGCACAGCTCACAGTGAACACCACGCTGTGATAACTCTCAGAGCCAGCAGATCTGGGACACGCACTCCAAATACTCACAAGGGATTGTGGCATTTTACCAGTTGTAGTTGGAATGTGACTTAGGATGTTTTCTGCCTATAGTTTTATTTAAACTGTTGTATTATGCTTTGAGGATTTAACTTTAATTTTTTTTCTACAGACGTGTCAGCTGAAAAACATCGCATTGAGCAACACATAAGCTTTATGAAGTGTGAATATTAAAAACAAGAGGCATTCCTGGGGCAACCAAGCAGGGTTAACTTTGATTTAACATAAACTGAGGAGGACCATGACTGCATCTGACGCTTGTTTCTGTTGTTGTCTCCCGGAAAATTGCTCCAATGTACAACCGGCAACAGAGCGCCCGTTTCTCCAACACTGGGCACAATCTTTCTTCTTTTTCTCCTTTTCAAAAATTTTATTAAATTCATTGTGGTGACATTTGTTAATAAAATTGTATAGGTTTCAAGTGTATAATTCTGTAACACATTATCTGTACATTGCATTGTGTGTGCACCACCCAAAGTCAAATCTCCTTCTGTGACCATGTATCTGACCCGCTTTCTGCCTGTAAGCGTCATACTTTTGTCTATGAGTTTCCGTTGGTTTGTTTCGTTCGTTTGTTGCTTTCATTTTTATATCCCACATCTGAGTGAAATCACATGGTTCCTGACATTTTCTTTCTGACTTATTTCGCATGTTGTCGCAAATGGCAATATGTCATCTTTTCTTATGGCTGAGTAGTATTCCATTGTGTATATGTACCACATCTTTTTTTATCCAATCATCTACTGAAGGACACTTTGGTTGTTTCTTTGTCCTGGCCACTGTGAATCATGCTGCCATGAACATGGGGGTACATAGGAGGGCTGTCTGGAAAGTATCCAGCCATGTAATATGAAAAATAGAGGCATTTATGGCTGGATTTTTTCCCAGACAGCCCTCGTATGTCTTTGTGAATAAGCATTTTCAAAATTTTCAGGTAGAACCTAGGAGAAGGACTGCTGGGTCACATGGTATCTCTATTCTTAATTTTCTGAGGAACCTCCATACTATTTTCTATAGTAGCTACATCAATTTACATTCCCATTAGTAGTGTATAAAGGTTGCTTTTTCTCCACAACCTCTTCAACACTTGTTATTGCTTGTCTTGTTGATAATAGCCATTCTAAGAGGTATAAGGTAGTATCTCATTGTGGTTTTGATGTGCATTTTTCTAATAGCTAGTGAAGTTGAGCACTTTTCCATATATCTGTTGGCCATTTGTATGTCTGCTTGGGAAAAGTCTCTGTTCAGGTCCTCTGCCCATTTTTTAATTGGATTGTTTAGTGTTTTATTGTTGGGTTGTATGAGTTCTTTGTATATTTTGAATATTAACCCCTTATTGGAGGTGTTGTTTGAAACTATCTTCTCCCATTTGGTTGGCTGCCTCTTGGTTTTGTTGATGGTTTCTTTTGCTGTGCAGAAGCTTTTCAGTTTGATATAGTCCCATTCGTTTACTTTTGCTTTTACTTCCCTTGCATTTGAGGTCAAATTAATAAAATCCAAGGTCTATAAGTTTACTACTTATGTTTTCTTCTATGTATTTTATTATATCAGGTCTTACATTTAGGTCTTTGATCCATTTTGACTTAATTTTTGTGTATGGTGACAAATAGCAGTCTAGTTTCATTCTTTTACATGTGGCTTTCCAATTTTCCCAACACCATTTATTGAGGAGGCTTTCTTTTTTCCATGGTTTTTATTCCTTTGTCAAAAATTATTTGCCTATATCTATGGGCTCTCAGTTGTGTCTATTAGTCTGCCAATATCATGCTGTTTTGATTACTGTTGCTTTGTAGTATATCTTGATGTCAGGGTGTATGATACAGCATACATTTATGATGAAAACACTCAATAAAATAGGAATAGAAGAAAAATACCTTAATATAATAAAGGCCATATATGACAAACCCTCAGCTAATATGATACTCAATAATGAAAAACTGAAAGTTTTTTCTCAAAGGAGCAAGTCAAGGATGCCTACACTTATAGTACTGGAAGTCCTAGCCAGAGCAATCAGGCAAGAGAAAGAAATAAAAGGCACCCACATTGGGTATAAAGAAGTAAAACTGTCACGTTTTGCAGATGACATGATTCTTTATACCGAAAAACCTAAAGACCCCACGGAAAAATTATTAGAAACAATAAACTAATACAATAAAGTTTCCAGATACAAAATCAATGTACAAAAGTCCATTGTATTCCTATATATGAATTTTCAGAAAAAGAAATAAAAAGAAAAGCCAATTCCTTTTGCAACTGCAACAAAAAGAATAAAATACCTAGGAATAAACTTAAAAAATAAAAAGATGTGAAGGACCTATGCAATGAAAAGCACAAGACATGAAAACAAACTGAAGAAGACACAAAGAAATAAAAAGATATTCTGTGTTCATGGATTGGAAGAATCAACATAGTTAAAATAGCCATATTACCCAAAACACAGATTTAATGCAATCCCCATTAAAACTGCTATCATTCTTCTTTCATCTTATTTATTAAAGGATCATCTATTGAGAATTACCCTGAGTCAGGCACCGTGTTAGCTGTTGAGGACGGAAGAGGAAACGGACACAGTCCTGCTCTCACAGAATTAAGAGCCCATTGAGGGAAATGGTCATCAATCTTAATTTTTGTCAACTTGATAAACAACAAAAAGAACAGAATTTATTTTCTTTTAGTTGGCATTGATAACTAGTTAGGTTAAACATTTTTCATGTGTTAATGGTTATTTGCATTTTTTTTTTAATTCTCTATTCACGTCCTTTGCCCCTATTTTTCTTATGAATTTGAAGAACTCTATGTATATTTTGCCTGTTAAATATATTTTCCTAATTTATCATTTGCTTATGTTTATTACGGCACTCTTTTGATTTGTAGAAGTATTAAATTTTTATTTAGTCAATTTTCAATGTTTATAGAGTTTTTAAAAATGTTTATAGAGTTTCAAATGTTTATAGAATTTTTAAAAAATGTTTATAGGGTTACAATGTTTATAGAGTTTTAAAAAAATTTAATACCTTCCATTCTCAGCCTCATGTTTACCTATAAAACATACCTTCTAAAACCTTCTAAGACATACTTAACTTTTCCAGAAAAATATCAGTAAAAAGAAATCCCCACCTAAACACAGCCTGGATAGTTTATACAAGAGCTGTCCAGAAAAAAATCCAGCCACAAATGCCTGTTTTTCATAGAACATGGCTGGATTCTTTCCGGCAGCCTTCATGTTTTGTGGTTACTAGTTCAATCAGGTGATTTCCCATTACATTTTTAAAGTTACATTTTAAAAAAATTACAAATTTTGCTCAGTGCAGAAAACTGGTGAAATACTGAAAAGCAGTAAAACAAAAACTCTTCAAGTCCTACCACCTGGGCATAACCATTGTTAGCATTGGGGTGTATGACCTTTGATGTTTTACAGACCACCCCCCTTTCCCCAATACACACTGTATCTACCATGTTATTGCTACAGAACTCTATCAGGGGACATTTAAGCCTCCTCCGTTTCATTTTGTCCCTATCCTCCTTCCTCTCCGTGGGGGTGAGGCACTGGTACAGCGTAGCCAGACTCCACTATGCCTTGGCATGCCAACCGGTGGGGAGGGCTCATTGCTTTACGTCAAGCGGCAGTCAGCTCAGTAATAACCACTGCAGATCACTGTATTCTTCCTCACTCTTTCTGGATATGTTTTCTCATGCTGATGGCTGTGTTGGATTGGTCATTCATTTGAAGCTTTTAAATCCAAGTTAATTGAGGGAAAAAATGTGATTCATTTCACATGGTTCAGTTCTTTTTAGAAGATGACTCAGGGCTCTGCTCTTGGCTTTGTGGATCAAGCCCAGCTAATATTAAAATGCCTTTTTTTTGAGGGGGGGGGGTCTTGTTCCTTGTTTCTCTCTTAAGAATCTCACACAGAGGTGTGGCTGTGGTCTAGGTTATGAGTCCATAATTACTGTATCCTTTGGTTATACCATTATTTGAGCTCCCCAAATCAACTGCTTTTGTTCACTTTACAATATAAAATAAACATTTCAAAAAAAAAATAAAATAAACATTTCCCTTAATCAACGAATTGTATTCTATGTGAATGATTTTTAATGACTATATTTTTTCCAATGTGCATATGTGTGTAGTTCATAATTTGCACACCCGATCTCCTATTATTTTACACTTGAATTGTTTCTAATTTACCTGTTATAAGAAACATTTGAAGGAACACCTTTATGTTCATATCTTTGCAGAATTCTCAGAAATAGGATCAGAGAGTATGAGATCATTGTTAATTAGGAAACTTGCTTGTAAGTAACACAAATCAACTTGGGGTAGAACAAGCACAAAGCCTCTCCGAGAAGAGAACCGAGGGGACTTTGTAGCCAGACTTCGTAAAGGGCGAGGACAGGAACTGAAGGGCTGCCAGGGACCCAGGAACCTCCCCCCCACCCCCGTGTCTCAGTCATTCTCTTTCTGCATGTAGGATTCTCCTATTTCTCAGTCTACACAGACGGTAGAAGATAGGCAACTCATTGCACCTGAATTTGTATCTTCTCTCTTTAGGAGAGGACTCCAGGCAGAAGCAGAATCCCTTAGGTTCAATTTTCAAGTTCCCAAGAGTGTTCATGTGATTACCTCTGCTGGAGCCAGGTCAGGTGCCTACCTGTGGTTCAAACTACCGTGCTGGGGCTTGGGTGTATGTGGAGGGTGTCACGATGTACAAACATAGCTGACAAGTGCCCATGTGAGAGGGGTAGTTAAGGAGATCATTATGAGCTGTACAGACACCAGAAAATGTTGTGACTGTAGTTATTCACATTGTGTTAAGCTTTTAATATGTTTTCTCCAACTGCTCACCAACAACTGGGCATCTCCCTGCAACCTTTCCAACAAGATTATCAATTTGTCTTTACAGATTGCTATCTAATACAAAAAAATCCAATTTTCCCATTTAATGCTTTCTGCTTTGAATTCTATTTTTTTTCAATTGTTATTGTTGTTTGTGTTGCCAAATATGTCACCATCCACCCTTTTATTTTTTAAATTGTCACTTTATTTTAGTTGTGTTCCTGGAATGGAAAATGTAATTAGATTTTATTTAACCTAATCTAAGAGTCTTTGTATTTTTTATAGAAAACTGGGCTTTAACAAATTTGTATTTGTTATAATAATTGAATGTTATTTTACTGATTTATCTTATTCTGTGTTTTCTCTGTTTTCCACCTCTCATATACGGACTGTGCTTTGCTTACTAGTGAGTTGATGTGAATGATGGGAATGCGAGGCCTCACTCTGCTATCGCTAAGCTTGAACTTGACACTAAGGAGCAACGTCATGTGCCTCTCTGCCTTAGCAGTGTGGAAGAGGAGAAAAACTTAAATTTATGGAGCCCTGTGCTGGAAGATGTCACGTAACTCTGAAGACATTGAGGCTGAGAAGCTGTGTAAACTCATTCAAAGTCACATGACTGGGAATGGTGGAGCCAGGGGTCAAGCCCAGCCTGGACCGGAGAGCCCTGCTCACCAGGCCAAGCTTCCATACTGACCAGAGAAGGCGACGGCGAAGATCCCACCCGTGGCCGCATCACGGTGGAACCTGAGCAGGACCTGGTTGGTGGAGCTGTGCACTGTTTTCTTGGCCAAGTTCCTGGAGAAAACTCCAAGCTGTGGAGCTGTCTGCTGTGGCCCATCCCTGCAATAGGAAAGAAGGTCCTGGCATGTCACAAGTCACTATGGCTGCTTGCTCTACCTGGTGCCATCAGCGAACTTAAGAGAGACCTGGAGTGTGTGGCTGTGACTTTTCTAGCACCCAGCACTGTCTTTCCCCAACGTCCTAAACTCAACACTTCTCTTCCATCTCTCCCAACTTGGTCTCCCAGCAAAGTTGATCGAGCTGGTGAAGCCCATGTTGATTTCTGATTCGCCTGATTCCTCACCGGCCCAGCTTCTATAATGGATGGGCTCCTGGGGCAACACTCCCACCTGAGAAGCAGGGGCCACGGCGCAGGCCTCTCAGCCCGAGGCAGCACTGGCCCAGGGCGATGGGAAAGGTGCAGGAAGCTCACACCACTGTCTCTGCCAGCCGCCTTTCCTTGTCCCCCAGGCAAAGAGACATAACCAGGGGCAGAGGATTTCTTCCCTGAAAACTTAGCTAGTCCCTTCTTCCATCTGTTCCTCACCAGGTTTGGCGTTTAAGCTGGAAATTAACCCAGGTCCGTCTGGTTACAGTGATCCATCCCTGGGGATTTGTTGGGGGGATGGGTATTCCCACTATCCCCTATTGATCCCCAGAATGGCAGTAACCATCAAACAAAGGAATTTTAAAATTATATCTTTGTCCAAAGATGGAGTAGTTTTGGGGGAAAAACTGTCTCAGAAACCGTACTTATCCACCAATAATTTTCATTCCTATTCTAAAATGAACTCAGGATATTCTAACTATATAACTCAAAGCTGAGCTGTGTAGTTCGTCACCATTAGGGCACATGCAGCTATTTACTATTAAATTAATTAAAATGAAATAAGGCTTAAAAATCAGCTCCTCAGTTCACTCTAGTCTCATCCAAGTCCTCAGTACCACCCGTGGCTCGTGGCTACCACAGTGGACAGCACAGACGTAGAACGTTTCCGTCATGGCAGAAAGTTCTGTCAGACAGCACTGGCCCAGCAGGAGATGCCTGGGGGGCCTCCCAAAGTTCACCCCAAAGCTCTTTCATTAGTCTGGGCAGCTTAACTTAGGGAAGTGTGGAATGTTAGTTTGGAAAGTCTGTGTACCTACGACCACTCCCAGTCACACACCCATTGGTACTTCCACGGACCGCTGGCAGGACCCCAGGCTGGAACCACTGCCCTCCCATTCCTCTCCCTTCAAGGGGTCCTTAGGGCTAACTGAGGCTGAGCCCTCATTCCCCTGTGTCTCTTGGAAACGCAGGAGGCTGAGGGTCATATAAATCCATTCAGCTCTCGGTGTTCTGAACAAATAGACGGGAAATCCAGCTTAGAGCCCAGCGAATGCCCCTCTCTGACTGGTGCCGACACGGCAGCTGGCCCTACCAGATGGTGATGAAGTCTCCGGAGGGCTCTGTCTGCAGCAGGCTGAGGTTAAGGCGGACACCATGACCGGTGGGCACGGTGATCAGCCAGACGCAGTCCTGAGAACTGGAGTATGGACTGGGGAAGCCGGGGGAGTACACAGTGCCGTTGGAGGAGGTGACGTTCCCACCACAGGGGACTGCAGGGAGGGAACACGAAGACATGAGTGCTGGAGGCCGCCGCCTGCCTGAGAATTCAGATGATTTCCTAATGAAGTCCCAGCTCCCAGCACAAATCATTCTGGTCAAGGAGATGGGGGTGGGGTGGCGTGGGGAGAGGTGATGGGGCTGAGATGGCCAGTCCTGGCTTTCCCTACCAGTCCAAACACACCACGGCCTACCGGGCCCTGGTCTTCAGTGCAGGTGCCTCAGTGGACCTGCCTCAGCCCCTGGCCTCCCGGTCCCTCCATCTTGGGGACGAGAGCTGCCCAGAAGGAAGGACTCACTAAAGCTTTCCCCTCTCTTTTCCTAGAAATTGGGGGTGCAGCAGATGTTAGTGTCAAGGTGCAGTACTCTTGCTGAGAAGAGACAAAAGGGAGAAAGGACACCACAGCACACAGTCCTGTCACATGGCACTCACAGTCCATTGGGATTGAGTCACATGGACTGGCATTTACAGTACTGGGGGTGCATACCATCTGTGCGGAATGCCACAGGAACATTCAGGGAGCCCCTAATCTGGTTTCGTGAGGGTAGGGAAGGATTCCTGCTGGAATTCACATTTAGACTCAGACCTGAAGGATGAAGGGCTAAGCAAGCAAGGCAGGAGAGGAGAGCAATGCTCTACGAGGAAGGAACAGCATGCGCTAAATACCGGAGCTAAGAGGACACATGGGAAAACTGAAGGTCTTTGGGCTTAGCTGGAGTGTAAAGTCTGTGAGAGTGGAGGACACCAGGAGGTGAGCGGGAAGCAGGCCCTGGGTGACATGGTGCGCTCCATTAAGGGGTCTGCAATTTACTCCAAGGGAGATGGGGATGCCTTGCTAACTTCTGAGTAGGGGAGTGTCAGGAGTATACTGATGGTTTGGAGGACTCACTCCAGCTACATGGTGACAAATGGATCGAGGAGTACAAAACTGAGGGTTGGGAGAGCCTCATCCAAGTGGCGGCCTGGATTAAGGCGGAGGCCTTGAACAGAAAGAAGGGGATGCATTTGAAAGAAAAATCAGGATGCAGAATTAGGAAGACGTGGTGAAGATGGCAGATAAGCGACAGGGTAGATGTCTCAATGACGAGCTCAGTAACCCGGGGACCAGAGGTGCCTTCAGTACATGAGGCTTCCAGTTTAATGGCAGAAAGACAATGAGTTCAGTTTTGAATATGTTGAAATTTAGATGCCTCAGGATAAGTGGAAAAAAAAGAGAGAAAAGATGACCAAAGAACTGCACAGACAGAAAGGTAATTGGAAAAGCAAGAGACTAAGGCGTCAAAGAAGCCAAGGGAAGAACTTTCTCAGGAGGGAAAAGGGCTCTTATGACTCAAGATGTCCAGCTGAGCACTGCTCTTTTCTCTCCCCTGTGATGCCACAAAAAAAGACTAAGTGTAAAAGGAAGTACAGGGAGGAAGGCCCACAGTGAAGCTTGTTGCAGAGCAAGCGCTCAACCAGCACGTCATGATGCTGTTATGCACGGGGACAGTTCTGGAAATCTGACAAACAAACTGGGCGTTGAAGAGTCTTAGAAGTTGCGATCTCATCTGCCAACACCAGCACAGCTCAGTTCTGCCAACGAGGTGTTTTGCTGTGGAGAGTTAATATTTCAAGCGCGCTCTGTGAAGCAGTTGCTGTGCTGGGCACGTTACACGAGCCATCTTGAAACCCTCCCAGCTCTTACGAAGTCGAGATGAGAAGCCCTGTTCTGCGAAGGAAGAAACCGAAGCTCAGAGAGGCTAAGTGGTTTAGGGATGGAGTCCAGGGTGATGTGACCCAGGAGCCGAGGTACTTTCTCCTGGACTGTGCTCTCCTCCTTTTCAAGACAAAATCCCAGTTTTTTCTCCAGGAAAATGCTGAGCCCCACGAATGAAAAATAGAGGACAATGGAATGGTGGTGAGCAGATGGGGGTATAGGCAGCACATGCTCTGGGTCTTCTCCTGTCCTGGTCCTGGTTAATGAAGACCCAGGAAGGTGTCACCTCTAGCTCCCTGGTATATCAGCTTAGACCTCTCTAGGTACATGGAGGAAGAAGAGAATCAGGAGGGAAGGGCAGGTGAAGAGGGAAACAAGAAGTTTCCTAGAAAGAGGCTTTATTCTCTTCTCCCTTTGCGAAGCTGTCACGATGAACTCTACTTTTATATTCCTGGCTCCTACACCTTCATGCAGAGTCTTCCCTTCTGACTGGGGACTTCTAGCCCATCAGGTCGGATATTCCCAAGGGTTGAGTACGTTTTCCCTTGGCCATGGCCCACGTCTCCTCTCTAGCAGTGGCCCAGAGTTCTGGCCCCAGGACACTTCCCTGGATAGGATGGGTCCTATCCATAGGAAAACAGATGGACAAGGTTTGCCGGGACCTCCCAGCATGGATGATCCTCTGGGGCAGGCAGGACTACTAAGAAAAATCCTAAAGGATGCAGGAGGGACATACCTTCACACCTGGGCAGGGGATGGTCCCAGTTCCGGTTGGTGCCATGCTGACATGTGAGGACAGGGTGGCCCATCAGTTGATATCCTGAAAGGCACTCGAAGGTCACTGATTGTCCGACATTGTAGCCAGCTCCCCTCACAATGCCATTGGCAAAAGGCTCTGGGTCTGGGCACTCTTGAAGTTCATAGGCTGAAAAAGATCAGGAGAGAAGGCTACTGTATTCTCTCTGAGCATTTCCTCCTCAGCCAGAACACAGGAGTGGCAGAGAGTTACCATAGTGATAAAGCACCAAGAAAGACTTGAGCGCAGGCAGAACTTTGTCATTTGTTAGTTGTTGGCTTTGGGCAAGTTATTTACCCCCTCTGTGCGTCAGATTTCTTATTTAGAAAATGGTTATTGTGAGGATTAAGTAGGATAATACATGCAGAGCTCTTTGCACTGTACTGGCACATAGTAAGAGTTCAATAAATGTTATGTATCATTATTGTTTCCATGGGAAAAAGAGGCTCAAGGAAGATAATGCTAGACTGAACCATTATTTTCGAGCACCACCTTGGGGCCAGGTGTTGATCTGGTTCTTTCATGTTGTTTATCTCATTTAACCATGAGGACAATGATCCAGATCACAGACATAGAAAGCAGTGAGGACTTGAGTGAGGTCTTTTCAACTCTGAGAACCTATCAGGAAAGAAGTAACTCAGCGGGAACAAGCAATACCTGTGGCGAGGAGAGAAACTTTTCAGAGGGAATAGCTGGGTTAAAAGGAATATGTGACTGTCATACGAGAAAGTACCCCCCAAAGACCAAGAAGGCTGCTTCCATGAGAAAGGGTGGGCCTGACTCAACACCTTAATGGAAATCGCTGAGGCCTGCCTAACAGGGAGAGGTCGCTGAGGGCTTTGCTGGGCATGTGCCACAGAGCACAGCCTTCGATTGATTGGATCTGCAGGACAAAGAATAGCCTTTGTGGCAGTAATTGGACCTACCTACCCTCCACAGGAAATCGACAGTGGAAGTAGAAGGAATGTTCCTGAAGCGGAAATTCTCAGTGGAACTAGTGGAAGCCCAGTGACTGCTCCAAGGAAGTGCATGTATTCTCACATATAATAATAATAATAACAATGATCGTGAAGCTGATGTTTCCTAAGTACACCTGCTGTGACGGTGTCTGTGTTATGTGTTTCCATTTAATATGTACAAAGAAGTCTTCATGGGAAGAACTGGGCAGGTTTCACTGAAAAAAATCATCAAGGTAGATGGGTGTGCCAAAAAATTGAGCAGCCTATAGTGGGAGTGGGAGAGATGGTCAGCCAGAAGAGAGATGTGGCCCTGTCGGCAGCTGGGGGTTTGGGTGAAAGTCTTCATGGAAGCAGGGAGCCTGTTGCCCAAGAAGGTGACCGAATGGGTGGGTTGAGCTTTTAAAGAGAAGTGTCAGTGGCAATGTGTGGACTCAACAGTTCTTTATAAACACAGCCTCTTGAGAAGTTTTAATGGAATTTAAGTTGAGCCTGTCAGACTGGGAGACCTGGGTTAGGAGCAGCTTATGTCATTATTAAACATTGGGGAGGTGGATTTTATCTGAAGAAGGGAAAACCCAGCTTAGGAAATTCAGAGTATCTCATAGAAGGAATTTTGAGAAAAATAAGGGGTTGGATTTCTTCCAAAGAAAGTTGAGGGACCACAGAAAGGGGGCCTACTTGATAGCAACAGCTTCAGTGATGACAGGTGGCTCCTGGGAGACGAAAAACCTGAGGTGAGTGGTTAGAGCTTCTTTACAAGGTACAGCTCCACAGGGTTAAGGAAGATGTCAGTGGAGAGTGTGGGTCTTCTGGGCAGGAAGGATTATTTCAGTCTGTGACAAACTGTAAGAACTCAGTGGGAGTACCTGGGCTGTTTGCACAGACAGCCTAGCACAAGAGTCTGGGGCCATCACAAATGAGAAGGCTTAGTGGAAGTCGAGGTCAAGTTGGCGGGGAGCAGCTGCCCTGAAACCAAGAGCAGTTCCACAGGTGTCATCAGTGCTGTGGCATGTGGGCAGGCCCTCAGGGAGTAGCTGGGCCGGTGACCCAAGCGAAGCGCGCCACAAAGGTGAAGGCTGGGGCGAGGCTGAGCTCAAGATCAGGGCTCCGTGGATGGAGGGGGGTCTCTTCCATGAGAGGCGGTTGATGGAGCCCAAGGGACTTAGAGGAACAGCTTTTATAAGGACAAGTGGGCTTATCACACAGGGAATGAGGTGAGAGTGCTTCCATCACATGGACTCAGAGGGCAGGGCTGTGCCCATCACAGGCCCAAAGGCACGGTGGGTGGGGTAGAACCCAGGGCGGTTGCCCCTGTCACAACCGTGGCATCATCAGTACTGCATTTACCGAAGAGCAGAAGCCTCAGGGAGAGCACGGGGCCTGTCGGAGGGTGCTATGAGCTGACTTGTGTCATCCACAAATCCATGTGTTGGAGCCCTGGCCCCCAGTCCGTCAGAATGTGACCTTATTTGGAAATCAGGCCTTTAGCTGCCTTTACCTAAATTATAATGAGGTCATTAGGGTGGGTCCCAATCCAATGTGACTGGTGTCCTTCTGAAAAAGGGAACTTTGGAGACAGACAGACACATAGGGAGAACGCCATGAAGAAGATGAAGCCAGAGATGGGGGTGATGCTTCTACAAGCCAAGACACGTCAAAGGCTGCCTGCAAACCACCAGGAGCCAGGAGAGAGGCACAGCCCTCAGAAGGAACCTGGATCTCAGGACTTCCAGCTTCCAGAACTGAGAGAGAATACCTTTCTGTTGTTTAACCTAACCCAGTCTGTGCTACGTTGTTACCGCAGCCCTAGCAAACTAATGCACAGGGGACGCCCGAGAGAGGCCTGCATCTGTCCCAGAGAGGAATGCTGACCATGTCTTTGGGCCGGAGTCTTTTCTGTGACAGACTGTGGCCATCTGATGCATCATGGTGACAGCCTCACCCCACCCACTTAACAGGCACTGGCAATCTTGGTTGCGGTGGGCCGCTGTGACAAGCCCACACACAGCTTCACAGGGGTGGCGGCTTCCTTGCGACCGAGGAAGATGGAGTGCCACTCTCTGGGTAAGAGCTGTGTCTCCTCCCGGCCACTTCATTGCTGTGGCAGGCCCAGCGCCTTCCCCTGTAGTGACAAGCCCAACCACGCTCACTGACGTTCCCTCCAGAGGGGACACGGTGTCCCGAGGAGGCAGCACCTGTGTAACCTGTCCAGTGCGCCCGCCTCGCAGAACACCCCTTAAAGCCTTCCCTAGGTGACAGGCCCAGATCCACGCCAGCAGTCACCTCTAGTAAGGGACGAGAAAGACGGTGCCAGGACATCGTATTTACGGAGTATTCTACATTTATGCAGAAAACACACCCAAATAATCCTCGAAGCACTACGTACGTCCGCAGGTGCATAGACCACGTGTGCCAACACGTGGAGAAGGAGCTGGAACGCTCACCTCCGAACCACAGCGCCTGTTCTGAGGGGCGGCACCGGGGCTGGGGCCAAAGAGCGCTTTAATTTCTTTCTCTCTTCCTCTTCCTTTCTTTTAAACAAGGTGAGTGTGTTTGTAAACTGCATGATTGTAAATTAGCTTGATAAAAGGAAATTGTAAAACGGTATTTATAACATGATCCCATTTGGGTTAAGATATACTAATACCGGCTCCCTCGCCCACCTTGTTTCTACGACTAGGTCGGGAAGCGAGTCGGTGGGTCGGCCAGGAGCTTTCCGGCCCGTGGGTGCCGTGGTGCCCCAGGGCATGCGTTTTCAGCAGATGTCACGTGACACCACACTCATGAAGGGACTGTGCAGTCTTGCGTGACTGTGAACGTTTTGTGTAGTGAATTGTAACCGACTGTGGGAATGAGACAAAAGGCGGAGACAGGATTCCGCCCCCCGCACTGGAGAACGGGCCGTGAGTCTGAGCGGTCGTTAAACAGGTAGGTTGTTAAGTGAGGAGTGGCTGTGTAATTGTATCGATACGTGTACAAAAAGTGGGGAACTCAAACTGTTGAGAGTTGATATCTCTGCAGAAGGTGGGGTTGGAAGTGGGATTATGGGAAAATTCTGACTTTCTATGGTGCACTTGTAAAAGCAGCCGTAATATTTTAATTTTAAAAACCAGCATGTATTAGTTTTGGGAAAAAAAAATCTAAAAATGTGAATAAAAACCAGCAGAAGAATCCGGGAAAACTGGTTAGAACAACTGGTTTGGTCAGCCACGGCAGGGAAGCATCCGAGAGAGAAGTCGGGCCACCGCCAACAGCCACACGAGGGGGGCACAGTGTGCAGCAGTCACAGGTCACGGTCCCTCTCCCGGGGAAGCCTGAATGGGAGTGGACGAGGCTTGTGCCGGGGCAAACATGCCAGAAGGAGAGGGGTCCGTCACAGGATTGCAGCCCAGGCCACGACTGCGCTGGGCCTCACCCAGGAAAACCCTCGGTCGGAGTAAACGGGCCTGTCTCACGGTGAAGGCCCACTGCGCTCTCCTGGGATGGTTACTGGAATCCTCCATTATGTCATACAGGGGGGGACCCAGCGGGAGTGTGTAATCCTCCCAAGGCCAAGGGAAGTAGCAGCTGGACACTCGGGGAAGCCTAAATGGGACACTGGCTCAGGAGAAGTGGCTGGCTATCAGGCGTGGACTGAGGTTGACCTCTGACGGCGCTGTTGGGCGAGCCACCCCAGAAGGCTTGTGCAGTGGAGCTGGGCCGTCTCAGCTGGGCCAGAGGGACAGGCCATGGCACAGACCCTGCGGATAGGCTGGCGGCCGCCCTCAGCCCTTCCTGTGTTCTCCTGCCCTCCATGGGTGGCTGGGAAGATGCGTGGTTGTGGGTAAGAGATGGGGATGGACAGAGGGGCAAACGGGGTCACCTCTGTCCTTACCTTGATACTCCAGCTTGAAGCCTGGCCGGTTCTGGGAGTGGTCGCTGTGGAAATACACGGTGGTCTCGTGGGACGTGGAGAGCAGGGCGCCCGGAAGCTCGCTGCCGCTGAATCTGCCCATCACGCGGCTGGTCTCGTACGGGCCGTTCCGGATTTCTATGAAGTCATGGTTGGGCTCGGTGGAGAAGTTCAGGAACTGGATGTGAGCTCCTGGGAGCAAGACAGAGGCAGACAGTGCCCCAAGCAATAGCGTCCTGCTTCCAAGGTGCCGCCTGTGAAAGCATTTCCTGCCAGAGCCCCACCGTGTCCCTACAACTGACTTCCCACCGATTAGGATTCCCAGCATGCACTTGGGGTGTTGCCAGTCCAGGCCGGCCTCTTGTCCCCGGGCAGGACAGCACTGAAAACGTGTTGTTCACTCAAAGGGAAAGGCGTCTGTCCTTTCAGAGCTCCATCTCGAGTCCATTTTATTTTATTGAAAACAAAATGATCACTGATTTAATTTGTGATTCTTATGTCTAATATCAGTATAAAGATAGCTTACTAAAATAAACTAGTTACTTAAAAATAACATCCCTGCACACCCCATTGAAAGACATAAACTTCAAGTCTGGTATTTTCTGGGACACTTAGGATAATTGAGAAATACAAGGCTTAGGAGAATATATTGTCCCATCTGTTCCATTAAGAAGTGAAGTTTATACTTTGAGATCTTACTGTTTTAATCAAGATCTCCTAACAACCTGACAGGCTAAATGGCTAATTAAGTCCTTAACTTAGATACAGTAAACTCTCCGTTAACTGGAACTCAAGCAACCTGCACTCTCAAGCAACCGGCACAATGTTTTGCTGGTTATTTGAGATTTTGCCAGTTGCTTGAGAGTGCTGGTTGCTGGAGTTCTGGTTAATAGAGAATCTACTTAGATTTATCCAGCATCTATCAATCCCCATGGGTGCCAGTTATCTGAGAGTCTACTGTATTAATATATTCTTTGGAGAATGGAGGTGGGAATATTAATATTTGTTTATGATAAGATTTCTTAAAATCAGGTGAATCTTAAAATGATATTGAAGAAATACATTTACTGAGCATAGGAAAATGTCCTCAATGGTAGTTGTGAAAATCTGATTGCAAAATAGTAGGTTGTATATAATTCTCATTTTTGTATTTAAAAACTAGAAGAATACTCATTGCTTCACTGACAATATGTATTGAACGTTTGCCATGCATCAGGCCTGTGTTAGGCACTGCACAGTGATGAACAAGACCTCAAGGCCTTTGTGTTCATGGGGGTTCCTTTTTAATGGTGAGGACTAAGTTGTTAGTGAGGGCATGGTGGGATTACTGATCATCTTAATTTTAAAATTTGCTCCTATGTGCTTTCTAATTTGCTTAGAATGAGCTCATACCTGTGATTGTTTTTGCATCTCCTTATTTGAAGAATAAAAAGACTTGACATATAACGTCGAAGACACTTCATGTTTCCTGCCCTGTCCCATGTCCCACTTCCCTCCACAGTGGCAGTCACTCTCGTGAACTTGGAAGATATCTTTCCAGTTCATGTTCTGGAGATTCTTAAATGATATCTGGATTTATTTGTTTTAAACATTCACATCAATGATATACTTTACATACAGTTTTGTAGACTTAGTTTTTTTTCAACATTGTGTTTTTCAAGGTCTATCCATGCTGATATACAAAGATATGGGTCATTGACTTTAATGACATATTAAGTAATTGCATTTGATGAATTATCCAACACTGTTCACTACCCTACTAATGAAAATGTATCGAAATTGTTTCCAAATTGTGGATAATTTTTCAATGAGCACTTTTGTCCATTTCATGTGTGGAGCCTGCGCTTTCTATTCCGCTGCCCGTGTATCATCCCAACACCCAACACTGGGGGGTGCATGTCCATCACAGAGGCTGTTCAAAGAAGGCAGGGTCTCTGAATTGAGCTCCTAGAAAGAACTGGATGTGACCACTGTTAGCTAGTGGCAGCAGCTTGTAAATGCAGTGGCTCTTCACACACTGAAGCCATGTCAGGGACTGTGTGGAAGTCCAACATTGACTTGAAAACAAGGGGATCATGGTCTTCTGCAAACAGACCCTGCAGGAGGCTAACTCCCTGGGGGCTTGGAGATGGAGAACTCTGGCAGTCGAACATCAGGACTTAGAACCGTCACGTATCTCCCATTTAAACTTCTGATTTCGTTTGGATGTTGCCCTCTCCCACCATCCCTCATACGACACTCTTCTGGTATCATGCCTGGATGCTACAGGGTCTCCTAACTCCTCTTTCCTCAGTGTCGTAACATCTGAGGTTTCCCAAGGCTGCTGACGTCATCACTGTGCCCCGTGATCATCCGTCCCTGGTTTCCTTCAGAAGGTGGTACTAAATGTAAGACTCTATTCTTTGGAGGGTCACCGACCTCTTTCCACCCTCAGAACAGATTTAGGAAAGGCCCGTTCAGGTTGCTTTCTCCATCAGAAGATGCCCCCTGGGTTGACTAATAAAGGATGAAATAGGTGGTCTTCATTCTTGAGGTCACACAGACTGGGATACTGCAGACCTCTGCAGGAAGGGTCCCGTTGGGACATTTTGTTCCTAGAAGCACAGCTGTGATTCCAGCAAGATGACCCATGTGAACAGTTCCATGGACCCATCAGTTCCATGTCAACACAAGTCCTTTACTCTTCAACAGAGATATTTGGGGGTAAAATTATATTCCCAGGGCACAATATATGAATTATCAGCAATTGAATTTTGTACCCAGATCACTGTTCTCCATACTGGCATACTCCGTGTTTAAAAAAAAAAACAAACCAAAAAATAAACCCAACACCTCCCAGTCTCTAAGGCTAGTCAGAATGTGCCTATGAAGAATGCAAACTCAATTTCATGCTGACCTTGGCTTAATTTAATTAAGATGAGAAATTGGATATTATAGGTAAATGCACAACTTGAGGTCCAGCTTCTGTAGAATATATGTTTTCTTTTATTTTAGCCATCCCTGAGTTATTTCTCATTCCACAGTCCTGGATTTTAGCTCACTACTTAAATAATAATAATTCCTAAGATTCCCCCTCCATCACCACATTTAATGTTCTCAAAGCATTCATCTCCACCATTCTTAATTGACCCTCATGGTTGTACAAAAGGTCAACAGATGAAGAAATAGAGAGGTAGAGAGCCTCGGCCAAGGTTATGCTGAGTGAGCGCAGCAGACAGTCATTTTCGGTCCCGCGACCTGGGCACGAGGACTTACCACAGCCCACAGGCAGCGCGATTTCCCAGGAGCAGTCCATGTTGCTGGGGTAGTTGCCTGGAAAGCCGGGGCTCAGGATCACCCCCTCCATCTCTTCCACTGCTCCCCCACACTGTGCTGTGACAATAAGACCGGAGGGTCAGGACAGCAGTGAGGGGAGCACAAGGCCGTGCCAGTGTTTGGACAATCCCTTAGAGCAGCAATTTTTAACCTTTCCCAAGTTATAAACCCCTTTGAGACTCTAGAGGAACTCATAGTTCCTCTATATAAAAAATTGCACACATGGGAAAACTGAGTATCTAAATTCAGGAAGGGCCGCTCAGCATCCTAGGGCTGCCCAGCAGTCCACAAACCCAAGTTATGGACTCTTGACCTTGACCTTTGGCAGGTCAATCCTCTTAGTGAAGTCAGGCAGCACAAGTGTGCTCCAAGAGAAGTATGACCATTTCTCACATTATCCCCAAATCTCCCTCTCCTCATCGTCCAATCAACTCTCCCAAGGCTGAAGAGAAAGGATGAAGGAAGGGGACTGGCATGCATTGAGTCCCTTACTCTGTGCCAGGAACCATGCCAGGCTCTTCATAAATTGATTCTCCTTGGGGTTGGGTGGTGAATAGATGAGCCTTGCCACGAGCCCGCCCACAGAACTTTGACATATGCCCTCAGCCAAAGTGACTGCAATTAGCGTGGCACAGGCAGCCACCACAGGTGGCGAGGGCATCTGAAACTCCTATTGAGGTGACTTCATAGTCATCTGAGGGTGCAGAGCTGTGGCCTGACTACAGCCTGGTCAGCTGACCTCACTACTTTCCTTTTACATCTTATCTGGACAAGGTTGTATGAGCAGAGAGGGGTTAGTCAGTCATGGAATCCCAGGGAAAGGAGCAGAGGGCAGAGATGAGTAGTGTCTAGGCCAATGCTTTCTGGGAGAGGGTTCTCTTCAGACCTGAACAGAACAGTGCCCGGGTTCTGAGCGGGAGCCCTGGCAGGGACCCCTTGGGTCACAATTCCAGGGCTTTCACTTCCTACGTGAGTCCAGGCAATTGCTAAACCACTCCACACCTCACCCCCCCTCCCCCGTAGCTGTGAAAAGGAACTAACGGCACCTATGTCCCAGGGGTATTACAAGGTTACAACAGGAAGGATTGCACTGCACTTGGAGCAGGGGCTGGCACACCTCGTAAACCCACAACCAGCGGCAGCTGCTATTAACGTGCGTGGTTTCCTCGGCAAAGCTTTTGTGCTGGGTAATGGAAGAAAGTCCCTAGGGCTGACCAGCCCCACTTCTGACTGCTCGGTGGAGCACCAGGCCCCACACCTGGTGAGATCACAGAAGGGAAATACCATTACGCCTAAGTGACACTCCTTTAACTCACCTCGACCGAGGTCAGCCTTGAGGGACACTACAGTTGCCTGGGCATCAGAGAAACCGAGGTTTCTATTCCTGACTCTACCACTAAAAGCCTTCGTTTCCAACTATTTGCAGAAATGAGGATAACGATACCTCACGAGGCTCTGTGTCCTGCACACAGTACTCAATAATTACTGCTAGTTTTGCTCCTGCCCCAAGTTGACTAGAAGCTTGTGAGGGTGAACACCCCGTCTTTTCTTGTATGTGTGGGTCTCCTTATCATTGCTTAGCACAGGGTAAGAAACCAGACCACGCCAGGTCCTCAAGTCACATGTAACCCTCAGGATTTCTCTATTAGTGGATTTTATCTGGCTGTCCCATAAAAAGTCGCAAGGGAAAGCCCAACGTTCTAGAAGTTCCATTTGGCTGGGTAGTTGGAACGAGCATGCTCAGCACAACCTTTGCAAGTGGGCAGGCCTCCTGGTTTTCAGGTGGTGGGCAGAGGTTTCTGAAAACCACAACAGCCTCGAGTGAGCGGGAGTTCACAAAACACCAGCCTAAGTTCCCCACCTTTGAACAAACCCAGAAATACCAAACTGCCTCTTGATCTGAACTTAAAAGATATGTCACTGAACTCAGATCCCTGGTGGGAGGAAATGGACTGGAAGGAACTGGAAAAGTCTAGGCTGTCTTACCAATACAGAGCGGAGGCGGGTAGTTCCAGCGCCGCACGGTCCCGGGCATGCAGGAGATGTGGGCGTGGCCCTGGAGGAATCAGGAACAGGGGTGGGCGAGCTGCCCCCACGGGCACAACTGGATGCACAACCCAGAACAGGGGGCTCTTTCAGGGGCCTTGTGTTAGGGACAAGATCCACAGACCCACTGTGGGCTGGGGAGCGAGGCAGAGGGAGATTTTTGGGAAGGATGCTTCTAACAGCTGTTATTATAGAATGAATGCTCATGACTCAAGCTTCCTGGTGAGCCTCCTTTAATTGCTAGATTCCCCTGTGGCCTTCAAAGGACAATTAAATCTTCCTAAAGTCTAATCAAACTGAAACTTTGCAGAGAACACAGGCGAGGATGGCTCGTGCCAGATCACTCAAGTCAGCAAAGTTTATGGTTTTTGTGTGAACAGCTCCAGGCGGGGATCATGGTCCCCGGGGTGATCGGGGGGGGGGGGTGCAGTGGGGGGTGGGGCTGCTCCCCATTCTCTGGCCTGGGTGTCAAGGGGAGGTACCTGGAGGGCATATCCCGGCTCACACTGGAAAGAGACCACATCGTTCACCAAGTAGCGCTCGCCAGTCTTCACCCCGTTACTGGGCACGGCAGGTTCGGGACAGCTGCTCAGGCCCACCGCTAGACGAGACAGAGACAGACGCAAAGGACAATGGACCAGCCCAGCGGGTCAGTGCCATCGCAGGCTGAGGGCGGCGTTGGCAGCAGCGAGCAGAAGGCTGCTGCCTCCAAACGGGGCTTTCTCCGCTCTCAGCCTCCAGGCTCGCGCTTCCAACCTTCTCAACTCACAGTGCACAGAAGAAGAAATGAGAGTGAGTGTATCGGGGGTCCAAAGTGATGTACACACCCGTTGTCTATGTGTTTCTGGGCGCTGATGGTCACCACTTTGAGCACCTCTTGTAACTGCAGAAGTCAACCGTGACTTGGATTCATCTTTGGTTATCGGTGTATATCGACTATTACAATTTTAATACAGTTTGTTTTTTCCCTTTCTTAAAACGTGTATCCATTTTTTTGGCACCCGCTGTGGGACACAGAGGGTCC
Organism: Lyroderma lyra; assembly: GCA_004026885.1. NCBI lineage: Eukaryota > Metazoa > Chordata > Mammalia > Chiroptera > Megadermatidae > Lyroderma > Lyroderma lyra. The sequence goes on from PVJL010000586.1 coordinate 296,107, forward strand.
GCAGACCAAAGCTCCTTGGGGTATGTAGGGCCCATCCGGGAACTCTGGCTGCTGCTGGACGCTGGGCTCTCCAGAAGGCTTTGCAGCAGGAGAGCTAGGGAGCTGCCCCAACCCTGGCTCTAAGTCCCCAAAACCCTCTGCATGAGCTCCTTCCACCTCACTTTTGCTTCTAACTCCCAACTTCCTGCCATTTTCCTTGCCCCAGGAAGACAATTCCCGACGGCTAAGAAATTGGGAGAGAGGTGAATGAAGGGCAAGAAGGAAGGACAGCAGTTATCAGAGGGGCATCTCAGTGATGCTCAGGGGGCTCAGAGGGTCCCTCTCTCTGGGACGGGCTGTCCAGAGAGAAGTCTGCCAGCGGATGAGATACTCCACTGTCCTCTTTCTCCTGTTGTGTTGTTAAGGTCAGGCCAGCTTCCTTCTTGGGGCATTATGGTGGCTCCTCACACTTTGCCTCCTCCCATGACCAGCTCTGGCCCTCACTCGCTGCCAGACCCCCGATAGCCTCCCTCTCAACCCCTACCCGAAGCCACCGCCACTCCCGTCCATCCTGCACTCACAGGCAATTTACGTTCTTAATCTCTTGGATCATGGGACGTCTTTTGGTCGGCACTTTGAAGTAGGTCCCCGTCACCTACTGTACGAAGTCTCACCTTATTATTCTGACCTAGCAGCACCTTCATGGGCCTGGCCTGGTCCTATCCAAAGTCACCTCTACAGGCTCTCAAACCTCCTCCTGTACTTGGCTTTCCTGACTTTTCAAATTCAATCTGTGTTCATTTACTTCTCATACAGCCAGCACTGTACACAGTGCTTTGCTAGGGCACCCTCGTCTTCCTCCCCTACCTCTCCCTCCCTGCCCTCCATACCATCATTGCTGGAGCAGCACTCACTGAGCACCTCCCATGAACAAGGCTGCAGGGAGTGTGTCACACACATCCTCTCATTTCACAGGTGAGGATGCAGGCCAAGAGTCCCAGAGGCGTGCCCTCACTAAGCCACAGAGCTGGGATGCAGATGAAACCCAGTCTGCCCAAGTAGAAGCCACCCCTGAGGCCATATGAGTTCATGTCTGACCCCAGCACCGCTCTCCTCGGGTTCCCTCCCGAAATTGTCTCTGAATCAGTCCCTTCCCAGCCGACTCCCACAGCAAACAGGAGTGTAGCATCTCCTGACTAGAGGGCTTCATGCCTCTCTTGTGCAGGTGTGGGCACTTAAGGTGTGTGCAATAAATCCCTGCATGCCTCTGCAGGGACAAGGGCTGGAAGGAGCACGACGAGGCAGAGGGTAGCTGTAAGCTGAGTTCTCCACTTACTCCAAAGCACACTTCTTTCACCAAGGGTGGCAGAAAGGAGAGGAGAGTGTATGGGCTCAGAGACTTTGTGGTTGAGTCTGACCCTGGACACCTGGATGGCCCAGAGACTTTGGGAGAGGGCAGCCTTTGCCCTCCTGTTAGATTTCTGGTGACCAGCTTCTGGTAGACAGCTACCCGCTCCACCCCTTGTAGACCCCAGGTCCCCTGGGGAACCCAGTGTGTGAACGCAGTGCCTGCAGGGAGCCAGGCACTTGTGGAAAAGGAATGGGAAGAGCTGGCCAGCCTAGGACACCCCAGTTCTGTCTTCTTGTGCAGCGGCTCATGCCGTATTCAGAGCTGAAATTCTACATGAGATAACCACGTCCTTTCCTTTTTCTTCTAAGGGTAACTTATATATAATGGAATGTACAAATCCTAAGTGCACATTTGCTGAGTTTTGTCAAATGCATACACCTGTATAACCCAAACCCTTATCGAAACTACGCAACATTACTGTCATTCTAGAAAGTTCCCTATGCCCTTCCCAGGCAACTCCTGTCCTGCATGTGCTTTTAAGAAGTGAATGTGATGCTTGGAAATGAAGGCTGTGTGGGCCCATGTCCACAATCTGACCGGCTGGGACAAAAGACTTAAGGACAAGGTGAAGACAATCATTAAACTGAATGTGAAGTTCTCATCTTGGCTAGCATCTTGTCTATTTCTCCCCATTCCTCCCTTCACTCCAAGAAGAATGCAACTCAGTATTTCATGACCAGTGTAGTAGCCTGAGGCCGACTTACTGGAAAGGCCGTGATAGAGAGAAGGAGAAGGAGGGGCAGAGAGGAAGCCAGAGGAAAAGAGTGTGGTGGGAGAAAAAATGGAATGGGGAGAAAGAGGAGGCCAGAGAGAGCGAGAAGGAGGGATGCAGAGAAAGTCCATTCTGATTTCTCCTACACCGCACAGCTTGATTTTATTGAAGCCATGCTTGCAACAAAGGAATAATTAGTTTTTAATCATGCAATTTATTACTTTTGAAAGCGTATTGTTCCATTTCGATTTCAATTAAATAAGCATTAAATATGAGTCATAGCAGCACACATGACTTTTCAGTATCCTTCAAAATTGCCTCTACAACAGCAATCATTCTCCCCCGCTGCACCTCTTTGTTGATGATCCACAAAACAAAAATGGGAGGACGGGGTCTTAGGAATTTCAGCCTCCAAATACTAATGGGGACCTCCGCTGCCTCCAGCTCTCCCCAGCACAAGAGGACCGTGCACGATAAACATCAGGTACTGAGAAACCTACCAGTCGTCCTGAACAAACAAACAAACAAGCTAGAAGAGGTATGTTTTCCCTGGGAATGAGGCAGTAGAATGACAAAGAGAGTTAGGCGGGGAGTAGGAGGGCGGGCTGATACATCTTGCCTCCACTGTAATATTTTGTTACAGTAGACACACCTGGATAGAACTGGTCCTGGGTAGTCACATGGTGTCTCCCCTCCATCATTCTTGACCTTGCGCACACAGATGCTTCCATTTTTCACCCAGTGCACATCGAAATGGAAGCGTTCAGTTCAAATAGCGTGCTGTTATTGAATTCTTAACAGCAAGCAAAGTTCCTCCAATGCAAATTCACAGACAAATGCAAGCTGTTTATGGTGGTCAGTGTGTTGATGTGAGGACAGTAACACGCGGGCTGAGGCGGTTCATAGATGCAGACGTGGGGCACGCAGATTTGAGGGACAGACCGCGATGTGGAAGGCCTGTGACTGCAGTGATCGGCTTCATCAAGATCGCGGCAGTGTATTAAAGCGTGTGGTGACTTTGTAGAAACACAGTTATACAGCTTTGGACATAAATGATGGAGGTTTATTTCTTTTCTTATTTCACTGAAATGTCTTTTCCCACTCATTTTCTATTTAAGTAGAGGCAAAATTTACCAGCCCGCCCTTGCATATCTTTGGAAGCAGAAAATAAAGAGAAGATTCTAAGAAACATTTTAAGGACTCAGGTTAAATACTGGATAAAGACCCAGAACTAGAAAGAACAGAGAAAAAAAAAAAGTGAATTACTCCAGAGACCAGGGATACTTCCTTCCACCAGCTGAGTGCAGCCTTACGGTTCTGGTTCTGCGGAGGAAGGTCTCCGAGGCCCCTGCCCTATTCCCTCCCCCTCAGGGCCTTTGCTTCAGGCCGCCCCAGGCCTTCCCTACGAGGCATACTCCTTAGTTCTTTCAGGCCAGGAGCATCCTGGGATCTGGCTAATCCTCTCCCAACCACCTGGACAGAGCTCTTTTGTTTTGGAGACCAGCTGGGCGTCTGTCTACCTAACAGCCAAATGCTGAGCCTGTCAGGTCTCTCGCACCAGCTGAGGCTTCCATGGGCACAGGCCCATGTTCTCAAAGACTGTCAAGCCAACCATGCCTTCCCACATGTCCAAGACAACTGCATCACAGAACCAGAGGTTGAAGAGGCCAGTTTTCTGGACTGGAGGAGCATACCTCTTATAGCCCCAATTATTATAGATACTGGGCTTAGGCCAATGACCAGGCCCCCTTCTCATACCTGGTGTGGACACAGGGAAAGCATACAGGTTTCTGAGTAACTGACACTTGGGTGAGAATCCCACCTCCACCATTACTGGCTGTGCAGCCTTGAGGAGGTTTTGGACCTTCCCTGAGCTTTAGCGTCCTCATCTAGGTCTGTGATAAGGCTTCAGCGGGATGGAGAACACACAGACTCATTGTGGGTCCCCAGTACCTGTCAGTTCCCACCCTGAACCCTGCACACAGCTGAGCCTCGGGATTCTCACTTTTGTACTCCAGGTGGAAGCCGGCTGCTGACACGCTGATATCGGAGTAGAAGTGAAGGTAGAGCTGGTTGGAGGTGCTGTTCAGGAGGGCAGGCACGGTTGTTCCTAGGGCAAGAGACAGTGACCATTCAGGCTCAGTCTCCTCAGTCCCCGAGCTCCTCCCTTGTTCTCCTGCTTTTGCTACCTGCTGACATTCTGCCCCCAGAGCCCCCCAAGTATCACACTCACTAAATGGCAAATTAGCGCTCCTCAGAGTGCTGGGTCTCCCATGTCCAAGGGAGGAGGTGGGGGCCTCAAAGTGAGCAGTGGCAGTCTTAGGCCAGCAGTAGGGCGAGTTCCTCAGGTGGCCTATGAGTTAGGTCCCCTTCCAGCCATCCTCCAAATGACATGCCTCATTATCTGCGCAGTCCAGGCAGTGTGGACAGTTTACAGGGGGCATGAGACTCCTTTTTGTATCTTGGCAACCTGGGTCCTGGGGCCTAGAAGATGTGAGGAATTGACCTGGTCACTGAGCAGAGACACCCGCCCCACTCAGTCAGAAGTCCATCCCGGGGACGGAAAAGGGTGAGCCACTTTGCAAAACAGTCTGCCCGTTCCCCCAAAAAGTTAGATACAGAGTTACCACAGGAACCAGGAATTCCATGCCTGGCTATAGACCCAAGAGGACTGAAAACGCATGTCCCCATAGAAACTGGTGTGCGAACGTTCCTAGCAGCGTTACTCCTAACTGGCCAATGAGGAGAGACACCCAATGTCCATTGGCTGATGAAGGAATGAAGGACATGGGGTCTCCCCAGAGGATGAAGTACTGATACACGCTTCGGCACAGCGACCCTCGACAACATTCTGCTGGAGGAAAGGAGCCAGATTCAAAAGGCCACGTGTTGCAAGATTCCTTTGATGTGACATGAATGGAACAAGCAAATCCGTAGGGCTGGAAAGGGGGTCGTGGTCGCCAGGGGCTGGGGGTGGGGGGCGACGGGGAGAGGGTGCAAATAGGTACCTGGTGTCTTTCTGGGAGATGTTCTGTGCTGAGAGGGCAGTGATGGTTGTAGACCTTTGTGAACTAAAACCCACTGGACTGTATGCCTTCAAGTGGTGAATTTTGTGGTTATGTGACTTACATCTCAATAATGATAATAATAATAGTAATAAGGTCCACGACTGCCCTCCAAGCCAAGGTCCCTGGAAGCCCCTCCTCACCTGAGAAACTCCCCAGCATGGTCACAGTGTTGTCTGCACCGTCAAACACTTCCAGCGAGTCCCAGTTTTGCTCTGTGACAAAGCTGATGACTTGAATCTGGGAAGGCAGAGGGTTGAACTGTTGGTTAGACAGCCTGAGCCCCTCCCTCCCTCCTTTCACATAATTAGCTCAATTACTAAGCAACTACCCTGGGCCTGACACTGTGTTAGCTCCATTTAATAAAAGTAAGATGCCATGTCTACCCACAAGGAGCTCCTTGTCCAATGTGGGAGACAGATGTGACGTGAGTGAATGGGGAAGGAAGTTCCAGGCAGTGGAGATACTTCAGTCGGACTGGCCTTCTCTGTGCCTCTCGAACCTGCCTTGGGTTTCCCCACTTTCCTGTCTGGATGGCATCCGACATCCTGCAGCAAGGAGCCAGAGCCCACTCCTGCCCGGACCTGTCCACCTCCGGTTCCTGCTCGCTGCCTCCCTGCGGGCCTCTCCCAGGCGGCTGCACCAGCGCGGGGCTCTGACCACTGGCACCTGTCGGGCCCGAATTCTGCCTCTCCGGTTCAGGCTGCAGGTGTGACAGCCTAGGTGTGTACTCGTGTTTCTCTGTGCTTTGTCTGTGCTTGCTGGCTTGCTCCTTCCCCTGACCTGCAATGTCCCCACTTGAATCCCTCACAACCTTAAAAAAACAAAACAAAACAAAAAACCCCTCAAGCCATTTGAAAAGGATCTCCAAGAATCCTGCCCGATCTTTGTGCTCCGGCTCTAGGCCCATTTCCTTGTCCTGGCCTTCCCGAGGCCCAAGCCGGTGCCCACCCTCCCTTCTTCCTGGCTCTCTCCTCGTGCCCCTGAAGCTCCAGGGCCACGGGTCGTTGTGCTTTTCGGTGTGTGGGGGTCACATTCACCTTTGGCCCACCGGGCAGGGACGGGGCTCTGCCCCCGCGGGCCGCCTGCTCGCCCGAGGTGTCCGCTCGCCCTTACCTGGATGCCGGCGCCCTCGGGGACCATGATCTTCCACACACAGTTGAGGCTGTTGAGGTAGGGCTCCGGGAAGCCAGGGGACAGGATGGTGCCCCTGCGCTCGGTGAGGTTGCCCCCACAAGGCACTGGGGCGGGGGAGCGCAGGTCAGAGGCGAGGCCCGCTCGTCCTCAGGAGCCCCCCATGGGAACCTCCCCACACAGACTCTCCTCAGGGCCCCCCAGCCTGCCTGGGACTGTCCCCCAGCTGCCTTCTCCGGTTGGCCCCCAGCCCACCACCGCCTCCCACGACTCCGCTCCATCCAGCCCTCCTGGGGGGCCTGGCCCCACACGTCTCCCTTCACACACATTCTCCCCATGCCCACCCCGCAACCCCAGCTGCTCCCTGCTGTCTTCACGTCCAACCCGCAGGGCTAGCGATTTTGCCGGAATGAGACGCCTACTTAAGTCACGCTGGGGGGCAGGGGCTGGGTCTTGCTGCCCCCCCCTCACCCGGGGGAGAAAGGACTCTTTGCCGGCCACCCCCTCCCCAAGTCCCGGTAGCCCGGCTACTCACCCACACACGCCGGTGCGGAGACGTTCCACTGGGCCAGGGCCCCGGGTACAGGGAGGCACTCGATTTCTGGGGAGCCCTGCAGGGCATAGCCGGAGTTGCATTCAAAGCGGACGACGGCCCCCACAGAGAAGTCACTGCCCAGCCTTTTGCCATAGCGGGGCTCCGGCACAGAGCTGCACTGCGTGGCACTGGTTCGGGGCACCGCTGCAGGGACAAGGACACACGCTGCAGGGCACAGGGGCACTGAGGGGAGGCCTCTACCCTCTAGAAACGGACCCAGGGATGGACACACACGGAATAGAATGGAGACAGAATGGAGGGGACCCCGAGACCTTCTGGGCCCTTTCCTCCAGGGCAGGGGTAGGGGGTTTTCAGAACGGTGCCGGGCGTACTGAGATATATGAACAGCTGGACACACACCGTGGCAGCACAGCGGCTGGAAGTGGCGGGGGGCACTGTGAACCCCTGGGCCAGATGTCAGGCCCCGTTGTGTTCTTTGCCTTCCCAATGATGCCCCTCACCCATCAGGGTCCCACGTCCCCTAAGAGGGAGGGTGGCCCTTCCTCTGCCACTTCAGTGCCTTCACCTTGCTTTTGGCCTCTTCTCCCAGGTGCTTACAGCCCTGCCCAGGGCCTGTTCCCCACCACCTGAATCTCCTCTCACCCTACCCAAAATGTTAAGTAGGACCCTCTGAGCCGGGCCCCGATACAGCATCCCCTGTGACCAGAGTCGCCCTGGACAGGGAAACGCAACTCTTGCTGGGCAATCGAATGAACAGGACCGCACTTAGAACGGGCCCTAGAAAGCAGGGTGCTCTGCTAGGCAAGGAGAGCTGGGGGCCTGCAGGTGGAAGCCTGGGTGCTCCAAGACTGGCCTTTCAGGGCCAGTAACAAACACTGATGGTCTGCTTCATGAATTCTCTTTTAATCCTGTCAATGAGCTAATACACTCTCATTTTATAGGTGAGCAAAGTGGGGCTAGGGGAGGTGCGGTGACTGGTGCCCAAGTAGGAAGTGGCAGAACGGGGATTCAAATCCATCCCCCCCAAGCCTGTGTTCTTCCCACACCTTTACTGGGCCTGGTCGACAAAACCAAGCTCCATGGGAAAGAGTGTGGGTAAAAGGCCTGGGCTGGTCTCCCCGATGCCGTCGGGGCTGTGCCGGACAATGGGGGAGGGCATCAGCATCCCAAGTCTGATTTCTCCCCTCATTCAACATGGAGTTTCATCCAAGAACTGTCTGTTGAGTAAATAAACTGTATACAACTCAACTGAATTTCAAGGAACTGTCCTACACTCTACTAACACCCTAAGAATGAGGCTCAAATTAGGAGGTCAAGGTCACTGTTCCTCCCGTCACCGAGTCCCCGATGAACAGAGCTGTCTTTGTCCCTTCCATGTCCACGTCCTACATACCTTGGTAGACAAAGTGGAAGCCTTTGGCTGGTGTTTGGCCTTTGGCAGTAAACTTGATGAGAACTTGATTGGAGGTGGCCAAGGGTAACGATTCTCCTGTTGAGGTAAGGGGCGAGGGGGAGAGGAAGACCGTGAGCCCAGCAGTCAGGCCCAGCAGATAAAATGCTGGCCAGGGGCTGCCCACACGCCTCACGGCAACGCCCTCCACACTGCATGTCTTCCTGAGATGAAACCTCACATTTTTACTGCACTTTGCAGTGTCCAGTTTGTGGAAGGCATTCGCATTCATGGTCTTACCTTGATCCATGGTCAGTGGGAGGTTGGAATGACAAGAGTTTCGCACCCCGCAGCGAAGTGACCAAGAAAGAGAGGTTTAGAATGATTAAATGACCTGCCTCGAGAGGAGAAAGCTTCTAAAGATGTGGTGACCCCCAGGATGGAGATCATGGCCATTACCAAACTGACCGGTGGTTTGCCAGGAAAACGGTCATCAGTCTGATAGAAGAAGAATGGCACCAGCCTTTTCTGGAGGGAGGGAGGGTGCTGTGATCTTTTGAGAGTAACTGGCCTTTCCCAGATTCTCTGTGATGTGGTTGATAACCGGAGCAATTGTATAATTTATTGTTCATATTAGGACAGTTTTGAGAGTGAAAGGGCATGCTATTCATAATTGTGCTTGTCCCAGGCAAAGCAGGACATACTGTCACCCAACCAATAACACAAAAATTGGTGAAAACCCGAATGGGCAAGTAGCTAGGGGAGCCCAGCAGCCTTTATGTCAGAGCATAAAGGTGTATCTTCTGCTTGATGTGGCGTAGACAGACCAGAATAAAGACAGCACCAACTGGACCTGTGGCTGTGAAGTGCAGACCTGCTCATCATCCCCTTCCTATGGAAGCTGATGGAACACAGGGTGGCAGGCAGTGGCATGGCCACTCTGCATAATGCCCCCCTGAGTGACCCCTGAGAATGGCTGCTGACGCCCCCATCAGAAGCGAAGTAGGGGTTACAGAAAGCCAGGCTACATCTCCACGGCAGCAAGGGCTGGAGTTGGAACCAGCTAAGGAGCCATTGGGAGTCACATCTGGGGCCACTAGTGCTTCCAGAAAGCCCATGTGACACTTTTTTTTCCCATAGCACATTTAAATTTACATGTGACCCAGATGGCTGAGCCTGGGTAGGAGCTATTGCGCCAGCCAACTCCTGGTTGCCAAAGCAAAAAGATGCTCATGAAGACAAAGCGTCTCTTCATCATCACTGCCATCTCTGCCTCTTCTCAGTGGATGTGAGTAGGACAAAACCCCACTTTTCCATCCTACCATCAGCTGGCCTGACGTGTGGATTAGGGCCCCAGTAATCTCTCACAGAACACTTCTTGACTTCTAGTCCTGGACATATGCAGAGTTCTCTCTCCAAGGCTTAGTGTGTAGTAAAATCACTGGCCATAAAAAAAGATTCCAAAGTTTTAAGGGAGGAAACCACTCTGAGAAATCAAAGTAAATATTTTTATGTGAACTACAACAAAGAACAGGTCAAATCTCAGAAGACTGTCAATTATAATTGTCACAAGATTAAGTCTAGCATTGCACCTGTGAAATCAGAGGAGGAAGATATGACGAAGGAAAGATGTGAGAGTAATGAAGGCTTCAAAGGGATGAGAAATGCTAGTACGCTGCATTTAGTTCTGCAGAAATGGAAAAGCAACATGGAGATTAAACTTGGGATATTTTTCTAGAGTCCACAGAAAAAGGATAAAGAGATTAAAATAATGAAAGAAATGACAAGCAACATGGAAGATAGATGAAAAAATAATCCAATGTGCACATATCAAGAATTCCAGAAAGAGAAAAAGACAAGAGAAATTGAAGGAGAAAAAATAATTTAAGAAAAAAGGTAACTTTCCTAAGTGTAAGAAAGACTTGAGGTTCAGACTGAAATTGTTCATAAAGTGCCACATCTAATTAATGAAAAACAATTTCTACTGCAACACACCCTAGTAGGCTTTTCCATTTTAAAAATTAAGGAAAAATACAAAAGGCATTTAGAAAGAAAAGCACAGGTTATTTACAAGCTAAAGAAATCAGGTTGGATTCCAACTCATTTGTAACATTAGCTGTTGGAATGGAGTGGAATAACTGGTGCAGTTTTGAAAGAAAAAGTTTATGACCCATAACTTGATTTACAATCAAGGTGTCCTTTATAGAACACATCAAAGAAAATACATTGTTGTTCATGCAAGGTGACAGAAAGTACCACATTTTTGAGCCCTACTTAAAAAATAATGAATGGAAGCAGGGAAATAAAAAACTATCATGGATAAAGACAAGCTAGAAAATACAGTTAAACCCAAATAGTTATCGGAGATCGGTAACAAAACTAAATGTAAACATAAAAACTTGTTCTTGGGGAAGGAGTCCTAATTTAAAAATAATTACTAATGACATTAATACAAAAGTCCAAATATATCTAAAAACATTTGGAAATTAGAGATGGGTCAGGTATGAATGCAAGAGTGAGGAGGCAAAATCAAAGCGAAACGAACAAAAACTCAGAAAGAACGAAACACGATGACAGATAGCAGACCAGATGTTTCACTTGTGAAATGAGTCAGTAAACTTCATCTTAAAAAGAAGACTCTTAAGAGAAAATGAGGAAAGACGTATCAGGCAAACACAGATACAAATATTGTTATAACAGAAACACCAGCACGTAAAGTATCACAATGGGAGTGGGGATTCTTTCACGCCACCTTCTCAGCCATGGCTACAGCAAACAGAAAAACAAAATGAAGACTGCTGAGTCATGGTCCTCAAGCTTTTTTATTCCTTCCCATCACACCTGAGGGACAGGGACACACTTCATCCCTGTCAGTCCTGGTGGCTCATCATTAGCATTTCTCCAAATGAGGAATAAGATATGATCTGAGTATACTGATGTTGACATCTATAGGTCCTCTGTCTTTCTATCTATCTATCTATCTATCTATCTATCTATCTATCTATCATCACCTATCATCTATCTATCATCTCTATCTCTAAGTCTTTCTATTTCTTTTTTGATATTTTATTTTTTAAATAATTTTTTTATTTTTAAATTATGGTTGACATACAATATTATATAAATTCCAGGTGTACAAAATAGTGGTTAGACAGTTATATATTTTACGAAGTGATCACCCTGATAAATCTAGTATTCATCTGACACACTACATACAGTTATTACTATATTCCCTTTGCTACACTTTACATATCCATCACTATTTGCTAATTAACAAGTTATACTCTTTAAACACTTCCTCTTTTTTTTCACCCATACCCACAACCCGCTCGCATCTGGCAACCATCAAAATGTTCTCTGTATCTATGAGTTCGTTTCTGTCTTGTTTGTACGTTCGCTTTTTAGATTCTACCTATAAATGAAATCATATGATATTTGTCTTTCTTTGACTGACTTACTTTACTTAGCATCATACCCTTTATTTCTGTCCATGTTGTTGCAAATGACAAGCTTTCATGCTTTTTTATGGCCGAGTAACACGGCTGAATACTTTCCGGACAGCCCTCGTATGTGCACTTCTTCTTTATCCATTCATCTCTTGATAGACACTTAGATTGCTTCCATACCACGACTATTGTAAATTATGCTGCAATGAACATATGGATGCATATGTCTTTTCAAATTGGTGTTTTGGGTTTCTTTGGAGAAATACCCAAAAGTGGAATTACTAGGTTCTTCTTTGTCTCACTATAGCTTTTTATTAAAATCTGTTTTGTCTGGTGTAAGTATTGCTGTGCTAGCCCTTTTTGTTTGTTTGTTTTCATCTTCATGAAATACCTTTTTCCATCCCTTTATTTCCAGTCTGTGTGTGTCTTTTGATCTGAACTGAGTCTCTAGTAGGCAGGATATAGAAGAGTCTTGTTTTCTTATCCACTCAACTCTCTTATGTTCTTTGATTAGAATATTTAATTCATTTCATTTAAAGTAATTGTTGATAGATACATAGTTATTGCTATTTTATTATTCATATTTTTGATCATTTCATTGAGAACCACTGATAAATAGATTGGCATAATAAAACTGAGTGAGACTGATCTAATGGCTATTACAAAGCACATCTAATCCTAACAACAACTCCAGAGGTAGAACTTTCACTCTCTGAATTTTACAGATGAGGAAACTGAAGCTCTGGGTTGTGCTGTGCCCGCAGACACCTAGCCGACACGTGGGAGAGCTTCGGCTAGATTCCGGCGGGTGAGGCTTGTGGTAGCCCCTTCTCTCTCTATGGCTTCTTGATACCTACAGAGAACCTACATTCTTCTCAAATACTTAGGGAATTAAAAAAATAGTTATCTATGGCCACTGAGAGGACCCTGCAAAGTAGAATGGTACAGACTACATGCTCTAACCACATTGCAGTAAAAATGGAACCTAACACGAATGAGAAAAGAACAAAATCCAGGTTCTTGCAGGGGAGACATTCTTAAACAGCTCTTGGCAAAAAGGAGTAAAACTTGATGGTGGATTATTTAGAAAGTAATGAGGATGAAAACAGTACATGTCAAAATTTATGACGAAGCCAAAACTATGGTTAGAGGTGAATATATCCCTGTAAACACACTCTTTACTACACAGACATGATAATGAGCAAAGCTCTCAAGACGTTAGAACCAGAAGAACAAAATAATCTGAAGAAAAAAGGGGGAGAGACTATGAAATAAAGGCCAAAGTTAATGAATTTTAAAATAATAACACACCCCACAAAAGAAGTGATAAGTAGAAGCAACAAAAAATAAAACAAAACAAATAACAAAGCAACAAAAAATAAAACAAAACAAATAACAAAGCCTCTGGTCCAGCTGAGTAAAACGGGGAATGATGCAAAGAAAAAAGAAATGAAGAAAAAATAACCTATGGACACAATCAATAGTTTAATGTTATTTGGGGACGAGTGGGTTAGGGAGGGGAGAAAGGAGAGGGGGTGGGAGAGGGGGGGGAAGCTAAATATAAGGTGATGGAAAGAGAAGTCACATTAGGTGGTGAACTTATTATACAACAAGTTGACAATGCACTGTAGAATTGTATGCCTGAAACCTATGTAATCCTTGCTAACAGATGTCACCCCAATAAGTCTAACAATAAAAATGAATTAAAAAAAATTAAAAAAATAAAAAATAAATAAAAAAACAAAAAATAAATAAATAAAGTGCTATCATCTGGAAAAAAAGTTTTTAAAATAAAATAAAAAAAATAAAAAATAAAATGGGGAACGATGAATATAGCATTCAGCATTATAAATGCAGGGGATCTAACCACTAATAGAAAGGAGATTAAATATCACCACAGCATATTAAGTAAGCGGTGTTGCTCAATTTAAAATAATTACAGAATGGAATTTTTGGTAAGGTATAAATCATCAGCACTGATAGGAAAGTTGTATACCTGAACGGACCAATAACTGTGGAAGAAAATGAAAGAAAAAAATCACTGAAAAGGAAGAGATAAAATAATGAGACAAATTTATCTGCAGATGATAACGCCTCTTGCCTAAAGGACCCAGGAGAATCAACTGGCAGTGTTTTAGAGGGTTCAATGACTTTACAAAATGAATACACCGAAATCCCAGTCTTCTAATATAGTGGAAAAGACCAGTTAGAAAATATAACATGGGTAGACCCACTTACAGTAGCAACAAAAACACACAAAAAAATTGCCATGGAATATCTAGGAATAAAATTAACAAAGAATGCATATTGCCTAAATAAAAATTAGAGCAATCATCCCACAGGTTACACATTATGGTCCTGAATGGGAAAAGAAGTTATTATTATAAAGATGTGAATTCTCCCCTAGTTCATCTATAAGTTTAGTGGACTCGAAATCAAATTCCAATGCAATTTTTTTTAACTTGACAAAATATTTCTAAAATTTATTTGGAAGCAAAAATAAGCAAGAAAAGCCAATAAAAAATTAAAAAAACAATGTCTATGGGGACTTATGTTACCACATGTTTAAAATTATTATAATAAACATTATTATAATGTTATAATCATTAAAGGTTTTTGATACTGATACCAGAATAAACAGACACTTAGAAAAAATAGATATAAGGTCTAGAAATATGCCCTTAACTTCATAAAAATTTAAAATATGTAAGTCTGGCATTTTGAAAATTTTGTTAGGACAATGGATTAACTAAATTTGAAGGAGGATGATTACATTCCCTATATCAAATAATAAATCGAGAGAAATTCCAAAGTTTTTAGAGCAAAACAATGAAACTAAAAAGAAGTCAAAGAACACACAGAAGAATATTTATTTCATCAACATAAAGTAAAGGAGAAAACTATAAAAGAAAACATGAAAGATCTGATATTATGGGAAATTTAAATTTTCTGACATTAAAACACACCCTGAAGAAAATTAAATGGAAAATGACAAAAAAAGGTTTTTTTATAGCATATAATATAGACAATACATATAGCTTATAAAATATGGAGCTCTACTCCATAAGTAAAAAAATAAATGCTAACAAAAAAATGAGTGTTGACTAATTCACAAATACAAAATGCATGGGCCAATAATTATAAAAAGGTTAACCCAACTAGTTATAGAAAAAGGCAAATTAAAAAATGAGATACCATTTTCGCTTTTCAAATTGATTATGCTTTTGTTTTTTTTAATGACCTAATTTTATGTGAGGATAAAACATGGTCTCTTATTCATTGTTGGTGAATAAAATGGCAAGAACTTTCTAGAGGCATATTTGACAATCTTATAAAAAGAACTAAGAATCTCACATATCCTTACCTGGCAATTCTACTTCCGGATAGTCTACAGTAACAGAGATGTGTATAATGACATGGATGATACACTGAATTACTTACTATTCATAAGTGTGAAAAATTAGAAACAATCTAAACGTTCAATAATAGGGAATTCATTACATAAATTTAAAATAACTATATGATAGACTTTGCAGCATTTAAAAATCCTATTACAGAATAAAATAATGACAGAGAAATGCTCACAATAAATATTTCAAGAAAAGCTTGTATATTGCTTTGTTCAATAATACATGTAAAAGATGAAGTCTAAGAGGATATAAAGAATGAAAGGAAATATACTCCATCTTTTCAGTGTTTTTTTTCTGGGTGGTTTTTATTTTAATTCTCCCTATAATTAGTTTTTTCTTGCCTGTAAGTATTCTACAATGAAAATTCAGTATGTTTATAATTAGGAAAACGTGTTGGGACTGAACATAAAACAACAGGGAATGCTGCACCTCTTGGGGGTGGCGCAGGCACAGCATGGGTGAGAGTAGGTTCTGAAGCCCCCTTCTGGGTGTGGGTGATCAGGAGCTGTTACGTGGTAGAGACAGCACTAGTGCGTGAAACGTAAAGCTGTGGGGTTCCACCTTGCTTACAGGGCCACTTTCCTGTTAGCTGCCCTGGGATACCCCAGCCCATCCCCATCCCCATTGCTGGCTGAGCCCTGGGTACCTGTGTGGGTGCCCGACAGGGAGCTGAGGAGACGGGAGAGTTGGCTGTGGCCATCGTGGACCTCCACCACGTCGTTGAGGGCTGTGTGGAAGAAGGCGAACTGTCCAAACACAACTGTGGAAGAGACATGGTGAGGAGATCTCAGTGTGGAAGACTGGCAGCCATGTTGGAGGCCAGGACTGGAGGCCTGGGGTCCCCAGGCCAGGACGAGGGAAGCCTCAGAGGAAGTTGTCAGCTCATGGCGCTATTTGCTGAGCCTTTCTACTGGCTGAGTGGCGCATTGACCGGGCACTAGGTACAGGGACAAAGGGCCAGCTGGCATTCTCCTACATAGGTCAAGGTGACATTGAGGACTGCACCCATGAGTCAGGCTGGTGGCAGTAGCACTGAGCTAATCTTATTCCTTTCCCAGATAGCAGCTGCAGCATGTCCTACTGAAGGCCATGAAAGGACTTTGGGTAACATGCCCTATTTTCCATGTGAGCTCAGGATCTTGTATTCTCCCTTGCTTTTGCTCCAAAGATCCAGCCACCGAGGGCAGCCCTTGATACCAGACCCCCCACAGTTAAGAGGAACCAGAGCAGTGAGTAGCAGCCTCTTCCTGGGGAAGGGGCAACTGTCTAGGTAAACATCTAGGCAGAGCCTGAAGGGAAGAGGTAAATTGACATTTATTAAGCACCTACTGTGTGCCAGGTACCATGCTTGCCACGTACTTCAACTTCTTTGACCAAGACTCTTCCATTTTTTGTATAAACAAAGAAACTGAAGCCCAGAGGATAAGAGAGTTCCCCAAGGCAACTCAGCAAGCTCAAGGAGGAAAGGCTGGTGGATCATGGTGTTGATGAGGCTCCTATTAGATAAGTCCTAAGGGCCCTGTCATTTGATGACTATTTAGGCCACCAGCTATGAATCACAGGAGAGTTCCTCAGCTGTCCCCTCTGAGCCAGTCACTGCTGGGGGAGCTGAGGTCTCTGACATTGCTGGGCCACAGTGAGCACAGCTCCAGTTCAGCTATCTGCTACACCCTGATTCATCCTGCCTGCACTGGTTTACCAGTTGGCCGGGTGCATCTGAGGGCAAGAACCAAAGTAGACATAATACTTGGGCTTAAATCTTGAGCATGTAGAAAGTTGAGTGTGTGTGTGTGTGTGTGTGTGTGTATGTGTGTATTATGTGTTGGGGCAGGGAGGGATTCAGGTCAGGGAGTTCACTATCTGAGAAAAAAGTATTTGCAATGATGAGTATAGTCGTGAAGGGAGTAAGACATTCTTAGATCTCAAGTCATGGTCAGAGGAGCAGAAGAAAGGGCACATTTCGGTACCCTGAAAACGGGTACTGAGTTAGGGGTGGTGGCAAAGGTATTTCGGTGCTCTCCCCTGCAGAGGTGACAGGACAGGCAAAGCTCCTGCTGTCACAGAATGTGCATTCTAGTGAGAAGACACAGTCAAAAGGAAACAAACCAAAACACTTAAGCAAATAGATAAACAAGATAATTTCAGATAGTGTTCAGTTTTAGGTATAACAGAAAAAGGCGATGATAGGGCGAGGCCACTCTAGATAGGGGATCAAAGAAAGACCCATGAGAAGAGGATGTTGGAGCTGGGGGACGAGTATTCCAGGCCCAGAGGAAAAATCTGCCCCTATTTCCTGGGCTCAGTACCATGGGCAAAGAGAAGAAGCCTGGGACAGATGACCACATGTTCTAGAAGTGACCCACCCTGGGGCTGGCTGCTTGCAAAGGCTTGAGTGTTTTACTGCTGGAGGAATTCAGACACAAACTGCATGCCCACTTATCACGGATTTTGCTCTTGGAGAGTCCTTTTAGGACTTCAATGGTAATCCTGCAGGTCAAAAGCTCCTGCCATGTGAGTATGTTGGGGAATGCAATACACATGAATGTGCAGGGAGGGGCTGTGGTGGGAGAGCACGATGGCTGCAGCTGTCAGGGAAGACGAGACTGGGAGTTTACTCAGGGCAGGGAATATGCCTCTCTCGCATTTGCAGCCCTAGAACCCAGGAGAGAGCATGGTACCCGATCGATGCTCAATAAACGTTTGTGGAATGACATCATGCCTTGCCCTGTGCTCACTCCACCCTATCTGGGCAGTAAGCAGCCAGCTCTCTGCAAGCTGCCCTGCCCCTCTCCTAAATGGTCAAGCGGTATTTATCCCCTTTGCCCCATCTAACACCAACAGTGTTCAGAAACCGTTCTTACTCTCTTATAAAGACATACAGAGAGAAAGTAGCCTGGCTGGTCACCTGACTGCCCAGGTACAACTGGCCTGTGCCTCTCAGGGACTCCCTGAAGCCTCCAGGCCTAGCAGGACCCTTGACTGTCCCCGCTGCCAACCAGGTGACAAGCTGGCTTCTTTTTACCTTGGGTTCTGGGAATCTGGAGCTTTCACTGTCTTCTCAGGGCATGGGCCTGCTCCTCACTTTTTTCTTGACTGTCCTACAGCTTCAAGACCAGGCTCCCAGGCTCAGATGGAATAGCGAATGACACGGCTCCCAGCTCCCTCACCTGCACCTGCAAGCCCAGCTCAACCCCACTCCTAACTTCTTTCTGCCCCTTGGTCAACCACTCCTGGGTTTCCAGTCCACCTGGATGTAGAGCACCTCTATTCTGTCTTGGGCTGTGCTGGGTAGCCCAGAGCCCCTGCCTTTCCTTGGTCCTGGCTAGTTCATCACTAACCCCATCCCCTGGGTTCTGGCCAACTGGTGCCCTTCCTCCTTCGTGTGTCAGGAGTGTATTCTATAGCCCACAGCATGGCACCTGCACTCAGCTGTCCCGTATGGGAGACTATTCTGCCCATTCCCACACTGGGTGTAGCTATAATTGGGAGTGCAATGGGGATACAATGGGGAAGGGCCTGAGGAGCTGGAAGGAGTCAGAAAACATATGAACAAACATACAGAAAACCTCATACCATAGTCCTTGGGCACGGTGACAAAATATAGGCAGATCTGTCCGCTGGTGTAGTTCTGGGGGTAGTTAGGAGACAAGACCACTCCATCTGAACCCACATACTGTCCCCCACAGGGGGCTGAAAGAGAAATCAGATAGAGGGCCAGGTGACCTTGTGGGCCTCTCATCAGCTGCCCGTCCTCTGTTCCACTCACCCCAGCCTGAGCTTCTGGCCCTGGTGGGGCTGCCATGGGGTGCACAGCCACTATTGTGGAGGAGGGGAGTTCTGAGGACACTGCCCCGATTAAGGACATCCATCCCTGGCAAGGCACATGGCCTGAAACCCGTCCTGATGCCAGCAAGGACCCACCTGGGCACAGATTAGTTTTTGCCTTCTAACTATTAACATTGGCATTGGTCCCTGGAGGCCAGCCTTGAGGAGCATTTTAGGAACCTCTTCTGCTTACAGTAGAACCAGAACTGCTCTGCTGTCCCCATGGCTGATGTCTGCACCCAGGTGTCTACATGAGTAGAGAGCTAAAGCTTCCCTAGCCCTGCTGGGAGAGGTCAGCCCATGCAACCCAGCCACCTTCTGTTCCCATCCATAGTGGCCAATTCCACAAGGGGTGGACCTCAGAGCAAGTCTCCTTCACCTGGGCAAAGGGGCCTCCTTGCTTTGCAACTAAGGTGGCCACCATGCTCTTGAAGTTCTGACACTTGATCCTATCCACTTGTCAAGATTCCATGGCTAACCCAGACCTCCCAGAGTCAGCCCTTCTCACTGGCCTTAGTTTTACACAGCTGACGTCTCGTGACTTTCCCTAGGCCCAGGGACAAGTTGGGTCATCCTTAACTCCCTTCTCCCTGGTATGCACTGCTGGCATGTCTGGGGACCACTGTTGAGAACATCTATCTAGAACATCTAGGTGTGGTGGGACACTATGTGATTGGAGAGAGATGACATATCGACAGGGACTAGTAATCTGGTGAATTATGAGCAATTCTCATTCATAATGACCCCAAGGAGCTCCTGCCTTTGAGGACCATGTCTCACCTTCCCCTGCCCCTCACCCATAGCCCCTTTTGCTTCTGGCATACCCTCCATCCCCTGACTCCCTCCCTGCTCCTGGTTCCATCACCTGTGCACACAGGCCGGGGATGGTTCCACACAGGTTTCCCATCAGGCCCCAGGATACAGCTCAGGGTCGAGGAACCCTCAACCTCATAGCCCCCATGGCAGTAGTAGGTGATGGAGGAGCCCAGCTTTAGGTCGGACCCCACACGCGTGCCATTCTTGATTGAACCAGGATCGAAACATGACTCTCGTGGGTTTTCTACAAGAAAAACAAACACACACAAACACACAAACAGGACTCATTAGTGGCCCAATCCCATGGTGCAGCACTCATAAGGAGGCTCTGATTCTAGCCACAGAACATATGGGGACATGAGATTGCTGTGCCATTCCTTGCAGGTCTGGACATTTCTCTAAATTTGGTTAGAAATCTAGGGCTAAACATCACCTTGGAGAGTGAAGTTTCTCATCTTCTCCCCACAATCTTGCCCTGATCCACAATGGAGGGAGCTGCAGCTAAATCTTTGAGGCCCTTTCTCATCTCTTGACTCACTCTCCCAGGGGAGGCACATGCGGCTCTGACTAGTGGGAGCTGATGGTCTCGGATCATATCTCAGTTGCAGACATGGTCACTGGCAAAGGTCGGTGCTGAGGCACAGTCCACCCCTTTGCTCATCTTTGACTGCCCACATTCAGCATAGCAGGCCTCCACAGCTTCCTATCTTCCTGCAGAAAGCAGGGCTGCCTTTTAGAGACTGCACTCTTTACTTTTTCTTTTGCCTACAATTGGGCTGCTGGCTGGATAGGTGGAGCTGGCATTGGCTTTGCAAGATGTCATATCCATACCTTGCAGGCACTTCTGAGCCTAGGTACCATGACATAATGATGTCTGACAATTAAGTTCATGAACTTGTCACCACATGTTTATGTTGGCAGCACTGTACAAACAACTTGGTAAGGTGTTATAACCTTGGTATATCTGTGTCTCATAGTTGTGTTTGTGTTGATGAGTGGCAGTGTCTTGCTGAATGGTATTCATTATTGTTGTTGTGGTTTTTTAAATTTATTTTTTATTATTTTTTTTTATGTGGGTAGCTCCCTGACTGGGAATCGAACCCAGGTCGCAGCGTTGATAGTGCCGAAGCCTAGCCACTACATCACCAGAGAACTCCCCTGTTGTGTGTTTTTGTGTGCCATTGTGAGAATGTCAGAGCTGGAATTACAGCAATGAACAAACATTAAATCTTGTTAAACTTGGCAGGAGTGGAAGTGAAATTAGGGATGTTAGTCCAAATTCATGAGGATAATGCCATGAAGAAAACAGCAGTGTACAAATGGATTAAACATTTTTCTGAGAGGAGAGAAAGTGTCACTGATGAAGAGAGGTCAGGGTGGCCAGTAATCAGCAGAACTGATGAAAACATTACAAAAATCCATTGAATTGTGCATCAAAATCGTTGGCTGACTGTGAGAAGCATAGCAGACCAAATAAACATGGATAGAGAAACAGGAATCTGAACTGAAAATCTTTTTTTTTTTCTTTTTTCTTTTGAACTGAAAATCTTGGCATGAGAAAGGTGTGTGCAAAAATGGTCCCGAAGGAGTTCACACATGAACAAAAGCAAAGGAGAGTCAAAGTTTGCCAAGACCTTTTGGAGAGGCAAGACAATGTATTGAGCTGAGTTATTACTGGTGAAGAAACATGAGTGTACTGATACAACCCCGAAACAAAGCATCAAAGTACACAATGGAAGTCAGCCAATTCTCCATGACCAAAAAGTTCTGTCAGTCCAAATCAAGAGTCAAAACTATGTTGCTAACCTTTTTTGATATCAGAGGGATTGTTCATTATGAACTTGTACCAACTGGACAGTCAACCAAGTTTACTATTTGGAAATGCTGAAAAGGCTGTGTGAAAAAGTTAGATGAAAACGACCTGAACTTCTCACCAACAACTCATGGTTCTTGCATCACGACAATGCACCAGCTCACACGGCACTGTCTGTGAGGGAGTGTTTTAGCCAGGACACAAATAACTGTACTGGAACACCACCCTTACTCACCTGATCTGGTCCCCAGTGACTTCTTTCTTTACCCGAAGATAAAAGAAAATATTGAAGCAAAGACATTTTGATGACATTCAGGACATCAAGGGTAATACAATGACAGCTCTGATGGCCATTCCAGAAAGTTACAAAATTGCTTTGAAGGGTAGACTAGGTGCCAGCGTCGGTGCATGGCTTCCCAAGGGGAATACTTTGAAGGTGACCATAGTGATATTCAGCAGTGAGGTACATAGCACTTTTTCTAGGATGAGTTTGTGAACTTAATTGTTAGGCCTCGTATATTAGGAAGAAAGTAGGAAACCCCACTTCAACCTCTGTGATACGTCCCGGCCTCCAGTACAGTTTTCCAGGGCTTTGCACTGGAGTATTGTGTAATTGCCAGTTCATTAAAACAGCAGTATTTTTCCATTTAGCTATTGTGTTTCTATGACTTCCCAATCAGGCATACCATGGATGTGCTGAAAAGGTATCCACTCTGTCCCTCTACACAGAACATGAGTGAACTCGATGCTGCCTGAGCAACTGAGAAGACTAGTCGGGGACTTGACTCTCTGGAGAAAGGCACTTTACAGCATCCCTCATGTCAGCTCAAAATCCTGGGCAGGACATGCTTACTTCCACCCACTGCTGTCTTTCCTTATCCTCCTTGTTCTAGGACCACTGATGGTCAGGAGGCCTCTCATCAGGGCCAGGCAGTGTCAGGACACAGCTGAGGCCGGTCAGTATCAGGGAAATGCAGCTGAGTCTCACGTTTCCACCAGAGTCCTGCAGGCTACACCACTGAGAGGTCTAGAGAAGGGGGCTCACAGAGAGATGCCGACAGCCCTTGCAGAAATTCAAAAAGGCAGATTTAAGGAGGAAAGAGCCAGAATAGAAGGGATCAGAGTTCAGAGATGAACAGCTCAGGAAGAAATTTGCTGATCACTGCTATTGTCACCTGGGTGCCTTTTAAGCTACCTATATGAGAGGCAGCCGTGGTTTGAGAATGTTGTCCAGCTGCGAATCATCCTGTTGACTGATGGGATGGGGCTCTGAGAGTCTATGATCGTGCTGAGTCTAACCACTCTTGCATTAGAGCCTTTATGAGGGTTCTGCTCTTTGTCTTTGCTCATATCAAGGGGTGGAGCAGTCCTGGATGCACCACTAAGTTTAAACGTAAGTGGAACTCAGAAAATGGTCCCTTATCAAGTAGAGGGCTCCTGAATGGTTTGCTTGTGTGTCCTGTGCCTTGTCCCTTGATCCTCACATCAAATCTGTCTGTCCCCTAAACTTAGTGGCTCTGACAAGAATACAACTAGACATTGGATGATGCATAGGTGAAGCACAGAGATATAGGGAAATGTCACTGGGTCTTATATTTCATCTTTTTTTTTTCTTTTAATAAATTCAAAGTGAGTCAAATCTTACTTGGTAAGTTAAGTAACTTGGAACCAAATGCATATACCTCATTAGAGGCAAAACTAGCTATGGCACCCAATATCCATTTCCCCACTTCATCCGTAAATAGCAGACCCAGATTTTATGCAGAGTATCCAGGCACCAGTGAAAACCAACACTATCCAGGCTCCTGGACAGCTAGAGCTGGCCAAAGAGATGTAAGAAGAATCAGGTCAGATAATAGCCTACCGCCTCATTAAGAGTAAATGCCCCAAACTTTACAGACCTGCAAGGCCCTGTACATTCTCCCCCAATCCTCCCCTCTATGACCTCAACTCCTAATGTTTCTTTGTTAACTTTGCTCCAACTACACTGGTCTCTGTGCACAACTACACTGGTCTCTGTGCACAAAAGGTCCCCTGATCTGCATGGCTCCTTCTCTCACCTCTTGGAGGACTTAACTCCATGTTTCTTTCTTTGGGACACTTCCGTGACTAGCTATTTAAAATTTAATATTCCTCTTCCCAACACTCCCCATCATGCTTCTCTGCATGGGATTCATATTATCTCATGGGTTATAGATTTACTTCATTTTTTCTCTCTCTCCACTAGAATGTAGGTCCCATGAGGACAGTTTTCAGCTTTGTTCACTGCTTCAGTCCGGTGCCTGCCCCGTGGGAGGCACTCAGTAAATATTTCTTAAATGGGTAACTGTGGGATTTCCAGAAAGGATGCTTAAGGGAAGGGGACTCAGCTGAGAGAATGCTCTTTGGCCCCTCCTGTTTTCCTTCCTTCCTCCGTCTTGCAGTCTGGAACTCAGACATCGTGCTGGAACGCCAGTCACCATCTTGGACCCTGAGACAGCTTTGGGGTGGGAGCCATGGACTAACACGGTAGGGCAGAAAGAACAAAAGAAGCCTGGGTGGAGCCAACTCATCAGCCTTGGATGACAGTCTCCAGGCTCCTGATTGCTTTTATAGGAAGGAGAATACATTTCTACTTTGTTTTTAGGTAGCTGCTGTGCTGGCACTGGACCCCAGCTGGCTATGGCTGCCACAGAACTGTCACTATGTCAGAAAGTCCTTTCTTTCCTTCTGGGTGGTAAGCTCCTGCACTTTTCAATGCCACCCTCTCGAGAGCAAGTTCCCTGAATTTCACCTTCTCTGGCAGAATTTTGTTTTTCTTTTGTTGATTATAGCACATATGACATTACCTTGGGAGTGTAGGTAAGTGTATTTCTTTCCAGTGGGTTCTGAACTCCTAGGGGACAGAGATCATCACCAGCCCTTCTCAGAACCCAGGCAACGGGCACAGAAGCTGGCACTAGGGCTGGCTCTATTTGGCACACGATAGAGCTTAATACACGAAAGCTGCCTGAGCTGATGGGTCGAACACCTCAGGGCTTGAAAAAATGAACAACCACATCAATGATTCCGTCTATTACTCTATTCTGTAGTTACATGCCACAGCAAGAAGCACTCACCATTCCAACATTATCACATTCATAACGATGATAAGGATAATGATAATGATGATAGCCTCTTACACAGGAATATCATTTTATAATTTCCAAGCACTTTCCAATCTGTTGTCTCATTTGCATATCACAATGGCCTGTGTAGCAGGCGGGGCCAGGGATGCTCCTGTTCATGTTCTCAATGAGAAATGTGGTGATCAGGGAGGCTAAATAAGTTCCACAAGCCACTCAATTACTAAGAGGTAGAATTAAGACCAAAATCAGATCTTTGGCTTGTCAAACCAGAGCTCAGCTGTGAATGATAAAAATAGATGATAAAACATCATGAGGATAATAAATCGAACCCAAGCCCTCCAAAAATGGAAAAATGAAAAAAATCAGTTTCTTTTTGTCCTAATGAATGAGGGCCATTTCTAAACACTGTCATAGCAAAAAACTGAAAACAACAAGCCAAACACTCAACCTGTAAAGAACTGGTTAAAAAGGTTGAATTAGAACCATCCACTGAAATACAAGCAGACTTTAAGAGGAAGAGTGGAAGTATTTGAATACTGATTTGGAAAGATGTCCCAGATCTACATTATTGTTGGGAAAAACAAAACAAGACAAAAAAGCAAAGGAAAAAACCTCCACCCCTATTACAGATTAATACATACGTTGTAATCCCATTCATATAGAACAGGAACCAGTAAACTACAGTTTATAGGCTTGTGGCCTGCTTTTGTAAATAAAGTTTTATTAGCACACAGACACGCCCATTTGTTTACACACTGTCTACAACTGTTTTAGCATTATAGCAGCAGAGTTGAGCAGAGACCATCTGGCTTGCTAAGCCTTAAATATTTACTATCTGGTCTTTTACAGAAAATGTTTGCCAACCTCTGATCTAGAATTTACATTACTTTATATTCATATATACCTAAAATGTCTGGAATGAGATCACGAACCATTATTAATGGTACTTAGCAGTAATAGACAATATTAAATTTTTAGAGTATATCTTATCTGCTTCTGTATTGTTTGAATTTTACTATAAATTTTGGGGTATGTGTGTGTGTGTGTGTGTGTGTGTGTGTGCCACAAACTGCATCCATATATGATAGTGAACTTAATCAATAAATGTGTGTGTTCTGATGCTCCACCCACTGGCAGTCCCGCCATCTCTTCCCCTCTCCTCGGGCCTCCCTATTGTCCGAGACACAACAATGTTACAATTAGGCCAATTAATAACCCTACCTTGGCTTCTAAGTGAATAAGACTATTTTTAAAAATTTCCACAGCCACCCACCCCCACCTTTAGCAACCACCACCCTGAGCAGTCGGCAGCCATCAACACAGGGCAGGACCCTGCACCTGCAAGAAGATCATGACTCACTGCAGGCTCAGATGGTAAAATATTTTTAAATTAAAGCATGCACATTGTTTCTTTTTAGACATAATGCTCTCGCACAGTTAATAAACTGCAATAGAGTACAAATACAACTTACATGCACTGGGGAACAAACAAGAAAATGGTGTGACTTGCTTTATTGTGCTATTTGCTCTATTGCAAGGGCCTTGAACCAAACCCACAGTACCTCCAAGGTATGCCTGTATTCAACACTCATACATACATGTGTGCAAAACATCATAATCACACTCTGTAATTTTCCATAATCAGAAAGGAAAATGGACTACTGGGCTACGCCCTTAAAGAGGGGTACAAACCCTCCTCCCTTTCAAACAAGGGCAGAGCAAATGACATATCCATTACACAGGTAAAAAGGCCACGGGAAGGAAGAGGGGGGCCACCATGCACCAAGTGCCTGCTGGCATGAGTTGCTAGGTGCTGTGCCCATCTCCCAGCCCTCACTCTTTCCCATAGTACCACCATCCTTCTTTGAAAGATTAGGAGACTATGCTCAGAGAAGTTAAGCACCTTGTGTAATGCCTCACAGTTCCTAAGTAATGGAGG
This sequence comes from Lyroderma lyra, assembly GCA_004026885.1. Classification (NCBI taxonomy): domain Eukaryota; kingdom Metazoa; phylum Chordata; class Mammalia; order Chiroptera; family Megadermatidae; genus Lyroderma; species Lyroderma lyra. The sequence goes on from PVJL010000586.1 coordinate 322,710, forward strand.
CCGCCCTTATAGATATCAGGCATAGGGGAATATGGCCATGGGATCTGGTAGCAGAGCAGACAAATTCCAGGAATCTAGGGGTCCTGGGAGAGGGAAAAGGGGACTATGGGGTAAGGTGGGGGTCCCTGGGTCCCAGCAAATGGGTTACCTGACCAGAGACTGGGAGACATAGGACAGGAGTGGATAATGCTAGGGGGTGTGCAATCTGAGCAGGGCAGAAGGCAGCTCCAGGTCTTACTGGGCATCTCCCACCCCAAACAGACACATGTATCTTGGAACTGGTACCACAGATCCTAATGAGGAGGTGGAGGGGGCATGGTGGGCACTGCCCCCACCCCATCCTCTCTCCAGTAATTGGCCTCCTTCAGCCATGTGGCTGGCTCCGATGGCAGCTGGGTGGGCCTCATTCTCTGGGGTTGTGTTTGGGGTCTGAGGACCCCTTGCAAATTGCTTAGGACGGAGCCAGCAGTGGGTAGACCCGAAGTTAGCTATGATTATGATTGCTATTATTTGTGATCTCACGTGAGATATTCCCAGGACTTGCCAAAAATATTTAATTAAAGGGCACTTTAAAAGGTTGCTGAGGTCCTACATTGTGCAACTGGGGACATGAGCCAGAAACTTTTTAATTTTAACTGGTACTGTGACTCCATTTGTCCACACAGGCTGATGAGGTCTGGGTGAACGTGGGTTAGAGCACCAATAACAAAATCGATCCTCTCTAGAACATCTGTAGTGTGTTTAGTATGTACTGGATATTGTACTCATACACATGAGCGCATACACTATCATTTAATATATACTATGTATGTATATAGAATATCTTTTAACCTTCTGCCACATACCATTTACAGATGGAGAAATGGGTTCCAAGAGATAATAACTTTCCAAGCTCACGAATCAAGCAAGACATGGAGCTAGGATTCGGCTTCTGGGACAATTCGGGAAGAAGAGAAGGTCAAACAGAGAACGGCTGTGTGGGAGGCCGCGGAGGGCTCCAGAGCCTGCAGCCGCGCTCCCGAGTGGGACGGTGCTGTGGGGCCGTGACCGGAGCCCTGCAGCCAGGGGTCGGAGCACAAAGCAGTGACCTCTACCTTGCTGCGAGGTCGGAACTATTCCACCGTCATTTTACAGGACATGAAGTCGTCAAGCGGTGGACTTAACGTCCTCAGATCCACACAGCTGCTAAGTGGGAAACATGAGCCCTGCCCCCTGTTAAGCAGACCGTTCTGGCCCGGCAGGGACTGCGCCCCGTTTTCCTAAGTGGACTCACGGGCACACAGCCAGGCCCGTGCCGCCGGAGTGTGTCTTTGGCTGCTTCAGTGCTACCACGGCAGGGCTGACGTGGCTCCTGGCCTGACATTTACTATACCATTTGGACCTTTAAGAAACGAGGTGCTGACCCCTGTGCTTGCCCCTTACATGAGCCAGCGGGTTGTGGTTAAGGCAAAAGTGTGAGCAGAGTAACAGAATGGGACAGCTGGCGGGAAGGGAAGAAATGTGATCGGGACGAATCGGAAAGTGTCCAGTCTGCCACAGGGCAGGCGCGAGCCTCCTGGAGAAGGGAGAGGAGAGTAATGTGGAAGGAAGTGGAGGGGGAGGGCCGGCCCCCTTTCCCAGGCCTGGGCACCTGGGCGAGAGGGGCTAAGCCACCTGGACAGCGGGGCCAGGACTGCCGCGGCCTTGCTGGGCTCGCCCCCGCCCCTGCCCCCCCAGGCCGAGTCATCACTGCCACCTGTGCAGGGTGGCAGCGGCGCCCTTACCCGTGTAGTCGATGACGAAGCCAGCGTTGCTCACGGACGCGTCGCTGCGGAAGGCCAGGAAGAGGCTGTTGCTGCTGCTCTCGATGCGGCCGGGCAGCTGGGAGCCGTAGAAGCTCCCTATGAGGGGGCTGAGAGCGTCCCGCCCATCGTAGACGTGGAGGAAGTCGTAGCCAGGCTCCAGGTTAAAGCTGGGGAACGAAACATCCCGCCCCCCACCCCCTAAGGTCAAATAAAGGCTCATGCCGGGCTCCCCCAAAGGACGGGGCTCCCCCAGACTGTAAGCCCTCAGCCCCACTGGCACCCAGCCGCTGGGGTTCCTGCAGGGGAAGGGGGGTGCAGCCCCCTGACCTCCCACTCCCACGCAACATCGTAAGGCAGGCGAGGCAGACTCCGGAGTCTGCGTCGGGGAAGCTGGAGCTGAAGACCTAACACGCTCTTTTTTCCAAAAATACTTTTTAACTGCAATATACTTGACACACACCATTGTGTAATGTTAGGGCGTACCAAATGTTGACTGCTACGTATCTACGGTGCGATATGTGGGCCTTGTAGCCACAGTTAGCACCTCTCTCAGTCACAATTACCCTTTTTAATGGCTGGAAAAACTGAGATCTCGTCTCTTAGCAATTACAATCCACCATTGTTGTCTGATCCACTAGGCTGTGCACAGAAGGGAGTTACGAGCTCCACACGCCCCGTGGTCAGTCAGCCAGAGAGGGTCCAGAACCCAGGTCGTCCCTGCCTCAAACATCTTCTTTTCCAAGAGCGACAGAGCCGCCCAGGGAGCACTCCCAGGCAGGAAGGGGCCTGTTCTCCCGGAGGACCCCAGCTTCATTTCTGTATCCCCGAGCAAGTTCTCAGCTCTACTTGGGATCTGCTAGCACCCCACCCTGGCACCCACGGCTATGCCTCTTTATTAGCTGTCACGACCCTCGTGAGGAAAAACAAAATCATTTCTCCTACCCCACTGCGGGAGTGTAAGTTTGTTCGGCCACTTTGAAAATTGTTTTGCAATATCCACTAGCTCTGGACATAAGCCTGCCCTATGACGCAGCGATTCTACTCCTAGGTACATACCAACAGAGGTAACCGGTACTAATCAAGTTGCAAAGGTGAAACAACAGAATAAAAGTAAGTTTGCAGAGAGATTTCTGATGCAAGCTCATTCACAGCCCAGCCCCAGCCCGGGATACTCAGAGACTCCGTTCGGCTGGACTGAGAATGAAAAGGGGTTCTACCCTTTGGCTAAGACGTATGGCGGGGAGAGGGGGGACACAGCATCTCCAGGACAAAGAGAGTAGGGCTGACAGGATGGGGAGTAGAGCCAGATGTGCCCCGTCTCCTCCTACATGGCCCCCTCTCACACTGGTGTCAGCTGCAGGGTCACCCCCATCATTGCTCCTACCCATCTGATGTTCTAAAAGTCACCAGGGAGGGGTTTGGGAGTGGGTTAGCCTTGGTCACAAGTTATGGCTCCACCATTGCCTAACTGCCTTCCATCTGTCCTTCTGCCTTGCTTCCATCACCAGATGTTAGATCTGAGTACCCTTAACATGCCAGACCCTATGCCAAGTGCTCAGGGTGCTGGGATAAGTCAGGGATCACCCCTTCTTCCAGACAGTGATGGGGCTGGAGGAAGTGACGGATGGGAAGACAACACAGCCTAGTCTACAGGTTGCACAGGCACATGGGGTCACAACCCCAAGCTCCTTGGAGAGGAGGGAATGAAGCTTTGATGGAGGCCAAGCTGGAGCTGCGTCTCGGGGGATGAAAAGACCCTCAGTGGTTGGACAAGGAGGGAAAAGGAAGTCTCTGTGCAGGGAGAAGCAGAGGCGACGTCGCAGGGGCATGAAGCAGCCTTGGAGACTGCCAGTACTTCCGTCGGCTGGAGCGCAGGGTGAGGATGGGGCGGGGGGACCAGTGGAGCGGTAGGCAGGGGCCAGATCGCTTAGAGTGAGACTCAAAAGTTTGAACCTCAATTTACGGGAAAGAGGGAGCCACTTGGGATTTTAAAATAAGGGATCTATTTGTTCGCTGTTTCTTTGTTTTTGAATCTAAGCATAAGGCATGCACTGTAAAGCGATCAGCCGTGACGTTTTGACACGTGTACATCAAATTCCAGAACATTTTCACCACCCCAAGTCTCCAGGTGCCCCTTGCCAGCCAATTTCCTGCACCCCCAGAAGCCACGCTGAACAGATTTTTATCACCAACAGGCGTTCTGCCGATGCTAAAACTTCATTTAGGTGGGCTCATGCTTTTTTGTGTCTGTCTTCTGCCGCTCAGCGTGGTGTTTTTGAGGTTCGTCTACGCTGCTGCGTGTAGTTCATTCCTTTGTATGCTGACGAGTGTCATCGAATGTTACAAACGGAAAACGGGGTGGGCAGGTTAGCATTCTCACGCAACAAGATCTCTCTGACGGCTGGCTGAAGCAGGGCTTGGAAGGCACGATGGGGACAGAAGACTGGGCAGAAATCACAGGGCGTCAGCCCATACGGTGGCTGGGAGGACGGAGCAGAGGGTGAAGTCTGAGGGGTGTGAGTGCGGCACAAAGGCAGGCGCAAAGGCCAGCGGGGACGGGCATGGGAGGCAGGCACAAAGGCCAGCGGGGACGGGCATGGGAGGCAGGCGCAAAGGCCAGCAGGGACGGGCATGGGAGGCAGGCGCAAAGGCACGAGGAAGCCGGAGCACTAGAGGGGAGGAGCTGCACAAAACCCAAGGGGCAAAGGCTGAGGGAGTGATCGAGACGTGCCGGAGCGGAAAACCCGGGAAGTCCCACTGGCGTGGCCGCCGGGAGTTGACTGGTGTCTTTTATCATAGGAGCCGCCCGTGGAGCCGTGGAGGCAGAGACCCCATTTCAGTGGTTTTGGAGTGAATGGGGGAGGTGATGGTGGGAGAGAAGCAGAGACAGTTCCTTTGAAGAGCTTGCCTCTAAAAGGAATGAAGAAGCCAGTGCAGGCGCTGGACGGGGGTGCCCCTGAGCCTGTTTGCACGCCGGGGAGCGTGCTGGAGGCGGCCAGGCGAGAGCAGAGCAGGGAAATGCAGGGGGGCAGAAGGAAAGGGGCCCGCAAGGCCGTCCTTCCTGTATCTCAGCATCGTCAGGGGTTAACAAAAGAAATAGCTACTGCATACATAATGATAAGGATTACATAAGACAATACAGGTGAAATCGGTGAGCGCAGGGGTGTCACAGACGTTCCATAAAGCCTGGCTCCCCTCCTGCCTTCGGACTCCCACATCCCCCATGGGATGGGGCACTCCACTCACAGCAGACCTGGGCACACCCACCGGGAGACCCGCGTCCGCAGCCCCTGCTCTGAACCCTCTGTCTCCCACCTGGGGGCAAGGTACATACACGTTAAATACCAGGGCGATGACGTAGTCTGGAGAGACGGTCACTTTCCAGTCACACTCCTTGCCGGGTGGGTAGGGTTCTGGGTAATGTGGGGACAGGATGACTCCTGATGGCCCCGTCAGGTCTCCCCCGCAGGGAGCTGAGAAGAGAGGAAGACAAGGGTGAGACTGTCTCGTCACCGGGCCACGTTTTAGTGGGTATTCACGGACGCGGCAGAGGAGGGCCTGAGTGTGATGCTCCTCAGTTACCTCCTGGCTCTGGGGGGCTGGGCTGGGGGGTGACGGGTAACGGGTATGAGGGTTTACCTTGGGGTGGTGGGAATGGTCTGAAACTGCACAGAGGTGTTGGTTGTACAACATTGTGAATGTACTCAATGCCACTGAATTGTCCATTTTCAAATGGTTAATTTTATGTCATGTGAATTTCAACTCAAGGAATTCCTCAAAAACAGAAACAAAATCCCTGGCTCTGCCTCTTCCTGGCTGTGCGACCTTAGGGAAGAGACCTACCCTCTCTGGACCTCCTCAGTGCCCTTCCTCTATGGCAAAAAAGAGATACTAGCTCCTTCACGGGGTCGTAGCAAAGATTTTGGAGGTGTGTGTTAAGCATGTGGCACGCCGTAAGCGGTCCATACCTACAGCCATCAAGTGCCTCTTAGACACGTTGTGAGCTCCCTGGTCTCCCCCCACTGCCTCACATCCGGCTCCCAGTGAGCACTGTGGGTCTGGCACGCTCGGAGTCAGGAGGAGTGACCGACATTACCCTGCTCGCCTGCCAGGTGCTCTGGCCCCCACCGCCAGTGCTCCTGGCGTCTGCTTGGGGCTGCCGATGCTTTCCAATTTTCCAAAAGACCTTTCCAAGAGAGCATGTAAGCCTCAGCTGTACGGAGGGCTTACAAATCCCCAATTAGTCCATGGTGGTCCCCTCCCCGGAGAGGACACCTTACCAGCAGGCAGGCAGAGGGAAGGTGGCCAGCAATACAGCAAGGTGCCTACCCAGAGACGCCCGGGCGCTTCCCAGGTCCTCCTGGGTCAGGTCCTTCCCTGATTGGCTGGGCTACTGCACTGTGGCGTGAGGGCCTGAGAAAGCAGAGGCTGGGAAGTGCATGGGGTCATTAACAGGAAAAGATGGCCTTGGCCTGAACGCCACAGGGCACCACTGGAGGTTGGCAGTGTTGTAGGCAAATGGTGAGCCTTCAGGAGCATGGAGAGTCACCCAGGAGGAGGCCAGAAAGCCCAAGACTGGACATGGAGGTGGGAGCCAATGTGTACCAAGAAGACTGAGCCCACCAGCTTGCCTGTCACAGTGCTGCACTTTATTGCCTCACGGTATAGCCTGTACACAGTGACGCTTCCAGGGCTGGATCAACCCCACCAGGGTCTCTTCAAAGGCTGGGAGGTCTTCAAGCCATAAAAGCCCTACCATGGCTGAACATAAAGCCTGAGTTGCCATGATTAGTGTTTTTGTTTTGTTTTTCCCCATGGCAAATATATCTCAAATACCAACTCGAGTACCAGGAACACTCAAGTGAGCACCTATTAAATGTTAGACATGACCTACAGCATTGCAGATGCAGTATCTCATTTCTGTCTCATGGCAACTCAGTGAGCTATGGGTTATTCTTCCTGATTTAAAAAGGAGGCACTGGGGCTCAGAGAGGTGAAGTAGCTTGCCCAGAGGCACTGAGGTTCACACCCACATCTCCCTGGCTGCACAGTCCATCACATTTCCATTCTTCTACACTGCCTTGGAGCAGCTGGTGGCCGTGGGAGTAGAGGGGACTGTCCCCACCTGCAGGCCAGCAGGGGAGAAGCCCAAATGCCAGAGCATCTGTGAGTGAGGATGAAGGTTTCTTGGGCCAGGTGCACCCTGTGTCTTGCTTGCTGCTTCTTCACAGAGCCTTTTCTGGAGGAGGTGTGTGGATGAGTGGGACAGACTAGGAGCCTGTGTGATCAGGAGAAAACCTTGAACTTACCAGAGCAAGACCACACTGTCCAGTCCAGAGAGTGGCCCTACTTGGGCTGGCCTAGAATCACAGTGTGATGCAGCCAGTGAGAGGAGAAAACCTGTGTCATGTCAGCTGCCCAGCTCCCTGGGGGAATCGTCCCAAGGGGGCCCAATGATGCCTCTTCACTCGGGCAAGGGCTACCGGCCTCAGGATGTCTGCCCTTGGTTTGCCACAGGTGGGGCAAATCTGGGAGTTTCTGAAATGGCCCTTTTCTTCCCTGGTCCAACTCCCAAAGCTGGCAGAAGATTATTTCCACAAGAAAAATGGTCCGTTTTTCTTTCCCCAGCTGCCAAAGTTGGCTAAGAATTGGGCAGGTTGCACTGAGGGGTGAGAGTTGTGAAAAAGGCTATTGATTTTGATATTCCATAGTCCTGGGTTCAAATTTGACTACGCCACTTACTAGCTGTGAGTTTGGGCAAGCTATCCACCTCTCTGAGCCTCCATTTCCTCATCTATAAACTAAAAATAAAGAATCATGATGATAATGACTTCTAAAATATATAGTATTTACTGTGAACTAGGTAGAGTTCTAAGAGCTTTACAGTATTATCTTATTTAATCCTCAAAACCACCCTATAAGGTAGGTACTTTTATTTTCTTGATTCTACAGGGGAGGAAAATGAGGCACAGGGAGATGAAGTCATTTGACTAAGGCCACTTGGTTCTCGTGGTGAACTAGACTCAAGCCCACGTAGCCCAGAACCTGAACGCTAAGCTGACCACATGGTGGTTCTGTTTGTGATGATGGAGCTACAAGGTCCAGCTGGTGCCCATCATGGACACAGTGCTCAATAAATACTTGTTTGCTTCCTTTGCTTCCTCCCTATGATGAAGGAATGTCAAGGCCAGCCAGACCAGTCATGGCAGATGGCCAAGGGAGCTGGAAACTAGGGGCTCGCCATTGCGATTTCTGGGCCGTTTGAGAAGACACTCATTTGGTTGCCCGAGGAACATGCCCCAGGTCTCAGAGAGCAGGAGAATGGGTCATGAGAGCTGAATTCACCTCTAGTTCTGCTCTCTGCACACTCCCTGCTCTCACCAGCTTCACGCAGTGCAGCCCCCTGCCGCCTGGGACAGTCTTGCCTCAGGACCTGCTTTTCTGTCAGATAAGCCTAAGGAATCACTGCTGTACAGAGCGCTGAATTTAGGAGGTGCCTCAGAGGTCATCTGATTCCCTTCAGGGCCTTCCCAGAATCCCTTGACCACATGATTCTGGTTCAGGGAAGGGAAGTGAGTCCAAAAACCTTGACAGAAGGAAACAAAGGAAGGAAGGAAGGACAGGGGAGGGAAGGAGGGAAGGAGAGAAATGAGTAGTTTTTGAGATTACGGTGTGTTGTGCGCTCAGCCCACAACGCCGTGAGGGAAATATATTTACTTACACTTTACAGACGTGGAAACTGAGGCTCAGAGAGTTGAAGCAGTTTTCCCAAGGCCACTGAACTAGTCGGTGGGAGACCAGGCACTAAACCTAAATCTGTCTCTTCTGCTGTCCCATACTCTTCCCAACACAGCACAGCATGTAGTTGCCAACTGATCTGGTTCTGGGATCCAGATCTCAACTTGGTGTCCACAGCACATGTACTGTGCTCCTGTCACACATACCCAAGTGACTCCTCGTGACCACCAAGTGACAGGATTTAAGGTGTCACCTTCAATGCCAGGCCTCGGATGGCTGGACAGCATCTCCCATTGAGCTGGTAAGTCTCAGGCAGTCCCTTGAACCCACACGCAGCCTGGAGGGCAGGGTGGGAGGTGGGAAATGAAAGGCTCTGCATTCAGACTGACCCGGGAGTCAATGTTGGTTCTGCCATATTCTAGCTCCGTGATCTGGGGCAAGATGTTCGAATTGGTGTTAAGTGTCAGTTTCCTGAACCGTAAAATGAGGAAACGGTGCTCCTCACAGAGAGCCGTCGGGAAAGGTAAATGAGGTTATATAAATAAATGTCTAGTACGGGGCTGGCGCCCAGTGAGGACTCGATGACCGTTGGTTCCCTTCTGACACCTTATGGTTGACATGAGAAATACGAGGGCTGTCGGGAAAGGATCCAGCCGTGTAATATAGGAAACACAGAGGTATTCACAGCGGGATCGTTTCCGGACAGCCCTCGTACACGCAGTATTTTGTCAGGTGGAAGGGAGCAAGCACCTAGAACGTTTGTTTCCTCCTCTCTCTCTTTCTTTCCTGTCTTCCTCCCCCTTTCAAGTTCCATCCTCCTCCTAATCTTGAGTTAGGACGTGTCTTAATCTAGGACACAGGACAATTCAGGTCCATCTTCTACAATCTACATGACCTTGGACACATCCCAGAGCCTCCATTTCTTCATCTGTCAAATGGGGAGATTTTCAGAGTAAAGACAGATTTGGAACTAACACCCAGGTAACCAAAGACTTCCATGAGAAGAGAAGAGCAAGGTACCCTTCTAGTGCTTCAGGAAGGGAAGGGTCATTTCAGAACCCACTGACCCTACCACCCAGTTGATCCATTGTCACCCTTCCAATCTGTACATCCTGGGCCAGGAGAAAAGGAGCAGATAGGCTTGGCTTAGAATACCTAGGGACCATTTTGGAGAGTGAAGAATTTATAGGTGAGTGCGTGAATGTGAGTGAGCGAGCGTGTGCACACATGCATGCAAAGCCGAGTACACTTTGGATTTTCTGCAACTTTTAGCTGTTCTGATTCTCCTAGGCAGGCTCAAGACGCAGCTGCCTTTCATGTGGGCGGTGGGTGGGGCCTGGGGCATGCCCGTGGTGGGACCAGAGGGCAGGGTCCCGCTGCAGCTGCTGTGTACCGATGCACGTTGGTGGGCTGGGCTGCCAGAAGAATCTGTTCTCAATCCTCACACAGCTGATCTCCGCGCTCCCCTGCAGGGCATAGCCAGGGTCACACTGGAACACCGTGGAGTCGCCAGCTTCCCAACTGTTACCACTCCGGCTGCCATTCTGTGGGACCCCAGGGTCATTGCACGATGTGGCTGTGGACACTGGGACAAGAAAATAGAAGAGGAAGTGGGGTTGCCAGCTGCCTGCTGGACAAGGAGACTCCCGTGCATCACCCTCCCCGACATCACCAGTGCCACTGCTGTGACCTCTGTCACCTCCCACCAGTGTCATCAGCTGTGGCAACAGTGCCACCATCTCCGTTCTCATCCCATTCCTGTCACGACCTCCACCACCACGTGGACCACCACCCATTCTACCAATCATGGTCATCCACGTGTCACGAGGACATGAGTTAAGTGGGCCTGCACTGCTACGACTGCAGAACTGAGCTCAGTTAGATAGAACAATACAAGCCTTGCTCCATGGATTAGCGTTTGCAATTCTGTGTCATGTAGCTAATGTGATCAGCATGAAGTGGTGACAAGATCATTACATATAAATTCCGAATTCAATTAGAAGGGGCTGCAAAGGAGCTCGGGAGTCGGGTGCCCAAGCGCAGAGCAGTGGCTGCGAGGCTGCAGGGAGCTGCTCCGCTGGGTGACAGCCATGGCCTTTCCCGCATGGCAAACAACCACGAGCCACCTTCCTCCCACGGCAAACAACCACGAGCCACCAGCCTGGAACCAAAGAAAAATCGGACGTTTGCCACAAAGCAGGGTTCCAAACAAATGTAAGCCTCTGAGATGTATTAAAAATCCCCAAAGTGGTGAGTGTGGCAGATGCGTGACGTGTAACACCGAGGCTAGCGTCACAGAGGTGGTGTTAAAAGTGAAACCAAAGGAATGCTGGAAGGAAGGAAGAAACGAAGGAGCGAGTGAGCGAATGAACGAACCATGAGAAAACGAACCAAAGGAAACAGTGTGAGACAAAGTCCAGAGAAAGGGTTCCAAAGCAGCTGCAACCCCCCAGCTGCCTCCAGAGCCCCCACGTGTGTCATCGCCCGCAGCTGGCCGGCAGCCCCCAGGGACCGGAAGTTCCGGAGGCCACAGGATCAGTAACGTTCATTTGCTTGGAGAGTCCGTTTTTCTTTAAAAAATTTGGAAGCAGTAACTTACACTAAGACACATGAATGTATCATGGAGTAGAATGTAAAATTCATATTGGTTCCTAAGCCAAAACATGAAGCCTCCAAGAGATTTTATGCTTCCTACGCCCTCCAGATCTTCTGAAACTACGCATGCACTTCCTCCTGCTGTGAGGCCGTCGGGGGAAAGGGCTGGGGAGCACCAGCTGGGGGCAATCGTACACACTCACGTCACTAAGGGTAAGAACTAGGACTGTGAAGGCGAGTCTGGATTACAGCGTCTAATACATTACACCCAATAACCCCCAAGACAGCAGTCAACAAACTAGGCCCACCGCCAAATCTGGCTCTATGCCTGTTCTTGTCAATAAAGTTTTATTAGAACACGGGCACGCTCATTTGCTTACATACGGTCGATCTGCTTTTGCGCTATAATGGCAGAGTTGAGCTGCTATGACAGAGATCATATGGTCCACAAAGTCTGAGCGATTTACTATCTGGCATTTGATAGCAAAGCTTGTTGACTCCTAGTACATGGAAACTTATCTTAATCTCTTCTCTTTTGAGATCGTGTTTTTAAAACCTATCCTTTGCTTTTATCCAGTTTTAATCATTAACACTATCAATGATCCGCTATCACTATGCTCCAGCCCCCCATTTGTCAAATCTTCCAACACAGCAAGCTCAGTCCCCTTTCCGCCCGCCCCCTGGGACCTCTGCAGGTGGTGGCCGGGCTGCCTGGCATGATCTTGCCATAGATTGCCTGCTGCCAGCTCCACCGCGTCATTCTGTTTTCATCTCTACTATCACCTCCTCAGACAGGCCTCTTTGATCACCTGCTTCTGGGCTTACCGTTTAACTCCCTTCCACAGATTTTATCACATTATCCTGTGTTGTTCTTTTCACAGCACAGTCTGTAATACTCTCGCTAATTTATTGGATTGCCTCTTTATTGTGTATCACTTGTGCGTCCCTAGGGGAACACAGACCTTGGCTGTTTGGCTTCCGACTGTATCCCCAGGGCCTAGAACAGTACCCAGAACAGAGTAGTGCTCAGTAAATATTTGTCGACTGGATAAATAAATGAACAAATCATCACCATCTGACACTGCATTTATTTATAAAGTCAAATAAAAATCAATCTTCTTCCTTCCCAATTAAAAACAGGCTTAACTTTCATCCTAGCTTTTCAGTGTACTGTACACACGTAAATGATTCCTTGGAAGAAAAATAGTTCACTGCTCGGACCATACTCAGGAAGATTATTTATATGGGAGGCAACAGAGTGCAATGATGAACAGCCCGGATTTGGGAATCAGACACAGGGGTATTGATCCGGGCTCTGCTACTTATTAACTACATGACCTTGTGTGGGAAACTTCTCTGGGCTTCAGAGCCCACATCAGCAGTGAGGATGAATAGCGGCAGCCAATCCTGAAGGTTTCTGTGAGAATTATGAGAGAGAGTGCAGGGGAGAGCACAGCCTGGGACCTCCTCGCCAGACGGCAGTGATTGCGCCTCCCTCCCCGCAATGCTGCCCATTTTCTTATTTTTTATTTTTTGTTCTCGCGCGCTCTCTAAGACTCCTGTATTTGAGCTGCTTGGCAAAGCCCCCGGGGAAAGGCCGGATCCACGTGGTACAGAGAGGATGTTAGATGTTACACAGTCATGTTTACTTAATAAAGCCAAGCCCGCACTAATCGTCCCTGGCATTTCTGCACAATCCCCTGTCAAACACACACTATAAAGTTAACATGGGGTGAGCCAGTCTCTCTTCCCTAGAGTCGTCCTGGTATTTGTTAACCAATGACAGCAACAGGGAAGGTGACCTTTCTCGAACCTCGGTTACACCTAGAACACTGGGCCAGGTTGTCACGGCCTGCCTGGTGTCCAGGCTGGGTAGCTTTGCCCACTCCTGTCTCTGTGGATCTAAGCAATGCTCAGGCTGGCTTGCCCAGGAAAAACCTTGCATTAGAGAAAACCATTATTTGTCCACGCTTCATGTGTCCAATTGTTCAATAAGCACTGAGTGAGCACCGGATGTATGCACGCCCAGTGGAGGCTTCCGACTGGCACGATGAGGCCATCCCTGTAAGAGCTATCTGGGGGCTGGCTAGTAGGTGGCCAGCTCCAATAGAGAGCAGAGTGTCTGGAACTGAGGTGCCGAAGAAACAGAAGTAGAGGGCTGGGGGTGCCACAGGCTATAGCAAAGTATTCGGAATGGGGATATGAGTAAGAAGTGGCGTCTGAGATGAACCCTGAAGGAGGAATAGTACTCCCAGGAGCGGGGCACTGTGTGAGAAGGCAGCCAAAGACGCTGGGCTCATGAGCGCGCCCAGGGACTGCCCCGCGTGGCCACCCTGAGGACACAGTGGAGGTCAGATAATGCAAACCCGTCAGGGAATCTGTTGGAACAATTACAGGGCTCTTTTTTCTCAAAGCCATACTCATTAGCTTGAGCAGAGTCAGAGAAAATACACATTTAGTTTAATTATTCATAATACTCCTTTCCCTGGAGAGTGACCCAAGTCGTCGTTAGCATTCTCCCCTCCTTACAGCTAGGAGATCCTTCTGTTGCTTATCCCAGCAATCTCCAAAGGATGTTCTACGAGATGCTAGACTCTTGAGATGGCTTAGAAATAAGTCATCCACAGCCAAGTATGTTTGGGAATTACGGCCTTCTGAATTTACCTCCATTAGGAGACCAGAAAGTTCTGAGAGGTCCCAAATTACAGATCACACCCACCTTGCCAATGTGACTTGCCCATGCAAACTTCTTTTTCCTGCAATATCAATCACCAGTCCACGGAATTCCAGGGAACAAATGTTGGGAAATGCTTAAAAATGACTCCCTGTCGTCCCACGCCAGGACCCTAGTCTTGGACAAGTTCAATGTTACTCAGTGGTCTCCAGGGACTCTCTTCATGGGTGAATGGGTGTCAGGATTTCAAGTAAGAAGACTCCCAATGAACCCTGGAAGGAGCTATTCCTCGCTAGGCTGGAAGCCTGCATGAGTGCTAAGTGGGCCAATTGATGAGTATAAATGAACTTGATCCTGGAGACTCCCATCTGCCCCCCACACTGCTAAATGCTCATGTCTATGGAGAAGACGGATCATAAAAGAGCTAGAAGTAGGGTCTGTAACTCCATTACAGCCTCACTGGTGCCACAGATATACTCTCAGCTGATACACCCACCGGGGCCACACTGACTTGCTCCGGAATCACCATGGAAACCCCCCACCCCCAGACAGTGGAGTAAGGAGATGGTAATGAAGACAGCTGCTGTATAATAAACGTAAGCAGAAACCGAGGTGGAGTCACTTGTGCAGGGAGATGAGTGATGAGAGAGGCACTTCAGAGGAGATGAGGGGAGGCATCCCAGGGAGAGGCAGGACCGATCACATAAATTACCTAATACTGGGGCTTGATGTCTGAGCAGTGCCCACTTTGGGTCGCTCTTTGTCATGCTCCTCCATAACTGCCTACTGTAGCCCATAATTGAATCGATCACATTTGGCTTCCAGACCTTTAGCAGACTAAGAGCTAAGGGTGCGCGCCCTGTCAGATCAGCTCTTCCGTGACCACACCCCTGCCCACGTGTACCTCTCCGGCTTCCACCCCTCCATGCTCCCGTGGTCCAGTCACAGTGGACAACCCTCCACTTCTGAACCTGTCGTCCTGCCTCTGCACGTGTTCATGTGCTCTTTGCACCAAGGAGGCCCTTTCTTCTCTTTTTCATCGAATAGGGGTTCGCAAAGTGCCACGAACTCCCACCTGGTGGCCATGGCAACTCCACATCATAGCTGACCCCTCACCCCTTGAAAAACTGTCTTCAGATCTGAGCTTGGGCCTCATCTTTCTGGGAACATCTTCCTGATGCTCCCAGCAGGTGAGCATCACAGATTCTATTTCACCCATCTGACACTTACCAATTTGTACGTAAGGTCAATTTCTGATCTGCCTGTCTTGCCACCGCCTCCCCCTGCCCCCAGGAGGAAACGAAGCGTGGCTGTTTGAACAAGCACTTATCATATACCAGGCACATAGCAGATGCTCGGTTAGTATCATTACAGGAGTGGGAGGTGGAGGGAAGGGAGGGGGAAGGGAGGCGGGCGTGGTGCGGCGTGGTGCGGCGGGACGCACGGAGAGGGGCCGGTGGAAGGCAAGCACAGACCTGAGAACTGAATGGCAAAGCCCTGCTTGCTAGTGAAGAAGTCGGTGCTGAACTGCAGGACGACCGAGCTGAAGGTGCTGTGCAGGTCCTTGGGCAGGGCCGGGCCACTGAGCTCCTTCAGCAGAACCCCGCTCTCCACAGGCCCGTCCCAGATGCGCAGCACGTCGTGGACCTCCTCTGTGTCGAACACCAGGAAGTGGAGCCTGAACGGAGAGAGGAGGCAGGCAGTCAGACGGCGCTCGGCCCCTTCTTTCCCGAGGCTCTGGTCGGGGGAGGTCACAGACCTAAGGACTTGCAGGAAGGAAGAGCCGGCAGTGTAATCCCCACCCAGCCTGCTCCTCCCACTGGAATCACTAGCAATGGAGACAAGGGTGGCGGGTGGCAATTTGGTGCAGCTTTGTTGTCACTAGGAGCTTCGCGTTGCCACTGTCAAATCCCACCTGTCCCTTCACCGCTACACAGCCCCAGCCCTCACTCCTGTGTCCCCATCCGCATCATTCTAGATGGAGAGGGGGATGCTGGATCCCAGCGGGAGAAGGTAGGGTCTAGGTTCGATAAGGGATATAGGTAAAAAACAAATAATCAAAATCCCAGCAAGTGGTTTTGCAGACCTCACCACACTGATTCTAAAGTTTACATGGGGAGGCAGGAACCCAGAACAGCTGACAGAATCCTGAAGAAGAAACGAGTTGGAGCACTGACATTACCCGATGTCAAGACTTACTATAAAGCTGCATTAATCAAGACAGTGTGGTACTGGTGAAAGAAAAGACACATAGATCAATGGAATAGAAACAGAGAGCCCAGAAATAGACCCCCATACAGTCAACTGATCTTTGACAAAGGAGCAAAGGCAACACAATGGAGCAAAGATATTTCCTTCCACAAATGGTGCTGAACAACTGGACATCCACATGCAAAGAAATGAATCTAGACACAGACCTTACACCCTTCACAAAAATTAACTGAAGTGAATCACATACCTAAATGTACACATAAAACGAAAACTCCTAGAAGATAGGAGATAACACAGGGGAAACCCTAGATGGTCTTGGGTATGGTATGACTTACTAGATACACCAAAGACATCATCTGAAAAAAATAACAATAAGCTGCAAGTCTTAATTTTAATCAAAATTAAATAGTTCTATCCTGCAAAAGACAATGTCAAGGGAATGAGCAGACAAGCCACACACGGGAGGAAGTATTTGCAAAAGACACATCTGATAAAGGACTGTTGTCAAAAAGTATGCAAAGAATTCTTAAAACTCAGCAATAAGAAAGCAAACAACCTGACTAAAAAGTGGGTTAAAGATCTTACCAGACATGTGACCAAAGAAGATACACAAATTGCAAATAAGCACATGAAAAGATGCTCCATATCGTATGTCATCAGAGAAATGCAACAAGACACAGCTAGAGACCCAAGAGAATGGTCCGGATCTGACATACTGACAACCTCAAATGCTGACGAGGGTGTGAAACAACAGGACTGTCACTCGTTACCGGTGGGAATGCCGAATGGCACAGCCACTTTGGAAGAACAGTTTGGTGGTTTCTACAAAACAAGACGTACTCTTACCATACGATCCTGTGATCACACTTCTTGGTACTTAGCCAAATACTTGAAGACCATGTCCCCACAAAAACCTGCACCTAAATGTTGATGTTTTACTCATAATTGCCAAAGCTTGGAAGCAACCGAGATGTCCTCAGGTGAGTGAATGAATTAATAAACGGCGGTACACGCAAAATAAAAAAATACGAAATTTATTCGGCACCAAAAAGAAATGAGCTATGAAGCCAGGAAAAGACGGAGGAGCCTTTAAGGAGTATTACCACGTAAAAGGAGCCATTCCGAAAAGGCTACATACTGGGTAACTGCGACTCTATGACATTCTAGAAAAGGCAAAGCTGCGGAGACGGTAAAAAGATCGGCGGGTGGGTGGGAGGGACGATCAGGCGGAGCGCAGAGGAGTTTTGGGGCGGTGACAACACTCTTTCATGCCATCATGGCGAATGCATGCCATTACACATTTGTTCCAGCCGATAGCGCATACAAGTGCGGCCTCTGGGCGAGGACGACGCACCACCGCAGGGTCATCAACTTACTAAACGGACCGCTCTGGTGGGGGGTGTGTGTCGGGGGGCAGCGGGCACCTGGGAAGTCTGTGCCTCCCTCCCAATCGGCTCCAAATCAACTGTGTCTTTAAAACAGGGGGTGGGAGCTAAAGGGCGGGGGTTGCAGTGAGGTCTCCGAGAAGCTAGCCTAGTGGCAGTGGGGACAAGAGGGAGCCAATACCTGTTTTCCCAGAGCAGAACACGGGATATTAGCTACACACGGGCTTGCCTTAGAGCCTGCATAATCCCCGAGATTATCCTCGAGGAGGTCAGGCAGGGATCTCCACGTGTGGGGTGCCAGCCAGCCACAGACAGAATTCTTCCGGAACAAAATGGTTCCGGCTCCTAAATCTGCTTTGGCGATGGGCCTCTGTAACTCTCTCTCTTCTAATGAATTTGTATTTCGGAATAATTTTAGACTTACATAAACGTGGCAGAGATAATACTCAGAAGTCCACCGACCCCTCGCCATTATTCACATCTTGTATTTCTCTGGTACATTTGTCACAGCTAAGAGACCAACATTGGCACCTGACTTTGAACCCCATTCCAGATTTTATTTGATTTCCCTGGTTTTCCCACTGATGTCCTTTTGCCAGGCTCCAATCCACTCATCACTATTTCTTTTTATTAATAAAAATATCTTTTTAAATTATAAAAATAAGATGTGCTCAAGGCAGAAAAAGGCAATTATACAGATGTATTGAATTTTTTTAAAAAAGTCTCTCTCACACAAACCCATCTGCTCTCCAGAGCTTTGCACTTGATATTAGTTTTGGTGAATATCCTTCCAGACTTTTATTCAATGTGCACTCACATAGGCTCCTTGATCCTCACAAATGGAACCATGTTTTATGTAATTTTTTATAACTTTGTTTTTTCACTCAATACTGTATTATAGACATACACAGTCACTTCTTCTTCCAACAGCAATGGACACGGTTATATTTCCCTTCTGTTATATCTTTATATTTTACCTGTCTGCAAGGAACAGTCCCATCTTTATGCAGCTTTACACATTTCTGCTAATACTTCAGCTGACTTGTAGAAATATTTTATTGGGGGGAGGAATGGGTATTTGTTTTTAAAATGTTGACAAATGTTGCTAAATTACTGTCTTAAGTGATTGTGTCCATTTACATTTGCACAGAACAGTATTAATGTGACTCCTGTCTCTCAACTTCACCTCAGCATCAGATATTATAACGTTGTAAATATATTCTATATTAAAATTTTGCCCATCTGCTAAATCAAAATGGGATCTCACTGGTGTTTTAAGTTTAGATAATTTAGTAAGGCTGTGTATCTTTGCATATATTTATTGGCCATTTGTATTTCTTCATATCCTTTATCCGTCTTAATTGAGTAATTTGTCTTTTAAAGTTCTATTTATACATTATCATTTTTATCTATTACCTTCATAAATTTGATTCCTCTTTTATATAAGATGCTTGTTGTTAATATTTTCTCCTAGCATCTGGTGTTGTTTCCCTCTAAATTTTGTTTATGGTGTCTGTTATGGCATGAAAGTTATTCATTTTATGTAATCAGTGATGTTCATCTTTTCCTTTAAGGATATGGGGGGCCATGTTATGCTTGGGCAAACCCTCTTCTCCCCAGAAGCAGAACTTTAATATTTTCCCACTACTTGTGCAGTTTCATTTTTTTGGAGAATTATACGTTTATTTTTCCAAATGGACACTCAATGGTCCCAACACCTATCTAAGGTTGTCTCTCTGGTATTTTGACTATCGATGCCGTTTACTTCCTCCTTAGCATTATGACAGTCTGTACTTGGTTTGTTCATGTGTTTGCTACTCATCTGCCCAAGTGGAAGATCACCTCCACGGGTGAGGGACCAGGCTCCTTCCCGGGCAGCCCCAGCGCCGACGTGCCTGACACTTGGGATGGTGCACGTGAATCCCTGTGGGAGGAAGATGCTGGTCACGAACCATCCAGCTTCTCGCCAGTGGTCTGAAACGTCACCTTGTCTGTGGGTCTGACGCAGACGCCTTTCTCAGTTCCAGGGCTCCCTCCTTTGCCTACGCTGGATTCTACTTGTGGCACCAGGAACACAGTGACTCAGCTTACTTTGTTTTGTATGTTCTCATATTTTGATCACCTTACGGGGCACGTTCCCTGCCATATGTTTCCCCCAGAATTTCTTAGCTAATTTCCCAACGTTATCCTTTCAGATGGACTTCACAGGTACCAAGTCCCAAGATATGCCATGGGAACTCTGATTGGCACTGTGTGCACTTATAGATGAACTGGGGCAGATAGATATCTTTGTGTTACTTACTTTGTCTAGCCAGGAACATTATAGCTATCTTACCTTATTTAGGGCTTAGTTTATGTACTTTGGTGAAGTTTTATGGCTTTCTTCTTCGTTATATTTCTTATCGAAGTCATGTTTAAGTTTTGGCTCCATTGTGAATGGGATTTAATTTTTGAGTTCCATATTTATTGCTGGATGTGTGTGTGTGTGTGTGTGTGTGTGTGTGTGTGTTGAATTTCCAGTCACCCATCAGTTCTCATAGGATTCAAGGGACTCTCTTGGATTTCCTGGGCGGACCCTGTGGCGATTCCTCAGGACCAAAGCTGTGCAGGTTTTCTCAATGGTTGTGTTCTAGTTGCCCCTGCCGGCATCTCCTGTGAGGGCTTCCAACAGAGTGAAGACAGATGGGTGTCTCTTTAAGGCATTTAGCAGGGAACAGCCTGGCAGACTGGGGCCCCCCATGGTGGGGCAGGAGCTCCCCAGGAAGCAGAACAAACAAGACTACTCAGTGCTGTGCCAGGCACCCCCTTCCTCCTCTGCTTCCTGCATGTTACTCAGTGCACGGTGATGTCGGCAGCCCACCGCCGGAGCAGGCCAAGTGGGGGGCTGTGCGGCCCCGCTGTGTACACCCTTGGAAAAGAGAGGTCTGTACAGGCGGACCTGTCCGCGAAGCAAGAAGGAAATGAGACTTGAAGTCTGGGAGGCATGAAAAGGAGTGGGATTGCTGTGGATTAAACGACATCACACAAGACCTGGAGGCGGAGGTTAAGGTGCCTGGGAAGAAAGGGGAGCCCCACACTGGAGTTCAAGCGCTGAGGGAGGACAGGGAGGGCCTCAGAATTAGCCAGAGAAGTTTGGGTGTTATCCTCTTCCAGTTAGCGACTCACTGACGTCCCTGAGGGTGAATAACCGAATGAGTGAGTGAGGAGATGAATGAATGAATGAAATCCCAGGAGACCCAGTGTGATAGGAAGTCGAGGAAAGAGAGACAATGAAGACCAAGCGGAAATGAAAGGAAATGTGTCTGTAAAACAACCCCTGTGTACCGGGCAGCACCTCCCCATCACCCTGCTTAGTCCCCACGACGTCTTTATTTTGTAGGTGGCAGTGTTCCCACCTTTAAAAATGAGAATACTGAGGTTCAGAGAGGTTAACTAACTTGCTCCAGGTCAGGGCTGGCCGGAAAGCGACCAGAATTCCATGATGTAACTATGGTCCAGGGCAGACCCTGCTGGGCCCCTGCCTTTGCCTGAAAACGCCGCACATGTCCAGAAGGAAGAGGCTGAGGCCGGGAGCTGGGCATGCGCTGCAGAGGCCCCGCCCACCACCACCAGTTCACATGCGCCTCACACACAAGGGTAAAGGGGCTAACAGATTCAAGGCCATGCATTAGCAATGTCAGTCCATTGCATTCAGCTGAGCTGATAATCAGACTGAGCCCAGGCTTGGCAGTGAGGAGGTCAAGAGAAGTGGCAGGAGGTGACAAGAGGGAGCCTGAGGTCCTTTGCAGGAAGAAACAATGCAACCTGGCAACCAAAAGGACAGATAATGGGGTGCTGTGGAAGTGCCGGGTACGCAGCAGCTCTTTTATCAACATGTTTCTTCCATTGCCACTTAGTCTTCAGTCTCTGCAACGGCCAGACCTCTTCCTGCCTCCATTTATTTAAGCACCTCCTGTGGGCTGGCTGCTGGGAGATGACAGTGAAGACGACAGACAGGGTGTTGTTTTCCAGGTGTTTCTGGAGTGGGCCTTCCCCTCCCACGCACAAGCCCATTAAGAGACGAGCAGCCATGGCAAAGGCAGTGAAGCCAATAGCAGAGGGCCGAGGGGGAGCAGCCACTTTAGACACAGGGGCCAGGGAAGGCCTCTGTAAGGGGGTGACATTTACACAAGATGAGAGGTTCAAAGGGAGCCAGGTACGCGAAGAGCCGCGTGGAGCCCGGGGTGGGACGAGGCCTTCTGTGCAGGAAGGGCCCCAGGGGAAACAGCCTGGGGCATTTAGCAACATAAAGGCCACCAAGGCTGTCACAGGAGCAGGAGAGGTGGGCGGGGGCCAGGTCGGGTGGGGCCCCGTGGCATCTCGCTCCACGGGCCACTCCACATCAGACATTAAAGCAGTTTGAGCTGAGGCAGGAGCCGGTTTACATGCTAAGATCGCTCCTGCCGCCCAGATGGGAGCAGCCTGGCCAGGGGCAAGAAAGGGTGCAGCGAGGCGACGCAGAGCGAGGGGGCGGCTGCCCGCGTCCGGCGACCCTTTCCTTACGAACCCTTGATGACGGCCCTTGATGACGGCCGGGGACAGCGGCTCTGCCAAACCAGCGACCTTTAGGAAGACGCTTCTCATCTTACAGAACTCAAAGTCTGCAAGGTGCTAATTGGAGGTTCAGACCGATAGGGCTCATTTCGGGCCCCACGGGCACTGGGGTTTGCCTGAGCAGCTCCCCTGCAGGCCGACGTTGGGTCTCCTTTTGGCTTTTGATTACCCAAAGCAGTTTGAGGACCCCGGCCCCGGCCCCCGCGAGGAGGTGTTCCCTCCTGCGATGCCGCCTGGCTGGCCCTTGTGTTCGGTTTCCTTGGGCCACAGATACAACACGGCCGGGCGGCCGGGCGAGAGGGCGGCGGTGTGCGGTGTGTCGGGCTCCGTGCAGAGGGCCGTGGTCACGTGGCCGGCTCTGCCTTCGCCCCAGACTGCTGCTGCTTATTGAAAGGGATACAAAACACAATGATACGTGACACGGATACTGAAAGAGTGGATAAATAAGGTGCTACGGGAATACCTGGAGGGGGAAGAGAGCTAAAACGTTTGTAGAAAAATCTATGTGCCAAGTACGTCATGTAGATTGTCTAATCCCCTTACAAAACGCCTGCAATTTAGAGTCCATGTTCTCCCTCTTGCTGGGGTGGGGGGCGGGGGACTGAGATCCCCGGGGGGTTAGCAAAGGCACCTCCCAGGGAGTGGGTTGGGGGGCTTTGTCAACAGAGACTAAGGGTCAGAGGCAGTATTCAAACCATCTCTGGTACCAAAGGCCTTCTTTTATAACATTCTTCTTTTGATTGACAGAGAGAGGCAAGGAAAAATTCGAGAGGGAGGCGTCTTGGAAGCGGTTTCCGAGAAAGTAAAGCAACGCGTGAGGGAGTCGAAAGAGAAAGATCGCAGGGGAGGGACCAGCATCTACGCAGGCACAGAAAGTGCAACTGGCCTTCTAGGATCCAAGCTCCCTCCCACCTTTCAATCCCCCTCTCCCACCAGGCCAGGTGATCTCCCAGGATCACACACGTGACCCGGTCCCTGTGCCTCTGTCCTAACAGATGAAAGCCAGCCCTCCACAGGGACACACCACGTCCTTCATGGGCGGCCCCACTGCCTTCTCCCACGCCGCTCACCCTGCACCCACTTTCCTTTTCTCTGGCTTTGGGGACTTGCCTCTGCCTGGAAGGTTCTTAGCCTGCGCACCCCCTCACACCACCTGCAGTGTGTTGGAATGTTCTCCCCCGAAAAGTCAGAGTGAGTTCTAACTCCTAGTACTTGTGAGTGTGCAGATGCAATCAAGTTAAGATGAGGTCATACTGAATTAGGGTGGGCCCTACGTCCAAGGACCGAGGTCCTGAGAAGAGAAAGGAGAGGAAGACCGAGAAACAGGAAAGGGTGCAGGTGGAGGCGGAGACGGAATGATGCGCCTGGGTTCCAAGGTGAGCTGGTGACTACCGGAAGCAGGAGAGAGGCGTGGGACCGAGCCCTCCCCAGAGTCCTCAGTGGGAGCACGACCCTGCTGTCACCTTGATTTTGGACTTCTAGGCTCTCGAACTGGGGGTAAATAAATTTGTTATTCTAAGCCATTCAGCCCTAGTAACCCAACGTACCACCCAACAAACGTGGACGGGTAAATACCACGCATCCAGTGGGGAGTTTTTCCACAGCTTCCCCACATTCTCCCCATGGTCGTGGTCTGGGGAGACGCTCTCATAGCACAGTCATGCATGGACTTACCTGTCCTACCGAGTTCCTTTACTATTGTGTTTGTGGCACTTCAACTCTACATCATTGGTACCCAGCATCGGGCCTGGCCCACACTCAGTTCTTGGTTTGGTTGCATTGATGAATGAATGAATGAATGAATGACCGAATGGCTCATCAGCTTTCAGGGATGCCCGCAGCTCAGCCAAGCTCACCCACTGTCCTTGCCAAGCACGTGCGACAGGTAAGGGGCAACTTCAGTCCTAGGTGCTACGGAAGGTACTTCCCGCTTTGCGGGAGGTTCTGACATTTCTCTTCCCTGCCCACGTCCAGCCGCTGGGCTCTTACAACTGCATCTTTGGGGTTCTGTCAGTACCAAGGAGACAGCACTTAGCTGCACAGACCCTGGACGGAGCGTGCTCCTTGTCTGAACTCAGGAGACGTGGAGGTGCTTCCGCCTGGCCTCACACGCTATCAGCCCAACCCTGTAGGTTCCCCGAGCCTCTACGGATACTGATGTTCATATAATCAAGAGACAGTAGGTACCAGATACAGATAGCAAGCGAGGCACTGGTGATGCAGACAGGAATATGGCCTGTTTCTGCCCCTCGATGTGAGTGACAAATACAGTGATAGAGAAGGCCCCTCTCCCCGGCCGAAGAAACAAGAGGCTGAGTCTCAGCAGATGAACAGGATGTGTCCAGATGAAGAGGGTGGGCGACGAGTGTGAAAAGACAACAGGCTGCGCAGACACGGATGGGACGGAGAGACCGGCACCCCCAGAAAACGACAGGTCCTCCAGGAGGACGAGGGCGTGGGTGTAGGTGGGCGAGGGCTGGCGTGTCCCCAGAGTAGCGTGAGATGCACACGGAGAAGGGAGCTCGGGGGGACCACAGCAGCTGAGATGAGCAGGAAAGCAGCTCATGGAGGTTCAGGGTGAGGAGCGGAGCAGCAGAAAGAAAACCAGGAAAAGGTGCAGCCCTAGGAGTCAAGTGCCTCAGGGCAAGGGCAGATGTCCCGGCTGCCCAGAAGGCAAGGCAGGCCTGGCGGTTCCCGCAAAAGCAGTGTCCCGGCTGCGGGGCAGGGCTGGGGGCAGGAGGGGGAGCCCGGCTCCCACCAAAGGAGGGGGCTTGTGTCGGCCTCAGTGTCCCACGGCTGGCACCTGGTTTGCCTGCCTGGGCCGCAACCTGGGCACTCAGGATGACCACATGTGCCAGCTCAGCTAACCGGCCCCATTGGTCTCTGGTTCCCTCTCCCAGTCCCCTGGGAGCTGCCCTGACACCCTGCTTGCTCTCTCTTCATGTCACAGCCGGCTGCCACCGGCTTCAACTGCCCCTGGATGGGGAGACTGTCCTGGTTCCAGGGTCTCCACACGCCTTTGCTTCATGGTATTTTTCAGGGTCCCACCTTCCACCACCACCTTCCAATAGCAGGTCGCCAGGGGAGGGTGCCCCCACCGGCCCTTGCTCCCTCACTTCTTCCCACCAGCCCACCCTTGAGACGCCCTGGGGCGTGGCCCCCGAGGCCGATAAGCCTCACGGCACCCTGCTTCAAGGACAGGAGGAGCCTTCCTGCCAGAGTCTAAATCTAAAAAGCGGGGAGAGCTTCGGATTCTCGTCGCAGGAGCCTGCACCTCTCAAGTGGGCTTCTGGTCCTCGGTCTGAAGGAAGCTTTAACACACTGGGCACTGTGGAGACTGCCCAGCTCACAAGCCATGGCATCTTGCCACCCTGATTTTTCTTGCCTTCCGACCGGGCCCCCGGACATGACAGGGTTTGGGGTGCTCCCGAGCACCTGTCACCACTGCATGAACACAGAGGATGCTGCTTTACATCAGGGGGAAATGGCATGTGGACAAGCAGCTGCTGCAGGGGCCAGGCCGTCAGCAATCGCCCCCGTCCCCACATGAGAACGCAGCTGGGAATGACAATAAGAAAATAATACTTGTTTTCTGCTGTGCCGCCCCCTCTGAGCCACAGAGCTGCAAACCAACCATTAAACCATGATCCTGACAGCGGACAATAATAATTAAAGCATCGTGCTATCCAGAGAACAAACATCCACAAGGCGGACAGAGGCCAAAGCGAGCATCGGCGGCCAGAGCAGGACACACGGCTCGTCTGTCCCGGGCCCGGCTGGAACGCGGGGGGAACGGCAGAGTCTGTCGCTCTGTGCACAGGTGAGGAGGGGACGGGGCTTCGGGTCACTGCGGTGTGCCTGGCATGCTGGGCGGCCCAGGGGCCCTGCACGGACACCAAGACTTAGGCTACTGCCTGGTGTTTCACTCCAACTTGCTGGGTGACCTTGGACCGATAGATGCCCTCTCTCTCTCGTCACCCTGTAAATGACAACTCTGTGACTGCCTCTCTGCTAGCCAGAAACTGCTCTGAAGGTGTCAGGGATTCTGAGAGACAGATGCACCCTTGTCCTTCTTGGGAGAAGTGGTTTTGGTTGTTGCTGCTGATTTTTAAATACGGCTGAAGAGGCTGTATGGAAAAGTGGAGAAAACAGTGGCCGTGGAGGCGGAGACCCGGCCCCAAGTACTAGTCTTGTGGTAGCTAATGAGGGGCCCCTGAGGAGCCTCGGTCCACCCCTGGATAACACGGCAGTAATGTCACCGAGCCAGCAGTTACTGAGAGGATTACTGCGAATGAAATCCCATATAAAGTGCCTAGCACGGACCCTGATACATGGTATAAAATCAATAAATGGTAAAGTTGCTAAAACAAATTCCCGTTCTGTTCTACTTATTTATTTTTACTTGATTGAGAGACGTGGTGAAGCCCCTCAGACGACTGTCCATTTCCCAGCAGATTCTGCTGTATGTGCTCTTGGGTGCAGAGAGTCACGACTGTTAGCACTGTTGTGAACACGCCTTCTGTCACACGAAGTGATTCCGTCTGTCCCACTTAAGGGTTTTTTTTTTTACCTTACATTTTACCTTTTTAAAGAAAAGCAGTATTGCGATCCCTGCTTTTTATTTATGTGTTCATGCCATTCTTTGGTCCCACACTTGAACTTTTTAGTAGTATATTGTTCTGCTTATCAGCCTTTTTTTTCTTTTCCTAGGCTGAGGATCCTTCCCCTGACATGCAGCGGTTTCACTGGTGGACACCAGCCAGTGCATGGCTCCTGCCCACTTCCTCCCGGCTCCCAGGTGGGTCAGCCATGGCTCCATGGGTAACAAGAGAGGCTTTCCGGAATGTGGTCATTTTGGGTCCCCGCTCTGGAATGCCCCACACATCACTCTGCCCGTCCCCTTTGCAGAGCCTTTGCTCAGCACTGAGTCTTCCACTCTGCTCTCCATTTGACCTTGGTTCTTCGCTTATCCTTCCACCAGCTCTCAGACTACAGCCTTTCTTTGCTCCAGGCCCTCTGTCCATGGACCTTCCTGTTCCCCAGACCGTCCTGAGCTCCTGCAACCTTGGCCTCTCCAGGGGCTGCCTCTTCTACTCCCATTCCCTTCTCACTCACACAGTGGGGTGGCCAGACAAAAGCAAATCACACTTCCTATCAGCACGGACATGCTTGTTCTTGGTGGTAGCGATGCCGTGAGTGTTCACCAACTCTGGTCTCCCTTCCCTTCTGGGTACAACCTCCCTTACAGCTTGGTGAGCTGTGGAATGTGTTCTGGTCAGTGGGATGTGGGAGGGAGGCCTGACTCTTAACAAACTCCACTCCACGATCTCAGGCTTTCTCTCTTCCCTCCTCAGTGGGCCAGAGGTGAGGACGCACTGGAGATCTGTGAGGCTCTCACGTGGGAAGGGGCCTGGAGCCTTGAGTTTCTATGTGGATGCGAGGCCCTCCCCCACACACCCAGGGCCCTGCCCCACTGCAGACTGGCACTGGCCTGTGAGGAGAGTGAAAAACTGACCTTTACTGTGTTAAAACACTGAGGTTCGGGGGCTGTTTGTTACACCTGTTAGCCAATACTGCTAACTCAAGCTTATTTCCCTAATACAAGCTGATTTCATTTCCACCATCCTGTGTTATGCTTTTTGTTTAATCTGTTTTCTTGTGATTTCCTTTTCTTTCTTTCTTTTTTTTTTTGCATTATTTCTTGGTTTTCACACTCCCTTCAGTGATTTGCAAAGTATACATTTAGTTTTTAATCCTACTTTCAGCACCTTTAAACATTTTCAGAAATACTCCGAAACTTGCATTTTGTCTAGTTACCAAATTTAAGAAAAATAATATACCATTCTACTCTCTCTTATGTAAGACAGAACATCTAAAAAGGTTCTACTTTCCCCTATGCCTTCTCCCACTATCAAAACCACTGACAATATAATCAGGGACTACAGACTCAAATTCACTGGTGCCA
Source organism: Lyroderma lyra (assembly GCA_004026885.1). NCBI lineage: Eukaryota > Metazoa > Chordata > Mammalia > Chiroptera > Megadermatidae > Lyroderma > Lyroderma lyra. Next base: position 350,655 of record PVJL010000586.1, read on the forward strand.
TCTTTCCTAAATATCTCAGTAGGCTAAAAATTATATATCTGTTTCAGTTCCCTGTGGCTGCTGTAACAAAGTACCACAAACCGCGTGACTTAAAACAACAGAAATGTGTTCTTTCACAGTTCTGGAGGCCAGGCGTCTGAAATCAGTATTGCTACACTGATATCAAGGTGTCGGCAGGGCCAGGCTCCCTTTGGAGTCTCTAGAGGAGAATCTACTCTTTGCCTCGTCCAACTCCTGGTGGCTGCTGGTATTCCTTGGCTTGTGGCTGCATCAGCCCAATCTCTGTGTCTGTTTTCACATCACCTTCTGCCTCTGCTTCCCTCGTACAGGGATACGTGTGATTGCATTTAGAACCCACTCAGACAACATAGCAAAATCTTTAATCTAATCACATTTTGCTAAGATCCTTTTCCCAGATGAGGTAACAAACACTTTACAGGTTCCAGACCTTTGGACTTGCTATCTTCGGGGGCTACCACTCAGCCTGCTGAAAGGTCTTAACAATTCTTCAAGGAGCCTCAGTGGCAACTGTCTGTGGCTTCTGTGCACACTGCATCCTGGCTAAGTCAATGACTGTTGGGTCTCATGACACCACTGGCTCTGGCCTTTGACATCACGGAGAAGAAATGTTAGGAGGGTTGGATTAGTTGTGCTGTTTGTTTTTGTAAATGACTATTTTATTTGATGAGGGCTGACTGTGTGCTTACCTGTGTGAGTGTGTTTTGCCAAATGCTTTTGGGGATTAAAAAAAATATTCTTGGAGCAGTTTCATTGTTCATTAAGTTGCATCTAAATCATTTTGCCTGGGACCCAGTGAGTCCTTTTAGTTCACCATGGAAGCTTTTGCACTGGTCACTCTGTCCTTCTACCCCACTTTCTCAGGGGAGTTAGCTGACATCTTGTATTTTATTCTACCTTCTGCTCCATTTGCTCATGGTTCCCCTTCATTTATCTGCCTGGATTGGTACTTTGTCTTCCACAGTTGGCAACTTTTCTTTCATTACTTCCATACCTTCCTAATTTTTTTCTGCAGCCCCAGAGAGATTCTCTACTTCAATGCTTATAATTCTTACAAGGCAAATGCGGTTACTGCAGATTTTAATTGTTAATTGCGTGTTTAATTTCTTGGCATTCTTGACTTGTCTCCATCATTGTCTTTCTATCTCAGGAGCTCCCCTCCCCCATTTCTTTTTTTTTCCCTCCCCCATTTCATCATCCATCTCTGCTATACTCGTATACCTATTTCAATTTTCTTCTGTCTACTCTAGAAGAAATTCTTTTCAGAAAAGATGTTCCTATGTCTCTAGGGAAATGGCTCTGTTTTTTGAGAATGGTATGTTTTAAGTGGCCATTGCAAGTTTATTTTATTTATTATGTTCTGCTTATTTGTTTACTTATCTTTTGAAAGGAAATGTACCAGTCCAGTGTGGCTAGCTAGCAAGGTCTGAATTGCTTTGGTTAAACTGTTTATTTTCTCCTATGAGACGTCAGAGTTCATTTCTGGCATTGTAAACGGGCAGTCGAGTTGATGTATGGCCAATGTAACTACCCAGTGTAGCTCGGCGGGGTTATTATTCTTGGGTAATTTGAAGTCATCTGTGTTTCTTTTTCTAGAGGTCATCCACGAGAAACTAAATTGCCGGAGAGCGACACCACTCTTAAACCTCCATTTATACCTACCAGGTTATCCACATCCTTGCTTTAAAAAAACTTTTGAGTTCTTTCTGACTCCTCCCCGACTGTTGAAGCCTGAAATCTGATAAAGGCACACCCCACTGTGTATGTGCTTGTGTGTGCAGCTTCTTCTGGCGACTGGCTCCTGCAGTGCAAGTACGTGGATCTTCTCTGTTTAAGGTTTAACTCACTGTCACTGCTCAAAAATAAACCTTCTGGAAGGAGCTAAACCTGTGGCCATGATTCCTGGCAAGAGCTGGGAACAGAAGCTGCACTTCTGCTGCCTTCTGCCTCCTCTGGGCCAGCTGCCCACTTGCGGGTTGAAGGGAACCAACAGGGATCGCAGCGGGGAACTGTGGCCCTGTGACTAACATGAAGTTGCCGAGGGGGGATCTGGGCTCCAGGCACAGCCAGATGCTCTGTCTAGTCCAGCATCCTCTCAGGCAGACAAGCTTTACTGGGCAGGGGTTCTGGTTAATCAAAACGATGGCCACCCTCTGCATTCATCATTACGAAGCATCCCCCTGGTTAAAAACCAACAAGCTGGGACTCTGAGCTAAATATGAGCTTTCCGACTAAGTGGGTGTCAGGAGCAGGCACCAGAGCTTCCAGGAACAAGAGCTTCTCCATCTTCCAAGGGCCCCAGGCCTCTTTAGGGAAAGCCCACCTGCAGAGGACCCCTCTTGTCCCACCTTCCTTTCTCCTCCAGGTAGCCAGACACAGAGCTCTCAATCCCAGTCAAACTTGGACTCGAGAAACAAAACTGAGTTTTTCTGAATGTAACTAGGAGCCCCCAGACAGTTATACTAGACTCCTTTCTGGCTTCCCAGCCAACGTGTCCTCTGCACGGAGCTTCCTGAAGTGGAGAGATACCGTCACATCCCGCCAGACAAGGGGCTCTTCCCCGAGCAGCTGCGTACGTTCACACTGTCCTTCCTTTCACATGCCTGGAAGGTCCTCACCTCCACCCTGCATGGTGACCTACTTCTGTTCTTTAAAGTGCAGCTAGAATAGTGCTTCCTCTCTATAACACCCTGCCCCCACTGCCACCTGGAATTATAAACTGTCCTCGCAAATGCTTTTGTATTGTCTTGTACGTCAGTCTACTATGGCATTTATCCCATTGCATTAGAATCTGCAGCAGACACTGTTGGGTTGGCTTATCTGTACTCCATTTCCAAATCCCTGGTCTGTCTCTACTATTAAAACTGTAAAAGCAAAACAAAATTGATTTCTTGCTTTCCCTCGGCCAGGCATGGCCAGTTCTGACTAATGAGATGTAGGATGTGATGTCTCTAAGGACAGCAGTTCTTCCCGAATAAATACGCCGTCTCTCACAAGAAGAAAGCTGTGTGCCCTTTCCTCTTCCCTCCTGTTTTAAACTGGAACACAGGTACAGCGCTGGAGCTGCAGCAGCTGACCAGGTGACCATGAGGATGAGAGCCTAAGGATGGCAGAGCAGGGACAAAGGTGACGGGGCTGAGCACAGGTCTGGGTGGGGCCTTCGGATGCTCGTTCTGCAGAAAAGCAACCTCTGCCTGGTAAAGCCCGCGTCAGCCAGTTTTTCTGTGTCCACTCCTGACTGTAAAATGTCTATCTCTAAGACTGATGCCTTCAAGGCAAAAGACTGTTTCTTATTTCTGTTTATGTGCTCAGTGCCTGGCAGCATGCCTGGCACTGAGTAAACGCTCTAGGATTTTTAACTGAACTGAAGGCCATTACTGTCTTCTACGTATTTCACTGGCGCCTTGTCAGAATGAGAAATCTGTTCGGAGTTCTCCTCTTGGCACTCAGGGTCCTGTACAGACCCTTTACCCACAAGCCCCCGTGCAGGCTGCAGCCACATCAAGGGAATGCTCTTTCGTGGACAGACGGCCCCAGTCTTTCCCTCATGCTCCTGCCTCCACTCCACGCCCCCTCCACTGGAATGTTCGCCTCCACACCTCTAGGCAGAACTTCCCTCTGTTCTCCGTTACTGAACTGACATTCACTGCTGACGTCACCTACGTTGTCTCGGGTGCCTGTCTGACTACTTCCCCACTAGCGTGGGAGCCCTGGGAGGACAAGGACTGGCCTGATGCTAGTCTGCATGTTTCCCACTGTACAGCACACAGTTGGGCCCAGGGAAGGTGTTCCATATGTTCTTTATGAAAAGGGACTAAACCAGGGTCAGGATGGCAGTCTGGGAAGAGGAAGGACTGGAGCTAGACCGAATGGGACTGAGACCCACCTCACTGGGTAATTGTGAAACAGTCATCCTTGCTGGGCCTCCATGAGCTCATCTATAAAACAGGGGCAACGATAACTGATTTAGAACTTAGTAAGCTGTAGACAATTTAAGCAATGTTAGTTACTGGCCAAGACCAATAGCAAAAGGCTTTGCCTCTCCCTGCCCAGCCTGTGGGGCTGAAGTTGACCACAGACCCCTCTGGTCACCTCCAGCGCTTGCCTGGGGCTGGGTGGGGAGAGGCATCTATAGGTCTCCTTCTGTCTGTGCTCTGGGGATAGTCTCATGGACTGGCCCGTGGGCTGTCCCACGTCCCCTCCCATTGGGCACACCCAAGGGGGAGAATGGTTGACACCGGTTCCTACCAACAGCCTGGCACCTGCCACCTGTGACTCTAAGGGGGGACCTACAACCTGCTGTGCTCAGGGGATGCCCCACCTGGGTACAGTGAACACCACCCACCTGGCTCCCGGAAGGGGCGCTCATCACTTGGGAATTTGTTACGACATGTTAATTCACTTAATCCTCAGAGCGAACTTAGGTGGTAGGCACCGTTTTTAATCATCGTTTTGCAGATGAGAGAACTGAGGCACAGAGTACCTGCTTGAAGAGCTTCCTAAGCTACATAACTAGCAAGATGGGCAGGTCGTTTGGTGCCAGGCTCCAGGTCTTTGCTACAACTTGATACGGAATGAGTGACAAAACTCCTAGGATGTGAAGAGAATCAGCTCTTCAAAGGAATCCAATGGAACAATCAGACCAAATGGCCCAATTGCGAGAATGCAGTTAATGCGGGGAAGAACAGGAGACACTGTAACACAAAACATAAACAGTAATTCTCAGAGAAAAGCAAGACGAGGATACACTGATAAATACCAACGTAGGCTGTCAAGAGCGATCTTAACACAAACAAACAAATGCAGCTTCCTTGGAATAGAAATGAAAATCAAAACAAGATTTCCAAAATAAAGAGGAAGAAATAACAGGATAAATATTGTTGAAAACAGAATTAATGAAAACACATGACCCCTGGCAGAATAAAAACGGGCTATAGAGCTTTCAAATCACTGGAAGCAAAACGCAGGCAACCAAACCAAGTCAGCTAACAACGGGCCGAGGTGGAAAGAAAGGCCAGCAATGACAAGGCAGCATGTGTTTGTTGGAAAGAAAGCACAGAGCATCCGATGTAAAATATGCAAAACCCTCGTCTCTTCGCT
>PVJL010000586.1:355872-380223 GCA_004026885.1 Lyroderma lyra
AAAAAAAAAAAAAAAAAAAAAAAAAAAAAAAAAAAAAAAAAAAAAAAAAAAAAAAAAAAAAAAAAAAAAAAAAAAAAAAAAAAAAAAAAAAAAAAAAAAAAAAAAAAAAAAAAAAAAAAAAAAAAAGAAAAGAAAAGAAGAAGGATCAGACAGAATGTATAACCAATTAGTAATTTTTAAAAAAATTCTTAAATACTCAGGTTAAAAAGAAATCTCAACGGAAATGACAGACTATTTAGAAATGAACCCAGTTGAAGACTTTATGTGAAAAACGTCAGGTTCCCGAAAGAAAAACACACAAGGAACGTGAAGCTGCAAGGACAATTACATGTCGTTTTGTCCATCAAACTGGAAAGCACCGAGGGGACCGGCAACACCGAGGGGTGCTGTGTGGGGAAGCACTGTCTGGAGGGAAATGCGGGGCCACGTAGTGAAATGTGTCCTCTAAGAACACACCCTAAGAAAATAATTGGACAACGGTTCAAAGATTCATGTCCAAGGACGTTTCCTGGAGTGAAAAACCGAAAATATTTACTTTATCAATAGGGCAGTAGTTAAATCAATTAGGCTTGTGCATACAATAGCATTCCCTGTAGCCATCTAACAGGATGAGGCGGATCTCTATATAAATGGACATAATAAGGTGATAACACGTGATTAAATAGTAAAACAGAAAACAAGTCGGTGAGCCAGGCGTAGGGATGACCTTGTTTTAGAAACCACGTTTGCTGTACGCGGTACTGGCATACGCAGCAGGACGGGCACCAGTGGTGTGGGGACCAGAACAGAGGAAGACAGTGGGGTCTCCTGATTTCTACTTAAGATACTTCTCTAGCGTCTGCATTTCGAATTTTTAACAATGAGTAGGTTTTTCTATATATAAAAATTCTATAAAGATAGTCACATTAAAAAAAAAGAACTAAATCTTACTCTGAATATGGATTCAAATACAAAAGAGGCTTTTCATGTTTGTCTTGATTGAGCATAATGACGAATGCCCTTAACTTTGCTGATGGTTATTCAAGTGAGGAGCATGTGGGGAGGGAGAGAGAGACAGGAGAGGAGAGACTGATGGGGGCGGGGGGAGAGAGAGAGAGAGAGAGAGAGAGTGTCACCCAGGAGAGGACAGTCCCTGTGTTTGTCTCGATCTTCTCTTCCTGACAGCTAGGAAGGGACCACCTGGTCTCCCACACACCCACCATTCCCCGTAAGTGATAATGGTCCTCACTCCTGCCTCAGAATCCCGTTACTGACTGATTTCTCGGGCTTTCCCTATCAGCTGCCTATCTGCTCTGCTCTCCTCCAATCCTTGTCCTAAACCTTACTTCGGGGATTGAGGCTGCGTGTCTTGGGTATGCTACCGTCGCTTTCATGGAGGAGTGTATCCTTCTCTTTAGAAGATGCATGCAAAAGTACTGAGGAATGAAGTGTTATGGGGTCCACAACGTACCTTTGAGTGACCCAGAAAAAAGGAAAAAGAAAACCGGCAAAAAGAAAAGAACCATCAGTACTTTTGTCCTCATTTTACAGATGAGGAAACTCAGACTGAGAAAGGGAAGCAGTCTGAGCTCATAGCTCTAAGCTGATGCTTCCTACTGCAAGAGAAATGAGCACAGAACCACCGTTTCACGGAACCATTGTTAAATGTTTACTACATTCTGAGTACTATGCTGAGCACATGATATGCAATGTCTCATTTAAGTGCTTTGCCCTGAGTAGCTGGTATTATAACCCTCAACCCGGAAGGAAACAGTAATATTCAGAGAGGGTAGAAGACTTACCCAAGGTCCCACAAACACTCAGTAGCAGGGCTGGGATTTGAACTGTGGTCCGTACAACTTCAAGTCTAGACCCTCAGCTGCTCTGCTGTAATTGTGTTATCAAGGCCAGGCTTCCTGAACTTGCATTGCATCCCTGTGAGGCTGAGACTTGCCTTTCCTGGTTTTCCATGGTCCCAAGCCTGGGCTCCTAACAACCACTATTGATCACAGGGTCCTCCAGGTTAGGTGGCAGGATCAGCTACCAGCTGGGTGGCCTGGTGGTGATGCTGGCGATGACCCTCCTGAATGACTGGCAATGGTCACTTTGCCAGCTCTGACACTTACCCAATGGTGCAGCCAGGGTCAGCCTCGATGGTCCAGATGCAGTTGAGATTGTGTTCATAGGGAGCTGGGTACCCGGGTGACAGCACTTGGCCCGACACCTCGCCTCTCACTGTCCCTCCACACTCCGCTGAAAGAAATCCCAAAAGAGTGAGCTGCATGGGGTGGATTGTGCTGCCAGCAACAAATGGGTGGCTCTTCTTGTCTGTGTCCCTGAGTCCCTCTTCTTCCTTCCAGGTGACTGAGCACAGCATATAGAAGGTCCTTCGATGAGGCTTGTATCCAGAATCTACAAAGAACTCCTACAACTCAACAATGAAAAGACAAACAACGCAATAAAAAAATGGGGGGAGCTCCCTGGTGGTGTAGTGGCTTAAGGCTTCGGCGCTGGCGCTGTCAGCACTGCGGCCTGGGTTCGATTCCCAGCCAGGGAGCTACCGACATACCAAAAAGCAAAAAAAAAAAAAAAAAAGGGCAAAGGATCTGAATAGATATTTCTGCGAAGAGGGTACATATATGGCTAACAGGCATATGAAGAGATGTTTATCATCATTAGTTATGAGGGAAATGCAAATGAAAATCACAACAAGATACCACTTCCCATCCATGAGGATGGCTAAAATAAGAAAGAGACAGTAACAAGTGCAGACAAGGACGTGGAGACACCGGAACCCTCATACATGGCTGGTGGGAATGTAAGGTGGTGCAGCCACTTTGGAAAACAGTTTTGTAGTTCCTCAAAATATTAAACATAGTGTGGGGAGCAATTCCGCTCTCAGACACATACCGAAGAGAAATGAAAACATAGGTTCACAGAAAAACTTGTATATGAATGATTGCAGCAGCGTTATTCATAATAATGAAAAAATGGAAACAACCCACACATCCATCAAATGATGAATGGATAAACCAACGTGGTGTACCCGTGCTGTGCGTGAACAGATTTTGTCACAGCATCTGTAACGTGTATTGTCATGTCTTCCTCCTTCACAAGACTCTAAGCTCCTTGGCAGCAGAGGTCTTGTCTTACTCATATTTACACATCAAGTGGCTAGTACAGTGGTGGGCACATTACAGATGTTTTAATAAATGTTTATTGAATGACTAGATGGGTAGATGAGCAAATGCATGATAGAAGCTTATTGCTTCCCAGGCAAATGACTATAAAGGTCTGAATCCAGGGAGTATGAGTGAGCATGAAGAGAAGGTTTATTGCAAAGCTTTTTAGGAAAGGGAATGATGGATAAACTGAAAGAAACAGGAGAAAATAGGATCAAAGTCACGCATGGAAAGCTGACCTTCACCTGTTGCTACAAAGGACTCATTGAGCATCTCCTGGGCCTCATGGTTTGATGTGGGACCACTGAGGCAGGGTTGGGGGAGGGCCTCACTGTGCCTGTGTCCTCTGTGGTGCTGTTGGGAGAGGAGATGCCAACCTGACTGAAAGACGCAGGGCTGAATGGGCCCATGGCAGGAAGCAGGATGTGGGTGAGAGGATGAACTGTACGTTGTGGGGAGGAAGCCTGCCCGGCCCCGCAAACAGAGGAGGTATCTGGACACACAACCGTGTCCTTGGCTGGAGCTTTGTTCCATGTTCCAGAGGGAGAAGTCCCTCTTGCTTTCCACAAAGTGAGTGTTTGAATGAACGGCACGGGGAGCACTTCCTCAGGGACACACAGCTTCTTTCCTCATGGCTCACTTTATCTGAGAACTGGCAGGTGGGTAGGGGGCCCCAAGTGGCCAGCCTGCAGCAGACTCGCTGCTGAGACCCTAAGACTCTCCTCTTCCGGACGCTCTCCCTCTTCCCACCCTAGAGCCCTGGCTGCTGCCCTTGGGCTGTAGCACACACTCATCAATGAAGGAAACATCTGGATGTTTCAAGTGATAGCCGTCATTTCTGGCAGGCCATGATAAAGGCTACAACAACGTGACACAGGTAAACATATGCACGCATGATCCCAACTCCACAACCTCAGTCCCAGACCTGGGGCCCGAGGGAGCCTCAGAGGGCAAGGCCTCAGAGTTGCGCCGTATACATATTCTTACTAGCACTGCCTGCGTGGATTCTCGAAGCCCAATCCAGCTCGCGAATGTGATATTCCAAAGACCCTGACTGAATTCTTCCTGCAAAGCACATAACTGTCCTACGATGTGAATCACGACCTCTCCTGCATAATCGCCGCCGCGGGCTTGCCGATGGCGTTGCCTCGTGGTCTGTCTGCACGGGTGTCGCCCTCACTGGCCTGGGATCTGCTCTCCTCTGTATTCCTAGGGCCTAGCATGGGCCTGGCAGGCGAATGAAAGCAGAGGGTCAAAACTGGATGCAGGGAGAGAGGGAAGGGGCATGACTGCAGCACGAGTCAACCTTCAACGTCAAGAGAGAGGAAGACTCCGGAGGCTACTTAGAGGCCACTGCCCTGGTCCATCCACTTTCAGACTTAAAATCCTTGCCTTTGGACACTGTTGTGTAACAGTGTTGCAGCTCCTACTAAAACGTAAGTTGTCCAGAGGAAAAGGATATTGGCCGTTAACGTTTGCCACCATGCTGGCTAGCACGGTCAAGTCCACAACCCCCTCCCCAGTCGGTGAATTCTCACCCATCCTTTCAAGTCTCACCTGACACATCAGCTCCTACGCACGACTTTCTCATCCTCCCCCAACACTTCGCACGTAACTCTTTTTACAGAGCGTATCTTGTATTATTAATGGTCCTTTTATGTGCCTATTCTCCCTGCTAGAGTATGGGCTCCCCGAGGGCAGGAAAAATGCCCCCCCCCTTTTTCTTTTTGTATTTCTCTTCCTCTGCACATGCCCAAGCACACACGGGCACCAATGCTGGCACAGAGCACTTGGTAGGCGCCTAGACATTTTTGTTTTGTTCCTATGAGATTAGCCAGTGCTGCACAGATACACGGCGGTTGTGGGACACGGGGAAGGGGAGGGAGAGCGGGGACAGCCTGGCGTTTGGGGGATGGGGAAGCAGGACAAGGCAGTGCTGTGGGACTCCTGACCAGCAGGGAGGGTACCACGTGCAGTGAGGCAGGTGGTGAGAGGTGAAGGGGCAGACACGACGACGCATGCTGCCTAGTTCATACTTCTGTCTTGGACCCAGACTTCTCTTGTCCTGGGACACGTGGACAAAGCTTCCAGAGAGCCTCTGCTGACAATGTGGAAGCACCACAGACCTGGGAAGATGCCGGCTCATTATTGTATTTTAGTTTTTTAAAGCGTGAGATAGATGATAGCTCATGATCTTGTTCTTTCTTTCACCCTTCTCTCAGAAAAGGGAGCATGAGCCCCATGTTGCCTACAGAGAAACTGAGGCTCGGCGTGAGCTGGAGACTCATTTGAGTCTGGGTGCTGTCGAAGGCCCCTGGCATCCTGGCCCAAGCTCCACCCCTTCCTTCCTAATGGGCTCGCCTCCCTCTCCTCTGTCACCAGCATGACACTTCTAAGGGCATGACTTCACTCTGGTCCCACTTGGTAACGGTGTGACAATGGCAGGCAAGGGGCCTCCTACCGACACAAGTGGGGAGAGGCCGGTCCCAGGTTCTGCGCTCTCCACTCAGACACAGCAGCTCCTCGCTGCCCCGCAGGCTGTATCCGGGGTCACAGCTGAAGGACACAGAGCTCCCTGCAAAATGGCCTCCGTCATGCACCTTGTAGCCAAACGGGGGGGTTCCTGGGTCCTCACATTTGATGAGTTCAAAACCTGGGGAAGAGAGAAGACATAGGGTGAGCAAGACCTGCTCTGGCAGAAACCACAGGCCCCCAGATCCCACCCCCTGGGGGAAGCTGACCCGCATGTGCCTCCGGGTTCTGACGGGCTCGCTGCTCGGGGCCCCCACGCTGCCGTGCCCAGGCGGAGCGGTACGAGGGAGAACTGGTCCCCCGGCTCGTGTGTGGAATGATTTCAGTTATTTCTCCCAGGACAGCTCTTAATAGTTTTCAGGCGTAGGGTCTGAATTTTCTATTTCTTTGGTTTGACCCCATAGCATTTTGCTGGTCGGAGCTGTTCTTTCAATTTTGCTCACCGAGGCCTTCTGATGGGATAGTGTAATATGGAAAAGTCACTTTAATGTATGTTTCCAACCTCAATTATGTCCTTCTTAAATGTGCTCTATTGAAAAAGGCTGGAGAAGGAAACCCCTACAGACCTTGCGCAGAGCCTCGCTGCACGACGCCTTGCACGTGTTATGTCTCATTTGTTACTCCCAGGGGCCTTGCCGGGGGGTGGAATTAGCTACATTTACAACTGAGAACGCTGACTTGGAAAGGTTAAACAAACTGTCCGGAAGTCACACAATTTCAGATGACAGAAGTGGAACTTGAATATGACCATTCACTATTCCTCCTCTGCACCTGCCTGCTGTCACAGGTACAGATCCCTCTGCCAGAGCGCTGGCGAGAGGGACAGTGGCTGCACTCACTGGCTTTGTTTTCTCTAACACATTGCTTGAGAAGTGGTTCACACACGGAGCATTCACCCATGCCAAGTGCACCATCCAGCGTCTTTTACTACCTGCACAGAACTGTGCACCTAGCAGGGCAATCAAGGTCAGGACATTTTCATACACTTCCCCACAACCCCCTGGGCCCCAAGTGGCCACCAGTTTTCTTTCTGTCGCTATGGATTGGCCTATTCTGGACAGCCCATGTAAGTGGGTCATCTAATACGTGGATTCTTTCACGGAGCATGATGTTTTTAAGGTTCAACCATGTTGAAGCATGTATCAGAACTTCATCATTTTTTTGGCCAAATAATATGCAATCATGTGGATGGACATAACACATTTTATTTAGCCATTCATCAGTTGATGGATACTGGCCAGATTTTAAAATAGTCCATAAAAGCACTTAATTTTATATCTACTGGGCAAGTAGAAGATCAAAACGGTGATGAAACCAAAGTGTGTGGGTGTCATCCCGAGTACTCTGGGGGCCTTTCCTGGAGCACTTGGGAAGACACTCACATACAAACCTGGGTGCTTTCCATTTTAGAAATCCCAGGAGCAGAGGAGAAAGTTAAAAACCATGAAAAAAAAAAAAAAGAGGGAAAGAATCAAGACTCAACTTTTTAGAGTAGTAAAAATGAACACAATTATACATTAGTGTTTGCATTTTCTTAGATCTGGCTTTAGCTGAATATTCTTTTCTAAATGCCATGATTAGCAAAGGCTATCTTCGGTGGCTTTAATTAAAGGCTCAGCGTTTATAATTTTCAAAGTATTAGAGAGTAAAACGCATGCTCTCAACTCAATTAACCACAAGTTTAAACCACGGAGCTTTATGCTAAGTGACAGCTTATGCAAATCACACGTCTAAGAGGAAACAGCCAGTGAAGCAGGCGCCAGTCAGAGAAAAGCAAACCTGCTTCCTGACGGTGACGGTGACGGACGCCTCCCAGAGCCCAGCCTGCCTGTGTGCGGGATGAGGGAAAGCCTGACGTGTCATCTACCGAGAAGCAAGACTTACTGGAAAACTGCAGCTCAAAGCCCTTGCTGGTGTTCTCTGCATCAGTGATGAAATCAAGCCACAAGCTGCTGGATGTGCTGTTCAAAGTCACCCCCATCATCTCAGAGCGGCTGAACACCCCCAGCAGACGGGCAGAGTTGTTGTTGCCGTCGTAGACCTGGACACAGGAGAGACGCCACCCCGAGGTCGTCAGCATGGCCTTCTTTCGAACATCGGCTTCTCAGCCCACTGCCCGCGCTCCCAGCGTTGAGGGCTGGTAACTGTTAGAGAGGCAGGGGGCCATGGGAGGGGGCAGAGGGCAGAGCGGAGCCAGCAGCTGGGTGAGGGATCAGCCGCTCTCGTCTGCACTTGGTGCCCGTTGTGCCCAGCCCACCTCAGCGCGAGTCCAGTCTCTAGGACTTGGTTGCTGTTTGAACCTTTCCAGTCGAGATCTGCTCTTGTTCCCTCCACCCCCATATGGCACTCAGCAGCCTGGGGAGACCAGGTCAGGGCTGCCTGAGTGGCCAAGCCATCTGCTTCTGCAGACAGGCACGATGAAAGCACTCGGCATCTCTGCATCGCTAAACACACGAGCCTGTCCTTCTAGGAAATGAGACAGCGAACGGGCCTCCTGCCTGACCCCACCCCACCGTGGCAGTGGCCTCAGTCTTGACCACTGTGCTGGACAAGGCCCCTGGGATCCAGGTAGGCCACCGTGAAGACGAGCGGCATGTCATGCTGCCTTTCCCTTCCCCAAGCTCAGCCTCGGCCCCTTCCCTCCTGACAGGGCGAGGGCCTGCTGGGCTTGCCGGGGTAGGATCGTGCAGGCATCTGGCGTCCCTGACTCCCATCTGTGCCCTGAACTTGTGAGCACCAGCAAAGTCAACAATCATCAGAATAATGAACGGACTCCCCAGGTTTCGAGGTTGCCGCTCCTTTCCAGATAATTGTACAAATAACAACAGAAGTTGTGATTGAGTGAAGGGCCCCCTGGCGCTTCGGTAAATATCAAAGACGGGATCTATGGGTGGGTGACGAATATCTGTGTGCGCCACAGGATGTGCGCCAGCTGCCAGCAAATTGGAACATCATTTCTGTCCCACTATTTATGAAGCCAAGCTTTCTAAAAGAAGCCATCTTTCAAGCTAACAGTGCTGTATATTACAGGGATTTGTTTGGCCCCCGGGAGCCTCAAGACTGTTTCCAGATCCTACGTGCAATGGCTTTACATCACTGACAGACTGAGAGAATTCCAGAGTCCCAGCAGACAGAGATGGTGCCAGTGCAAAGAGGTGAGCCCACTGCTGCATCCGAACTCTTATAAAGGTGTTTGTACCCATTACGACACACGTTGGAATGAACTGATCAAGGCAGTAATCGTCAATGCTTGCTAACATCACAATAAGAGAGACAAGATATGTACTTCTTGATGGAAGATGCACCATTACCTATGGAGTCACTCTGCTAAACAAACAAACAAACAAACAAAAACAACCAAACCAAAGAACCAAAACCTGTACCAGATCAAGTAACTTACAGGAAATACAGAGGGCAGAGGAACACATGAAATGCTACCCTGGGAATGGGGTCAGTATGTGAAAAAGCCACTGGACAAATGACTCGATTTCCTCAGCAAATAAATTACAAGTGGATGGCGGGGGCAGGGGGCAGGCAGGGGAAGAGATCGAGGTAGAAGCCTATAGATTAAAAACCACATGAGGCAACTAATTCCATGTGTAGACTTTATTTGGATCCTGATTCAAATAAACTATAAATTTAAAAAATATTATGACATTTATGAGATAATTGGAAACTTGAACACTCACTGGATATATAATGGTATTAAGAAACTGTTGTTAATTAATAAAAGTGTAATGGGAACAGGATTTTTTCTTTAATTTCAAAGCATAATTCATCCTAATTCATTAAGAACAGAGAGTGTTCTTAATGTTTCCTGATGATAAAATATTCATTGCAGAAAACTTATAAAACAGAAAAGCACAAAGAAAATAAAAGCGACTTTCAGCACCCAACATTTTGGTGACTGTTTCTCTAGGCCTTGTTCTATGCATAGTTTTCCTTATATATGTTTATTTCTTTATTATTACTATTTTTTTATAAATACAAGATCATACTATAGATGCTACCTGGTAACTGCTCTTTCACTGAATATAATGTGCATATTTTTCAAGTCATTAAATATGCCCCTAACAGTATTTAAATAGCTGCAGGAATTTCCATCATAAAATTAACTCAACCCCCAATATAATGATTCATACATCACTGTCCAGAATGTGTGTTTTGGCATGTAAAAGGCACTCAATACATGTACGATAAATAAATAAGCCAATGTTTTCTTCTATTTTTGTCTTTAAATCCACCTGGGTTTATTTTGGCATATGATATAGGATAAGATTCCACCTTTTATCCCTGGTTGATTAGCCCTTTAGCCAAATCTTGTTTGTAAATATTTCATCCAACACCATATTTAAATGCACAGTCATCACAAATACAGTTACACTAATTTGGTTTTGTTTGTCAACTTTCTATTCTATTATATTCATCTATTTGTCTATTCCTGCGCATGAGTCATACAGTTTTAATAACTGTAGCTTTATAATACAAATATTTAGTATGGCAAGTTTATCCTCATTTGTCTTCTTAAAAGACAAATTCTTCCATATTTATTCTTCTAGGTAAACTGAAGAAGAATTTTCTCAAATTAAAAACAACCCTCTCTCCTCAAAAAATCCCCAAAGACTTGTGTAATTCTTATTAACATTAAATGTATGAATTGATTAGAGAAAAAGAACATTTATATGATATTAAATCTTCCTATCCATATATACAATGTCTGACTCCATTTAATCAAGTTGTCTTTTATGTCTCTCAGTAAAATTCTGTACTTTTTCCTGGATATTTTTATATTTTTCATTGCTATTGGGAATTGGGTCTTTGCATACATTCATTTCTTAACAGAATACTGCTTGTCTATAATAAAATCGCTTTGATGGTCCAGGTCATCATTATGTACAGGCAATGGGAATGTCTCTGTGAGAAACCCAGGAGAATCTATGCGAATCCATTACATCTCACTGTTTTTCTTTTTTCCCCTCTAGTAGAGGCTTTTTCAGCTTTGTTGAGGTATAACTGACAAATAAAAGTTGTATATAATTACAGTGCATGACTTGATGTTTTGATATACATATACCATTGCATCTAATATGACATTTCAGCAAAATGGCTGGCTTAGAATAAATACACTAAATGGATAGAATTCTTTGGGGGGGATAATTTTTTACACACAGGAACAAACAATGTGAACATTCCTGTGAACACCTATGAATGCCTATGGCCATCAGTTGTCGGACCCCAAATCTGCCAGTGCTGCCAATGTAAGTGCACGGTGACAAGTTTACAAACTTAATTGTCAGATTTTATGATGATGACAGCTCTGATGGCCATTCCAGAAAAAGAGTTCCAAAACTGCTCTGAAGGGTGGACTAGGCGCTGGCGTTGGTGCATAGCTTCCCATGGGGAGTACTTTGAAGGTGACCGTAGTGATAGTCAGCATTGAGGTATGTAGCACTTTCTTTAGGATGAGTTCGCAAAATTAATTGTCCAACCTCTTGTATCCTTGCCAACACTTGGTGATTTTAGGCATTCAGTTTTTCCTCTCAGTTTGATAGGTGTGAAATAGTATCTCATTTTAATTTGTATGTCCCTAATTATCCCTGAGGTTCAGTATCTTCTCATATGTTTATCAACAATTCTACTTTTATCTTCTGTGAACTGCCTGTTTGTATCTTTTGTTCATCCTGAACATGAAACCTCCCTGCATTTATTCTCATGTCCTTCAAAATAAAGCTTTATTTTCTGAGTAAAGATTATGCACATTTTTGTTAGGCTTATTCCTACCTGTTCTGTAGTTTTGTTTCTATGGTGAATGAGATCTTCTTGTCCTGATTATGTTTTAATTGGTTATAGAAACACCGGCAGCTTTGCTGAATTGTCTTATTGGTTCTGCTGGTTTACCAGTTGATTCTTTGTATTTTCTGAGGAAGAGACATTTTATATAGTCCTTCCTAATTTTTATAGTTTCTTTTTTCTTTTTTTAAAAAAGATATTTATTAAAATATAGCTAACGTACAATATTATATATGGTGTACACCACAGTTATTCAACATTTATATACCTAACGAGGTGATCACCCTGATAACTCCAATAACCATCTGACACTATACCACGTGATCACAATATTATTGACGATACGAGGGCTGTCCAGAAAAATTCCCAGCCATCAATACCTCTATTGTTCATACTATAATACTTTCCAGACAGCCCTCATATTTTCTATGCTGTATATTCATCCCCGTGACTTATAAAAGTTTCTTTTTTCTTTCTTTTTGGATGTAATCGTAGTGGCTCACAGCTGCAGTGTAATGTTGAATACCATTGGTGACAGTACAACCATCGGTCTTAGCCGTGCCTTTACTGGGAATCCTAAGGCAGTTTTGTCATTCAGAATAATGTTTATTATATAGGTGTTGGGAGAAACATTTTTTTTTTTTTATCAGATCAAGAAAGTTCTGTCTGCAGAATTTTTAAAGATCATGAATGAGTATTAAATTTCATTACATGATGTTTTGGGATGCATTGGAGGATCATGTGTTTTTCTCTTGTTCATAGGATTATGATGTAGAACCACAAAATGGCCAGTATTCAACGTTTTGTCCTCCACAACTAGCAATTTCATAGGGTTTGCCCAATAAATCACGTTATGAGCTTTTCTAATGTTGACACATCCTCACATTCCTGGACTCAGTCCCACTTGGTCAGTTTGGTTTCATACGCAGCTACATTCAAAATACTGCACTAGGGATTTTTAGTTCTATGGTCATAGGTGAGACTAGCCTAACAGTTCCTGTCCTTATGCTGTCCTCAGTTTCTACTTGTTCCTCATTTAAACAAAATGAGTTGGGAGATGGATCCTAATTTTTCTCTTTTCTGAGACAGTGGGGTTATTTCAGGTATTAACTATTCCCTGAAGTTTTGTTAGCTTATCAGCAGAATAGGCTAGGCCTGGGGCCTTTAAGAGAAGATACGGGGGAATTCCAACTTACTGGATTATTCAAATTTCTTTTCTTGATGTTAGTACTTCTATTTATAGAAAATCCCATTTCATTTAAGCTTTCATATACCTTGGCTTAGAGTTGTTCCTAAATATTTTCTTATTATTTTCATAATCTCTATCACTCTGTTCTCTTTCTTCATCTTTAATATATTTGTGCCTTCTTTATTCCTTGACCAGCCAGATTTGTCTATTTTATTAGTTAATGTTTTCAAATGAATAGTTGATTTGGTTGATAACTGCGGATTTTTAGTCATTTTTGTTTTTTATCTTTAAAAGTACCTTCTATGGATTTCTTCTGTTATATTATTCAAGCTACCTAAATCTTTATTTATTTTTAACCTAGGTGATATGCCAGAGACTGACAGAGGTATATTAAAATTTTCCATGATGACTGTAACTTTATTAAAACTTTTTACATTTCTGCAGTTTTTATTTAATTTATTCATGCGATGTTATTTGGCACATAAAGTTTTACTGTGGCTTGATTGTACATCTTATTAATATGAAAGAATCTTCTTCATTTCCTTATGAGATGTGGGAGAAGCTCTCTAATTTATTTTATAATAAACTGATTTCATTTTTCTGTGGTTCACTATCTTCTGTTCATTGCCTCTTTTCTATTTTTTTAATTGGGTGATCACGTTTTTCATCTCTATCCAATTTTTCCTCATCTCAGATTGCTGTTTTCATTATTGCCTGTTTTTGTGTCATAAATATAACATTCTCTCAAATCTTGTTAAGAATACAAATTAGGAGCTTTTAAAGTTTTTTTTTTCTTTGTTGTTTGGAGAAGGGTAATTAGTCTGACTCCTCAGACAGGTCCTTTTCTTTGGATCTATTCAATATTCACACATATCCAGTTACTGTTCTTGTGGACACACCCTTTCAATGGAAGAATAAAAATGGAGAATGGAAATATCCAGTAGTCTCTAAGGGTGAGCAGAAGAGACCATAGGAGGAGATTCCCCTACCCTTGGTACTGAAGTGTGAGTGTGTGTGTGTGTGAGAGAGAGAGAGAGAGAGAGAGACATTGTGGTAGCCTCTTTTCTAATGAGTCTGACCACTCTCATTAGGCACCTGGTTGGGCAACAAAAGCCAAATAAAACTCACAATGTCACACTGAGAGGGAGTGTGGCTCTGTGTGGTCTCTCAGACCTAGTACACCTCCAGAGGAACTGGTGGGATTGAGATCTGGCTGCTGCCAACAATCCTATGGTGTGTCCCTGGCTCTAAATCCTGCTGTTTCTAAGTGAAGTAGTCCTGGATACATTTTTCCCTTCAGGTTTCTCACACTAAGCCACAGCCAGGATCTCATGTCACTTGTGTGAACTATAGTATGATCAGGCTCTAGCTCAATTTGGACACTTCTTTGGATATTCTAATTCCAGAAATTCCTTTAAATTGTATATAAAAGCACCCTTGCCTAATTTCCCATGCCAAGACTACATTCCCCTGTTTTTAATGTCCCTGTAGTCATTTGAGTGGGACCCTGTAGATGATGCAGCTATATACATGTGCTTCATGGCCATCTTGAGCTGTAAGTGGTCATTCCAAACCACTGCATTTAAAGGCCCTTCCTGTCTTGCCAATGTTAGAGGCCAAAATTTCGGCAGTGGCCCAGAATAAAAGAAATCAGGTGGTACTGAGAGACAAGCTAGGATAATGTATGGGGGTGACGTTTAAGAAATTTGCAGTTATCAAAGGTAAGGAACAGATCAGGGGTCACAAATGCAAGAAAATGGTCATTTCATGGGTCCGAAAAACCAGATTATACAGAAAGTTTGGAGGGTTGGTGGATGCACGATCCTAGGCAACATGTAGGTGAGAGGAGGTGACAGGTTTCCTTGGTCAGGAATTCAGATGTGCATCGGGGCTTCTTTGGAGGGTCAGACAAGTCCTCAGAGTGAGGAATACGCCAGTGTTCTGGCAGATGGGCCAATGACATGGGCAAAGGCAGGAAGTTCTTGGAGGTGACTGGTGCTCTGGGATCCTCCCGCACACATCTGTGTCAAGGCAGACCAGAGCAACAGGTCTGAACAGCAGGGCTGCTGCAGCTGGTGGTGGCTGCTGGGTGGTTTGGAACCCTATTTGGGAAACTACAACTGTGAGTTTCTTCAAGTTCTGAAGCAGTTATGAATGTATTCATGTCCCAGGTTCTCCCTCAGGAAGGCAAGGGGCCCCAAGGAGACGAGTTAGTACAGGAAGGGGCCAAGTGATGCCATCCGATCTCTCTGGGTGCCTCACCCTCCTATCCCGAGAGCCTGGTTCTGTGGAAGTTCTGGTGATCACAGGGTCCCGTGAATGGCCTTTTGGCCAGCTCAGAGCCACAACCCAGCCTTCTGAGGACACTACAGAGGCCGAGACACAGGAGAAAGAAGTTCTTCATCAACAAGGCTGAGCCCAGTAATAGAAAGAGGCACGCGGGGCGGGGGCGGGAGGGGCAGGCCAGCTGGGCAGGTGGCTGCAGAGACAAAGTCTCAAGTCTGAAAGGTCCCCCTAAGGAACATAGGAGCCCATCTCCCTTTTCCTGCAACCCTGAAGGATGATCTGAGGGTCCGGCATCTTGCAGGAGCCCTCCCTGACCTCTGACCTGGGTTTTATGGCCCACGTCCCCTCCTTCTGACTCTGAGTATCTCAGAAGGCCTCTTTTCTGTCTGTTACTAAACTGCTCACCTGATCTGAGGCAGAACCTTGATGGTGCAGCTGGGTGTTCACACCTATTAACCACCCCTCAGGTGCTACTCTGAATCCATGCCACCCTAGTGAGTATTCTCAGGCACCAGCTGTGTTCCATGTGACCTCAGGCAACAGAGCAGCCCTTGTGCTGGTCCTATCAGGGCACATGCAAAGCACCGCTGCTCACACTCCCTTCAAAACTAGCCAAGTGTAAGGTATGCCTCAACTATGCCCCCTTTTTCTGCAGGGTTAACAACAGCCTTCATCCAAGAAAGCCTCTGTATTGTCCAGCTTCCACCAGCTCCATCTGTAGCACTGAAGAGGGAAGTCAGTCTGGCCCCCCTGCCCCTGGCTGAATCCTCTGAGGCTCTGCCATTGACCATGAACATATGCATGCAGAGAAGTGAGGTCAAGGAGGGTGCCTGAAGACACTGCCCTTAGGAAGTATAACGTCCTGCCCATTGCTCGCTTACAGGGAGACACACACTGTTTTTCTGTGTCTGGGGTGCTCAGGGGGTGAATGACAGAACTAAAGAAGCCAACGCCGGGGCTCCAATCCCCACTGGGCCACTCTGCCACAATCTGCTCAATTTCAGGCATACCCAGCCCCAAACGGCCATCTCATGGATACACATCCACTTGGGTTCACAGTTAATTAGGTAAGAGTGAGAAATGCCTTACACACACACACACGCACACGCACGCACATGCACGCGCACGCACACACATGCACACACGCGCACACACTCTCACTCTCACACATGCATGCACGCACACACACACACGCATGCACACACACACGCACACACACGCATGCACACATGCACACTCACACGCGCACACACACGCACATGCACGCACACACACGCACGCACATGCGCACACGCACACCCACATGCACACACACGCACACACACACGCACACACGCACACACACTCACGCACACACACACCAGGGAACACATGCCCCAGAGGGTAGGTCAAGAGTACCAGCTGCACGCACAGAGAACAGTTACGAACGTTCGCCACGTCTCGAGAGACTCCTCAGGGATGGGGATTATTCAGTGGTTTCTCTTTGGATTTTCCAGAGTAATAGCCTCTGGTTGTTTCTATCGTTAAGACTTCTCTGGCTACAGGGAATAAATCTCTATGAGAATGGGCTAAAAGACGTTTCTTGGCCTAGGATGAAAATGGACAGACGCCGTGTGAGATTTTCCTTATGATTCATTTTAATGAGGTAGCGCTTTGATAAGTTCTCCAGAGCGCTCTCTGATTACACACATCACATGTTTGGGAGACACACACACCGAGAAACACAGGCCAGACGCGTACGTGTGCTCAGTGTCTTAACGACTTCCTCTAACTCTGGAATCCAACTCGTATCCTTTTTTCTCTTACATGGATTCCAAATCTACTTTCTTTAACGCCACTGACACACACATGCCATCACCATGACACACCCAAGCTACGGAAATAGCCTTCTAGTTCACCAAAACATATACTCAAAACACACACAAGTGCACACACACACAATACACTGCGACAAGTATACACAGACACAGGTCCCAAAACCAGATGCACGGACACAGATTCGCACACACGTAAAAACACATATAAAAGTATCTGTATTCACAAACACATATCTATACAAGTGCACACGCACATGCACAAACATTCTGTAAAGCTCTCATCCAGGTTTATGGTCAGAGTTCACCGTGGAAAACCTCATCCCCTCCAGCGGAGTTTAATGCTATCATTCCTTACTATGCAGTCACGTATGCACTGCAGGGCAGTCAGCTCCTCAGCAAACTCTAAAGCACATTCTTGGACACTCACAGACCTTTCCCTTTCAGGTTGTCACTTCCTCCCCGATGAGTCAGGATCATATCTTGGGACTCAGGGGGGAAGATGAAAATTTGGGTCATTCACACAGAGGGAAATGAGTGAGTGCTGACCACGCTTTTGCGCATTGGACCACACACACTCTACGAAAGCTGTGGGTGTTACCTTGAGGACATCTCCTTCGGAGAGTTCAAATGCCCTGGCTTTCAGCTGAATCCCCTTCCCCGGCTGGGTCTGGATGGAGTAGATGCATTCATGGTTGTTATTGTAGTTCACAGGAAAATTGGGGGACAGCAGAGTGCCCTGAGTGCCCGTGACTGAATTCCCACACTCGGCTGGAAAGAGAATCATAATAAGCATAGATTAACCCCCAGAGCTTATATCCAGGAAACAAACTCACAACGCTGGAGGACTTTACAAAGATGACAAGTCGTTTGCCTCTCTAACTGCCAAAGTGCCTGTTTATCTTGCATTTGTCAGCTTGTCTAAAGGACTGCTTATCACAGTTCTTTTTTTTAAACACCTGCTCACCTATAGTTCTGCTTGGTTTCTTATCTCTCTCATTCTGTTTGTCTGTCTATCTTCTGCAGAAACAGAAACAGACCCACTAGAAACCCTTTACTTTCAGAGCATTACGGAGCAGCCATTCCCTACACCTGTTCGTATGGTGTCATAGCAACAGGAAACACCAAGGAGGGTGTCAGGGGACAATGGTGGCAGCCGAGTGAGGAGAGATGAGGCCCCTCAGTATTGGAGGATGGAAACTAAGAGGGGACAAGATCGAATAATAATTGCTAGCATCTTCCAGGCTTTACAAGGATCATTTCTGTCACGACAAGCAACTCCATACGGTGGGCAGAACTATCATCCCTGTTTTAAAGATAAAGAACCTGGTACTTTACAGTTTAAATCAAGTCTCTCAGTTCATGAAGAGAGGGGCCTGAGAACCTCCTGTCTTGGAATCTAGGGTCCATGAGCCCCTGGGGAGAGTTTTAGCACTGACCCATTGAGACCCTGCTTCTTTCAACAACTAATGAATTCACACCCTCCTCCCAACGCCTGTTTCTTCTCCAGAACGAGTCATTGTTTCTGCATGGCTCCCCTAACTTTATTTATAGCAGTTATCACATTTTACTTGATTTATTTCTATCTCCCGCGCTGCACTGAGAATCTTGTGGGGCTTGGTCGTATCTCTATAGCCCCACCATGCACTCAGTGCCTGGGCAGGGGGGCCATCAGCGGATGGAAGGGAGAGGGGAGGTGGCTCAGTGGCAGGGCATACCCCGAAGAACCCTGCAGTTGGCCTTCTAGGAAAGCCTCCCTGTTCTTCCCTGTATCACAGCGTCTATCATATTGCACCCCGATTATTTGTTACTTGCCTGAATTCCCCACCCAAACTGTGAGTGACTGGAGGGCAATGTCATGAATCTATGAATTTCCAAGACTTAGGCCAGATCATCTGTAAAATAAATATGTGCCAAAGGAACCCATGAATACAGAGTACACTGACCTCGGAAGGGGTACAGTCCTACACATAATTACATAGGTTCTGGAAGGATGTCAAATAAAAGTCCAGGGGGCAGGCCCATTACCTGTCCGGACATCTGGGGAGGGTGGAGCACATGTTGACTCTCTGAGGCTGATGTAGCAAGTCTGCTTTCACCCTGAGGTCAACCAATGGGCCGTGGATCTGACTACATCATCAACCCTAATTACAATAAACCTGGAGTGTACTTGGCCAAGGCAGTGTAGATGAGCATGTGATACAGGAACACTCAGAGCTGAGCCTCTTGTGGGCTGGGTCGTACCCTTGTGTGTTCCCTGGTCCCCAAGGCTGCTCCTAAGACCTTTGAAGACAGTGACCAAGTCCCAGCCGTTTCAGTGGGCTCTGCTCCCTGGGCTCTTTCCAGTTCAGAACCAGCTCCAGTTTCCTAAGACGTCCCAGAAGTTATGACGATTGACTGAGTGTTTAGAGGCAGATAGAAAAGTTGTATCATCTCTCTGAACTTTGGTCTCTTCCTCTGCTTTCATCTATACAGTAATGCCATCCTCCTAAAACTACAAGGAATAAAGGCACGAGATTTGATGACAAAATAGGTGGTGATATGGGGAGTGGTGAGCACATAGGCCCTCAGCAAGCATGGTCCCTCTTCTCTCCCCTCGCCGATCCCAAGTGAACGTATGCGGCCTTTGGGCTGCCATCCGGAGCCCTAACTGCCTGTGCTCTGGGACAGGTGGAAAGCCCAAGGAGCTTCTGGGGAGCATGTGCTGGCTCTCCATTCGTGCCCTCTGCCGAGTTCCGAGCAGTTGGCTTCCCTTAGGCATGGGCTTTGGCATATTATTGGACCCCACTTCCTGCCCTCGGTTTTTAGCATAACAGCTATATGCCTGTGCCCCAGCATGACTCTCTCCTCTTCCCTCCATGTGCAACACCTTTAGATGGGACAGGCCTTGTCCAATCAGCAGGTCCTGACCCCATGCCAGGCTATCAGGGAGGGTACAGGAGAATGGAGGGACATGGTGTGTGCGTCTGGGAAAGTTTCCAGAGCAACGAGGGGAGGTAAGTAGATGCACTGAAAAGCCAAACACCAGCCTAAGTAGAAACAAATAAATGTTCCAGAGAAACAAACAGTCATATGCCCAGCTAAGTGCTGCTGCTGGTTCAGGCATCTGTGACTTCTGTCGTCCCCATCAGAAGAGGTCTCATTAAGGGCAGGGGCTG
Source organism: Lyroderma lyra (assembly GCA_004026885.1). Classification (NCBI taxonomy): domain Eukaryota; kingdom Metazoa; phylum Chordata; class Mammalia; order Chiroptera; family Megadermatidae; genus Lyroderma; species Lyroderma lyra. Next base: position 375,803 of record PVJL010000586.1, read on the forward strand.
TGTCGTATCCATCAGTCTGGGGCTCCCGACGCAGAGGGTTAGGTCTTCTCTATCACACTGGGGCTCCCAAGGACAGGGCCATGTCCCTGCTGCAGACTGGGTCCTCTGGGGTCAGGACTGTCTCTTCCACATCAAGTTTGGGGGTCCTTGAGGTCAGGGGCTGTGTCACCCCATCACACCATGATTTAGAGCCTAGGGATATTCATCTCCTGCTTTGCTGGGAATGCTCCTAGAAACACGGTGTGGGCTGTCATTCAGTGTACACCTACGGTGCGTGCGACACCTGGGGGCCTCCGCAGGGGGCATTCCCATGATAGCTGCAGCCTGAGGTTCTGTAGCAGGGCTGATGGTAATTAGAGGCGATCATAGTTGCTGTGCGTTATTAAGAACATGTGACACAGAAGACAAATGTAATTATGAAAGTATTGCAACGTGTCATGAACAAACAGTAATTGGAATCCTAAGTTAAAGAGTGAGTTTATGTAATGAGATCAGTGAGGGAAAAGCTTAAGGGGTATGCGCATCTGTGGTTCTGGATAATCCGTTCAGGAGGAGTTTTCTCCAGAATCACCTCGCTGAGGACGTTTTCCCAGAGAAGAAAAGAGCTGCTAGTGGCCAGACACAAACTGAACCTACCGGGGGCGGGAGGGTCAGGGTGGGGGGATGGTCTAGGGGGGTGGTTACAGGAGAAAGGACAGAGTTTAGGATTGTTTAATTGGTCAAAAATGGAATTCTGCATCTATTTGTCTTAATGTTTCCTCTGTGAGACTGTAAAAGGTGCTTGGTTATTGGTCACAGATAAATAACAATAAAAAGGTTATTGGTGAAATGACGATTATTATAGGGTGTCTCATGGCTTATGGAAATTATGTCTCTAATCTGAAATAAAGCGAGTTGGATATTGTTAGCTCTGTTTTACAAACAAGAACGCCGGGGCTGCGGGGTTTGGTGGCAAGCCCAAGACCGGACAGCTAGCAAGGGGCAGAGCAGAGATCTGACCCCTGGGCTTGTGTTGGCTGCAGCTTGAACCCAGCCCAAATTGCCAGCTGGCTTATAGCTGTCGTCTGCAGAGCCACAGGGCTCCACGGAGTTGTCGCAGGCAAGGCTGGGCTCTTAGATGCTGGGCCGGTGTCAGTCAGTGCAATGTGGCTTTTATCTGTGTGGTATACTGAGGTTTCATGTCCTGTTTCACCTTAAGCAGGAGTTCCATCCATGGCTAATAACCAGCACGGTGCTCACCCCACTAACCCGGCCTGAGTTCCTTCCAGCCCTGCACTGCATTCAGGTATTGAGCAGGCAGAGCCGTCAACTTATAAATGAGGGACAGCCAGCACCTGTCCCCGTTTCCTACAATATGACCCTATTTCTCCCCACCCTCCGGGGGGAGCTCTGAACAGCCTTCTCTAGAGCCCCGGCAGGGTGGCAGGCAGGGCCCTGGGTCAGAGGCTCCTGGCTCCAACTCCCTGACTTCATCATCCACCAAAGTCGTCCCTGTCCCCTGCCCCAGACTGGCCCTGAGCTGTTCCTCAAAAACCGAGCAGCCTCACGACTCAGGGCCTTGGCACCCTGTTCCTGCCTCTCCCAGATACCTCAGGGTTAGCTGCGGGAATTCCTTCTGACCTCTGCTCTTCGGGAGGCCTTTGCCGACCACTTTTTAAAGAGCAACCCAACTGCTAGCACTTTCTATGCTGACTTACTTTTTTTTCTCTATAACCCTCAACATTGTCTGACACACGACGAATCTGTGGGTTGGCAGCCCACCTCCCCGACCAGGATGTGAGACTGCAAGAGGAGAGGCGTGCTCTGTCTAGTTCACCTTGGCATTATCCCGTCCCCAGAAGGCTGCCTGACACGCAACGGGCGCTCTGTAAATGAACCCCACTCTTGCTTCCCTCTCTTCTCCCAGCTGAATGGATGAAGTCCTTCTAGGAATTCTCAAAGGCTAGGACTCCCACCGAACTAGTAAAGGCACCCTTTACTCCACCAGATTTGGTTACACCTCCTTCCTAGAGGTCCCCCCGGTGCCCCACACAGAGTTCTCTGCAAGAGGCTTTCTGAGCCGTTGGGAGTATGTGTTAGGGGTGGGAGGGAAAAGCATGGAAGTCAATTCCACTTGAGTGCCTACTGTGGGTCCAGTTTACAAAGGTTACAGCCCACAAAGCAGGAGCTGCCACCCCCATTTTACAGGCCAGGAGGCTGGAGCGGAAGGAGGTTAGGCCGCCCCAGGTCCCGCTGCAGGTAACTACGAGCTGAGGCCGTACAGCCTGTGGGCCTCCTGGCCTGCGTGCATTCCACCACCTCACACCAGTTGACTAGCGCTTGGCCCACCCCATTAGTGAAGCAAAATGAAAGCACGTGACCACCTACCAACACACCTTGGCAGAGGCGAACTCCACAGGCGCCGTCTGCCCCCCAGGCACGTGATGCGGGCCGTGCCCTCCAGACGGTACCCGGGGAAGCAGGAGAAGGTCAAGGTGTCGCCTACGCCGAACTGCAAGCCCTTCCGGATGCTGTAGGCGGGGACCTCAGGCTCCTCACAGGGCTCCAGGTCATATTCTGGAAAGGCAGCCAGAGACGGGGGGTCAGACACAGGAGATCGGAACGCATGGACAAAACCCCAGGGAGCAAAGGGCCAGCGACGAGGACAGAGCACAGAACACGCACACACTGACTCACAGGGAAAGGAAGCGCGAGAACCCCAGAGAAACAGAGGCCGAGGGACACGCGGAGAGGCGACCACGGGCCCCGCTGTGCTTTGGGTGGTCTGGCCGTGCCCCGCTGTGGGTAGGGGGAGAGGGCAGTGCCCCCGGAAACATGCTTGGGGGAGCACTTAGGAGGTGCCGCATGACTTGAACCTTCCTTCCTCTGTCCCTTCATCTCCTCATCAACCCCAAGCCTCAGGGCTGGCAGAGCCCCTGCCTCTTTCTCCCAAGGCACTGAACCGGACAGGTCCCATGGGCCGGGCCTAGAGGGTCGGAACGCACGCCGGCCGCGGGCGCCTGCGCCGGGATAAGCACCGACCGCACTTCGGCAGGTACAGCGCGCTCCCGTGTGTAATGTGCACCCACGTTTTTGGCCCAAACGTTCAGGAAAAAATACCTTTTGTTCTAATGCTTTAATTCAAATTTTTATCTGTTTATATTTAGGTACTTGTTTTTTTGCATTATAAAGGAATTTTAGCATTTATTTTTTAACACATAGTGGTATAAGAAATTTTATGTAGATGTCACCCCAATTAAAAAAAAAAAAGAAATTTTATGTAACATAAATTACAAAACCCAAGAACAGATACAAGGTACGAGAAATTTCATGTATACTTTTTTATAAAAAAACCTGATTATCATATTGCAGGGTATCATTCTGCATACAGATCATGACTAATTTCTAGAGTTACACTTCTAACTCACAAGCATATACATAAAATAACCAAACACATTTATATAGATTTGGAATTAGTACTACCCATGTATAATATACATCCTTATTTTTTCCCTCACAAATTTGGGCCAAAAAGTGCATATTATACACAGCAAAATATGGTAAATGCTTCACTTGAAGCTCTGTCTTGGTGATGCTGACACTTAAGGCGAATGGCACGATGGGGTGCCATTTATGGGCGAGGAGCCTGCCTGGTACCTCTAGTGACAGTGCGGAAGTGACCATTCCTTGTCCCCAAGGGCACCTCTCTCTAGGACACAGTGCCCCAGGACTCCGTGTGGTGAGGAGGATCTCTCTTACACAGATGAGGCTGGGTATGTCCCATGTGGAAGGCCAGCCCAGGCACAGGGCAGATGGCGTCTGCGACAGGAACAGCATGGGGCTGAGCTTGGTCATGTCCCATTTCCTACAGGCCAGGTATCTCTTGCCTGACCCGGGAGAGTCCATCTGATATCACTGCTCTGGGCTGGAAATGGGGGAGGGACACTGGGGAGCCATGGGACAAGAGTTGGGGGGGGACTTGGTACTAGAGGATCGAAGGGTCCTCCTTACTCCCTGAACGCCAGATGAGAGTTTTCTTTTCAGGATTCCTAAACACAGAGCTACGTATGGACTACTGCTAACTTAGCATCGGTAAAGAAGCCTACCAACAAGACAAACACACTCCAATACATTGTGACATAGTGGAAGTGGGTGGGATCAGAAGCATCTGGGGTTACTCGGGCTGGAAAGGACTTCTGTGAATTCCTCCAGTGCAACCAGTTGGATAGGTCATGTCCAGAGGGAAACCTAAACACCTGCAGACAAGGTTCCTCAACACCCCTGCCAACTCCTTCCAAGCCCATTCTAGGGAAGTCCGTCCTGGTGTCTAACCCTGCGGTGGCTTGCTGCAGGAGTGAGGCCATCCTCTCAGGGACAGGAGAACGGACCAACACCCATCTGCTAGGAAGACCCGAGGCCGGCAGCAGACAGGGAGGGAGGGA